>VMDO01001229.1:0-136202 GCA_007922755.1 Pedetes capensis
GCATTGCTCTAGGAAAAGCTGTGGCAAAAGACCTCTTTAGAGTATTGAAAAGCAAAGATGTCACATTGAAGACGAAGGTGCGTCTGACTCATGCCATGGTATTTTCAGTCGCATCATATGGTTGTGAAAGCTGGACATTGAACAAGAGAGACAGAAAAAGAATTGATGCTTTTGAATTGTGGTGCTGGAGACGTCTATTAAATATACCATGAACTGCCAAAAGAACCAACAGATCTGTCCTAGAAGAGGTACAACCAGAGTGCTCCTTGGAAGCAAAAATGGCCAAACTGCGTCTTACATATTTCGGACATGTAGTCAGGAGAGAACAATCCCTGGAGAAGGACATCATGTTTGGAAGAGTGGCAGGTCAACGGAAAAGAGGAAAACGCTCCACCAGATGGATTAACACAGTGTCTGCAACAATGGGCTTAAACATAAGTAAGATGGTTTGCCTGGCACAGAATCGGCAAGTGTTTCGATTTGCTGTACATAGGGTGGCTATGAGTCGGACTCGACTCGACGGCACCTAACAACAACAACAACAACAACAGACATTTCTGCTCCAGAGAGGAGATGCTGAAAAGACAGAAGGTATAGGCCCAAACAAGCCCCAAATCTAGGAAGACAAATTCCACAGATCTTCAGAGTCTAGAATCTTAATTCTCCTTGGCTTGGTGCTGTGTTCTCCAGGTTCACTAGGGATGGTGACCTCACCTGGATCCTTGGGGCAGTGGCCTGGTCTCCAGTGCCCTGGTGCAGGATCTGCCCCACAGGTCTGCTGTGCAGCCCTACCCACAAGCTCTGGATGGTGGAACAGGACCACTGAAACTGGGTGCTTGGGCCCTAGCCTTTGATCTAGACTAGTGGCAGTCTTGCCTTGGGGCTGTGCACTGTGGTGAGCGGTTGCCTGTGATGTGACTGGTAGCCCTGATGATCTCTCAAGGGGCATGGGGGTCATTCTTCCCTTTCCTATTGAAGAGCACACTTTGAAGAGCATACTCCTGCAAAGGAAAACTCTGTGAGTTGTTCTTGTAGAGCCTAAGAAGTCCGACAGCTGTCATTTCCCCCTGTGTCTCTCCTGCTTTGTGCCCACTGTCAGTGTGTCTGCTGTCACAGTCCCAGCCATGCTCCTGGCTCTGCTGGCCCACACCCGTCTGAGTCTCCTTATCAGGCAGGTATTCAGCGACAACAGAGTGTTCCCCTCAGAGCAACCTTTCTCATTTCTGCAAAATGGATAGGCGGAGAGGTTTCCAAATATTTAGGTTTTGGTTCTCTTACTGGGTTTATGCAAGGCCCCAATTGTTGGAATTAGGCTCATCCATACATCTCCAATGAGCCAATTAAAGAGAGGGTTAATGATGAAGAGCAGAGAAGGGAAATTAAATCAACGTGCACGATGGGAAGAGGAACAGGTAAAAGGAGTCCTGTGAGCCCCAGGTGTGTCTTCATCAACTTACATGAGCTTTAGGTTTACGGAGAGGACAAATTGGGAACAGGGGCTCTTGCCCCTGTTTGTGACTAAGAACAAAGGTCCTCCAAAGAAGCCCCCAAGGTCAGAATGATACCAAAGACCAGGTGGCTGAACATTCAAAAGAAACTGGCTCCCAAGTTCAAAATGTGTCTTTGACACTGAGAGTCAGATGCTAACCATCCAAAACATAAAAGAATTCTTGGAACTCATAATGTGACAAGCAATGCTACCCTTGTATTTTTTTCTTATTGTTTTGTATTTTGGTTTTTGAGTGGTTGAGGGGGATTCATAGCAATGTATATTTTTCTGTAATTAATTTTTTAAGTTTAAAAATTTGCTGTATTTTTTGATCATACTATGTATGCCACCAGAGCACAGCCAACAAAAGAAAAAAAAATAGAAAAATTGACTGGGCATGGTGGTACACATCTGTAATCCCAGTGCTCAGGAAGCTGAGGCAGGAGAATCATTAGTTCCAGGCCAGCCTAGACTATCTAACAAGACGCTGACTCAAAAGAAGAAAAAGGGGTGGAGGGTAAAGGAAAAATTAGACTTCAACAAAATTAAGAGCTTCGGTGCAGCAAAGGACACTTATTGAGAAAGTGAAAAGGATAACATTCAGATGAAACAAAATATTTGCATCAGAAAAGAGCTTAATATCCAGGCTACATAAAGAATTGCATCTCAACGACAAAATAACAATGCCATCCAAAAATGGGCAAAGAACTTGAGTACTATTTCCCCAAAGGCATAAAAATGGAAAGGTTTTCTTTTTTTCTTTCTTTTTTTTAGGCAGTCTCACTGTGTAGCCCAGGCTGGCTTGGAACTCATTATGTGGACCAGAACTTGTGTAGAACTTGTGTAGATCTTCCTGTCTAAATTTCCCAGTTGCTGGGATTATAGGCATGCACCACCAGACCTGGCCTAATGGAAAAAATTTTCAACATGATTAGTCATTAAGGAAACACAAATCAAAATCAAAACAAGCTATGAAAACACCTATGAAAATGGCTATAATATGTAAAAATGAAAATAACAAGCATCGACAAGTATATGGAGAATTGGGATCTTTATAAATTGGGGCTGGCTATAAGATGATGCAGCCACTATGGAAAACCCAATAGTTCCTCAAAAAAATCAAACATAGAACTACTATATGATCCAGCTCTTCCCTCATAAATCTATAGCCAAGAGAATTGAAAGCAGGGCCAATGTTCATAACAGTATTATTCATCATAGGCAAAAGGAGGAAACTACTCAGGTGTCTATCAACCAATGAATGAATAAATAGATCCATTCAGATATGTGTGTGTGTATATGTATGTACGTATGTATGCATATATATATATATATATTATATTATATAATAGAATGCTATTCTGACATAAAAAGACATGAAATTTTGATATGTACTTCAATATGATGAATCTTTAGGACATTATGCTTAGGGAGATAAGCCAGATGGAAAAGGATGAATACAGTGGTTCAATATTTTTGAGAGAATTCTGGTTTAGCACTTGACCACCATGCTTAAACCTGTATGAGACACCACATTTACCCATAATGCTTCTGGGTAACACAAAGGGGAAAGTGTCATTTCACATGTCAGTTTCAAGTAGTGAAGAAGGCCTGTCCTGGTGCTATGTTCAGGATCTCAGAAGGTTTTTTTGTTGTTGTTTGTTTTGTTTGTTTTTAACATATATGTATACATATATACATATATATATGTGTGTGTATGTATATGTGTGTATGTGTGTGTGTGTGTATGTGTATATATATATAGTTGTTGTTGTTGTTAGATGCCGTTGTGTCGGTATTCTACTCATAGTGACCCTCTGTACAACAGGGGAAACACTATTGTCAGTGCTTCTCTTCATAGGGTTTTCAATGGCAGATTGATTTTTGGGAGGGGGTTGCCAGGTCCTTCTCCCAAGCCTACAACACCTGGTGTTCCCAGGCGGTCTCCCATCCAGGTACTAACCAGGCCCAACCCTGCTTAGCTTCTGAGATCTGACGGGATCTGATTCCTCAGGGCTACGGCTGCAGGCTCATATATATATATACATATATATATATATTAATTACATGGTCATCATGGCCCCAAGAAACTTTCTATCACTAAAAGTGAAGTGAAATAAAGAGGAAAATAGTAAGACCAACAATTGAACCTAAAAAATAACACTGCTAAGTACTTGAGTGGCGTATATGTGTCCAATTTAGCCATTCAGGATAGCATTGGAACCAATGAGTACATTACATTACTTCTTATGGGGGAAAATGCTTGGCACTCAAACTCCTTGGCACTTGGCCAGCCTTCCAGAACCGACTGTGGATGAGTGCTCAGGTACCACTGCATTGTATGACTCCACTGTGTGCATTCCCTAGAATAGGTATATTTCTAGAAAAAGAAAGCAGAATAGGGGCTACCAGCATTTGTGAGCAGGAGAAAGGAGGTTGATCGTAATCAGAGTTCTTGTTGGGGACAATGAGAGATGTTTGGGTACATGGAGTGAGGATGGTTAAACAATATTGTGAATGTATTTATTGCTACTGAATTGTGCATTTACATATGGTTAAAAAGACAATATATTTTGCTATTTAAAAATGTAAAAAAGTATGTATGTTCAGTCACTATGTTAAAACTTATTCTAAACCAAGAAATAAACAGAATTTACTGAAATGAAATATGACTAATAATATATTGGGTGTTATATAAAGTATAAGCTCCAGAAAGCCCAGGGCACTCCACAATAATGTGTTAGGGAACAAGGTATTAAAATAAAGGCCAATAATTGGAATAGAGGTTAATGATGACTATAGTGGTCATTATAACTCCCCTGCTGCATTGGTATTTATGTATGACCACATCAGTTACTCTAGCCAATGAAATGTGAGATGACATGGGGTGCATTGTTTCTAGGCAGAAGCTTTCACATTCTATTTCTCCCTCTGCCCTGACAACCAAGACCCCAGATTGTTAGCTCCTCTGTCATCCTAGATCTGAGTGTAACTACAAAGTATAAAGCTGCAGCTAATTGTGAGTGAGGGGCTGGGGTTTAGCTCAGTTGGCAGAGTGCTTCTCTGTGTGCTCTGAGGGCCTAGGTTCGATCCCTAGCACCACAAAAATGGGAGAAGGATGGGCAGTCCACTCCTGAAGCAATCCCCAAACAATCAGCCATTGAAAACTCTACGAATAGGAGAGAAGCACTGACATGGTGCCAGGCATGACACAGTGTTGGGGAGTATTTCGTTTTGTTGTACATAGGGTTGCTATGAATTGGATCTAACTCGATGGCACCTAACTGTTGGGGTTTTTGGCTCTAGCCCGGCTAAAGTTAGGGCCAAACCCACAACATAAACACATGACCGGTGTCGGGAAAGAAGGACCTCGGGAGACCTTCAGATGGTTGGAGAAGAACAGGGAAGGTTTATTGGGGTGCTCCCCTTATGGAGAGCAAGGAGCAGGTAGCCCCTATAGAGCAAGGCTCTACCCCTTTAAGTGCTGGCTCTATGCCTGCAGCATAGAATGCTGTGGGCTAAGTGCTGGTACAGCTCAGCCTTAAAGGCACAGCCACAGCCGCTGGTGTTCAGTTGAGGTCCGATGGTCTTGACTCTCGCGGCTCGCCTTCTTTACCCCCCTCCTTCCCAAGGATGGGAAGAGTTGGGAGGCTCTTCGTGGCTTGCTAGATGCCTTCAGCTCTTCGGGGCCCCTGGGCTTGATCTCGCCGGCTTGCTAGATGGTCTTGCAGGAGTAGGGAGCGCTGGTCCAGGAGATGGTCAGAGAGGTCAGGATCGGTGGTGCTACAGGGAATTCAGGGTGCTGATGGGGTCCAGGAGCCCTGCTTTTATAGGGTCCTGGAAGGGTCACATGGTGGGGTTCAGCCAACCGGGGCACACAGCTGGCAGGTACAGGGGGCAAACGGACATAACTGCCCAGTAGAGACAGTTATTACCTGCACAGAGGTGAGGGGAGCCAATCAAAATTATGGTGGTTGAGGCTGGTCAAGCTGGCCGGGGGCCATCTTTGCTCACTCGATGGGAGGGGCTGTTTTGAGTGAGTGAGATGAGCCCTGGGGTCAGCTAGGGGTCAGCCCCTCAAGCTGTCATGAGGGACCTTAGCTGGGAAATATTATTTTAAAAATCCCCAAACAATCAGCCATTGAAAACTCTACGAATAGGAGAGAAGCACTGACATGGTGCCAGGCATGACACAGTGTTGGGGAGTATTTCGTTTTGTTGTACATAGGGTTGCTATGAACTGGATCTAACTCGATGGCACCTAACAACAATCTTGAGGGAAGTACGAGTGAGAGATCCATCCATGTTTCTTATTTTAGCTACAGATATTTGGGGGTTGATAGTGAAATTTGACCTAGTTTATTGTGACACTGAAACTGGAGCTCAAAAAGAGATCCTGCATAGCACACGAGTTAGCGTCCCCAAGACTAACCTCAGGTCCATTGATTCACTGTAAGAACTCACAAAACTAAAAAATCCAAGTTTTTCTTTCTTTGTTCCCGCCTTCTTTCCCTCCTTCCTTTTCTTCTTCCTTCCTTCCTTTATTTTTCTTTCTCTTTCTTTTGGTATTCTTTCTTTCCATTAAGAAAAGCTGCTTTCTCACTCATATACTCAGTTATAGTTTATCACTGTGAAAGACCACAGGTTAAAATCAGCAGTTACATAAGTCAGAGTCCAGGAGAATTCAGCTTCAGGCTTCTAATTGTCCTCTCCACCTGTCGATACCTGGACAGCATTTCGTTCTCCTGGCAACCATCTGTGACAACATATAAGGAGTATTGCCAATAAAGGAAATTGATCTTAACCTTGATGTTTAGGGTTTTCATTGGGAGTCCATTGTGTAAATATAGAGCACCCTCATGGCTGACCTTCATTACTCAGTCTCCAAATTCTCCAGAGATCAAACTGATACAAGGATGCCCAGAACCATCTCACCACAAATAATGTCTTCGACATAAAGTACCTGGCATGGTCCAGGGCTTCACCATAAATTATATTGCTAGCATACACTATCTGGCATGGCTTAAGGCCCTCAGTCATACAAAGACATTCTTATCAGGCAGGATATTCCAAGAGTTGAGAAGCTGTCTCCCAAGAACTGGCAAAGGGCAAGTCTTTTCTTTGGAATGGGAAGGGTTTGAATAACCAGGGCCTGCTAAGTTACCCTTTACTGCATACATGAAATCCTAAACTATGTAGGTGTGGCTGAAAGACTATCAGTGGCAGGTGAGAAAACTATTGTTAGAAGTAGGAAGTTGTATGTTCCATGTTGCCCTGAGTCAAAATATATGGTATATTTGATTATTTGCAATAACTTGAAAAGCAAATAATGTACTCAATGAAATTGTAGACCTATGGCAAGAATTTAGAAAACAATGTTAATTCTGTAGGTTGCGAGATAGAAGATGGCTTTTAAAGCTTTTGCCCAATAGGCAACCATGCTATTGGTTGTATTTGGCAAGGCAATAAAAGAAAAATATGTGCTCAGAATCAGTTGGTTTGCAGATAGATATGAAAGAAAAATAGCTCAGATATTCAGGGACTTAACACATTGGAAGACATAGGGTGCTCCTGATCTGGCCTGGATGTCAGACACAGAGCAACTTGCACATAATAATCTCTATTTGCAGCTCTGAGACCCTTGGGAGTAAGGCTAGGGTGCCAACAGAGAGAAAGGAAAAGTCTTCAGGATGTCTTTCCTTAATGCAGCTCTTTCATTCCCTCTGCCCTTACAAGGGTGGAGGAACCCAGCAAGGTTACAGCTCACCAGCGGCACTGCCACTTGCTTGCAGCTTAAGTGTTTACAGCTCTTATTGCTGCCCCATGGGCAGTGGGACCAGGTGGCTCCTGCGTCATCTCTTCCTTGCTGCTTTTGCTGCTGTTCTGCTACCGGTGGGTTGTCTGGAGAGCGCCAGTCCAGAGATGGTCCCTGTTGTGCAGAGAGAGTTGATTCCTTGAGTGCCCTGTGTGGAAAGAGATGTTCTTAGGTGGTCGTGGGCAAGCAGAGAGAGCAATGTTGTTTCGTTGTGGTTGGGGGAGAGAGAGAGAGCTGAGGAACTGCAAATGCTTATAGTGGACTGTGAACCAATCACGTTGGAGTTCTTTGTTTGCTTACTGGCCAATCACCAGGGAGGGTTTGGAAAGGGTTTTGAGAAAATATCCAATCAGTGTGCAGGGGAATTTACAGGGGGGTTGCCTTGCCTAGACAAGCCTGGGCAAGTCCCTGGCCTATTTCTGATAAGGCCCTTTTTGCCTTTTAGATTTCCAGGCAGCCACTTAGACCTTAAACCCAGAATTGCCTGATTTGGTTTTTTTACCTAAATTCTCCAAATTTATCCCTACAGGAAGATGGAATTACTTCTTTGTTTTTTCTTTGTGTTTTTTTTGGGGGGGAAGTTGTTTGTTTGTTTTGTTTTGTTTTGAAACAGGGTCTCAATGTGTAGGTCAAGCTGGCTTGAAACTTACTCTGTGACCCAGGCTGGCCTCAAACTTGTGTTTATCCTCCTGCCTCAGCCTCCCAAATGCTGGGATTACAGGAATGTACCACCACATCTGGCTCTGGAAATACTTTTTAACATTATCTGGTAATAGGGAAAAATCAGGAAAGCCTCAGAGCAACAAAGTCCAACTGAAACAGCTTTTTGACTAGTGTCAAATTAAGTTCATGGCTGTCACACTCACTGCTAAAACTCTTAAATGGTCAGGGTCCCAGGGAGAAAGTCCAACTCAGAGAATGGTACCTGGTAAACCCTTTGAATGCAACAACATGGTTAGGGAAAAAAGACTAAGAATATAGCTCTTCTAGAAAAGTTGAATGGGCTCTGGGTCCCTGGAATTAAACTTCACGAGAGAAGTAAGATTGAGAAAGCAAAGAAATGCAGGGCATATCATCTGTTTAGAGAAAAATTGTTGGTGTGGTTATTGTTACATGGAGCTAACCGAAATCAAACAGATTTTGAAACTTTTTAAGTTTTTGGCAGTTGTGCACCAAAAGCTCTTCTTCCCTAGATTTTTAAAGGCTATGATTTTTGAGACTTACATTGACAAGCTGAGAGAGCTGCTAAGCTCCCAAGGGAAAAACGTTCTCCAAAAGAATTACGGACCTGTTAACGTCCGCTGTGCCACAACAGTTCATGAAAGGAAGACCCTCCCAGGGAGAAGAACCAAGGGCCCTGAGAGATAACAGGCTAGGGAATCTCTCCTAGAAAAGAGAATTGGGATCTAATTAAGAAATATTCCTTGTCCCCAGAGTAAATAGGGCTGGGATTTAGCTCAGTTGGTAGATTGCTGCGCTGCAGTCTCTGAGGTCCCAAGTTCAATTCCCAGCACCGCAAAAATGGGAGAAGGACCTGGCAATCTACTCCCAAGGCAATCCTGAAACAGTCAGCCATTAAAAACCCTATGAGGGTCACTATGAGTCAGATACCGACTCGACGGCACCTAACAACAATAACAACTAGAGTAAATGCCTTGAAATGTCTGCCTAGAGGGATTTCAGATTGTACAGAAATTGGCTCTTGATGGTATGTGTTGGCTTGGTCCTTCATTTCTTTTGAGATAGAATATCTTTTCTCCCTTGTTGCTGTTGTTGTTAGGTGCCGTCGAGTCGGTATCCGACTCATAGCGACCCTCATAGGGTTTTCAATGGCTGACTGTTTTGGGATTGCCTTGGGATTGCCAGGCCCTTCTCCCATTTATGCGGTGCTGGGAATTGAACTTGGGACCTCAGAGACTGCAGCGCAGCGCTCTACCAACTGAGCTAAATCCCAGCCCTTTCTCCCTTAGGAGGTCCACAATACTCCAGTTCATTTTTTTTTAAACTTAGCTCTTAGTTATTGTGGGGGGAAAGTTCTTTCTGGGGAGTGCTATAGGAGGTGATATGACATGGCAGAGACAGGCACTCTCTGAGGGCAGCCGTACCATTAAAACCACCACCAAGGAAGAAGTGGCTGCGATAAGACTCTTCAAAGCACAGTTAATCAGACTAATCCCCCAAACTGGTTCAAAAGTGAACTACTTCCAGCCAAGGTCATGCCAGCTGTAGGCTGCCCAGAGACCCCTTATAAGCAGTAGCAGCCGCTTACCCAGGTGCAGAGCAATACACATCTCTTCTTGCTTCTTCCTGATGCCCTCTTGCTCTGGTAAATTCTTTTAGCACCCACAAGCCTGGCCTCACTCCCACCCACTCCAGATATTGACTGTGTTAGTTGGCTTTCCATCACTACAATGAAATACCAGAGATAATTAACGTAAAAAGAGAAAAGGTTGATGTTGGATGCTAGTTTTGGAGGTTCTAGTCAATTGGCCCCATTGTTTTGGGGCTGTGACAAGGCAGCATCTCATGAGTGGACCATGTAGCAGAGCAAACTGCTCATTTCATGGCCAGGAAAGAAAAAGAGAAAGGAAGGGGCCGGGTACCCACAACCCCCTTCAGGGTGTGCCCCGGTGACTGTAGGACCCCCACGAGGCCCTGCCTCCTACATATCCTCAGTGCTTCCCAATGGCACCACTCTGAGGACCAAACAAATGGACCATTGGGAGACACTTACCCAAATGGTAGCACTGATTGGACAGCAGGGGAGGTTAGAGAAAGTCCGGGAGAAGCAAGGTGGAGGCCATGTCATTTCCTCCAAATGAGGAGGAAGGTGTCAGTGTCCTAGTTCAATGCTTTCCCCAGAGGCTGCAGGGGAGATTCTGTTCCTGTCTGTTCCTATCTGTCCCAGCTTCCACTGGCTCTAGGCATTCCTTATCTTGGGACTGTATCTCTCCAAGCTCTGCCTCTGCCTTTGCATTGCCTTCTTTTCTCTGTGTGTCTCATAAGGACACTTACCATGGAATTTAAGATCCATCCCAATAATGCCAGGTGGTCTTATTTCAAGATCCTTAATTACATCTTCAGATAAGGTCACATTCACAGGCCCTGGGGATTCGAAGATGGACATATCTTTGGGGAGGGAAGGGAGTTACCATTTAAGTGACCACTGGGGAGGGCAACCATGGCAGGAGGGGCAGGCCACTTCCATAGGCCCTGAGGGTCCAGAGAAACCTGGGTAGTTAAGAGGCATTCAGTGCACTGACCCATACATCTCCTATCTCATGCCTCAGGATTCCATTATTTCCCACACAAGGCCCCAACCTTGGCATAATAGACCTGGTAATGCTAAGAATTCAACCTTCTCTATAGCTCTGCTTATTTTGAAATTCATCCTGAGCCGGGTTCTTAGATTTTTCTCCCTCCCTGCTGCAGGAGATAATAGTCTCTTTGTATTATGTTGCCAAGGAGGTCCCTGCTTTCATACTTAATCTTTAACAACTGATTTATTACCTTCAGCCTTTCATTATCTTTCCCTAATGCAATGATTGCTCCCAAATACAGCCATACAATTCCATTTAAAGAATAGTTCCTATGTTCTCCCGCTTTTTTTCAAGTAATTCATACATTGTATCCACCAGTACATTTCCTCACACTAGTGCTTTATCCCTGCTCCCCAATGCTGGAAAATTGAACAATTGCATTCCTTTCTCTGCAGGTGCTATCATTGTTCCAACCAACCACAGCCAGCAATTAGTTAATATTGCTCCCAATAACCAATGTAGAGGCCACCTTCTGAGACCCCCACTTCTGATAGCCTCTGTCCTAGACTGGGTTCCCTGAGTAGCAGGCTCTGAGACAGAGATTAATGTGAAAGAAATTGTAGGGCATACTTTCACGATCTATAATTAGAAGAAGTGAAGGAAGAAGGATTGGGCAGAGGGAGACATTGGGCCGTGATAGAGTCACAATAAAAGCTTCAACTGTCTCAAGGAGCTATGGGTCTGGGATGTCGCCACAGAGTCACCCTTCACTGGGGCAAAGAATAGACCTTTATAAGCTTGTAAGGAGTGGGCGTGACATGCAGGGTGGCCTAAGAAGTGGGTATAACTGTGAGCCAGGCAGCGATCTTAGCAGAGGGACTGCAGGAACACTTGGTCCCCAAGACTTGTAGCAGCTAGGGGAGTAAGTGCTTGGTTTCAATGGGGAGGAAATTCTGGAAGACCCTCTTGTTATACATTACAAAGATCCATCTTGTAGATATCAGTTGCCTCATGGCTTGATCACTGGGCCCACCCACAAAGTTACCATGGGGGCAAGGATGGAGTTCATATGTGGCTCAACAAAAATTGACTTCTACAACCCGGAACCTCCAACTGGTGAGCTCTCAACCTCTCAGTCAACTCTTAGCTCCTAATATGGCATCACTCCTGAGAGGGACCAGCTAATGATCGGATTATGTTGTTGTTAGGTGCTGTCAAGTTGGTGTTCAACTCATAGTGACCCTATGTACAACAGGTGAAACACTATTGTCAGTGCTTCTCTACTATTCACAGGGTTTTCAAAGGCTGATTGTTTTTTGGGAGCGGGTTGCCAGGTCCTTCTCCCTATTTGATTATAGGTTGATTCGACTAGGTGCCTTCCTTCATGGAAGGATGTCACTTAGATTGAGATCAGAGATAGATTCTGTGATGGAGGTCCACGAGACAATCTCTCTAGAAAGACTCACAAAAACCACACATTGTTATAATCACAGTTACAGTCTATTACTGGTGTTTGTTGTTGTTAGGTGCTACCAAGTCAAGTTTAACTTATAGCAACCCTCACAGGGTTTTCAATGGTTGATTGTTTTGAGATTGCCTCGGGAGTGGATTGCCATGTCCTTCTCCCATTTTTGCGGTGCTGGGAATTGAACCTGGGACCTCAGAGACTGCAGAGCAGCACTCTACCAACTGAGCTAAATCTCAGCCCATTATATGGTGTAGATTGTATTAATAACAGCAAAAAGATCCCAAGTAAAAGCAGCAAAGGAAATAGATGGAGCAAAGTCCAGAGGAAATTGAAAGTTGGGTTTCTCAGAGTGCTCTCCCAGTAGAGCCACACCAAACATGCTTCATTCTGCAGCAATAATGTGACACAAATGTGGGACATATTACCTATCAAGGAAACTCATCTGAGCCTACGAGTTGAGGGTTTTTACTGGAGTCAGTAAGGTAGGCATACAATGACCTCCAGAAGGGATGCAGGTATTCACTACATTATACATGCATTGTTACTATAAACTGGTAGGCGAATGGGCCCAGTGCAGCTCAGAATCTCAAGCATGTGTTTTAATCACCTCTTATTCACCCCGTTGGTGAGAGATTCCCGAATAAGAATTATGGGGATGGCCAATGACGTGATGCTGGAAAGATGAATTCACTGGCAGCTTATTAGTCATGAATACTGGTACTAATAGCCCAGGGAAAAAGGGCTTTGTATACCACGCAAGGCCCTACAGGGGTTGAATTTGGGAACTGAAAACCTTGTGCTTGTGGGAGGTAGACTTTGTAGTTTCAATTGGGTGGGGCGGCCCCTGCTCCTGTGATAAAGTTTAAACAATTCTTCAGGTTGGCAGGAAAGTGAAACCTATTACTCAGGGGCAAAGAGGAACTGTGCCTCTCTGTAAGAAAGGTTATTCAGCTAGGCGACTTTATTGCAGAATCAAGTGAGTAGTTAGGCCATTTGAGGCCCCTCCCAAATTTTACCAGCTGTTAAAACAGCATATAATATTAAGCTTGTAATAATTTTATAATATTAAGCACATAATTTTAGGCCTCCAACCACAGCATGCAAAATACTCTTTTCAGTTAGGGCATTCCAAGATCTCAATACCCAGGAGCTGGCCAAGAGTCAGTTGTGAAACAGGGCCTGCTTGGTAATGTGCAGGGTTCGAACGACAGAAGACTGCTGAGATAACCTTTTTCATCGCAGACACTGACTCCAGCATTTGCTTTAAAGGCACTTCTACAAGCTCTACACTTGGCCACTTACAGAATGCCTTGTCCACTGCCATGGTGTTCCATACAGAATTGTGTTTGACAAAGGACATATTTTGCAGCAAAGGAAATGTAGAAATAGGTTTGTGCCTGTGGAATTCACTGATTTTAATATATGTCCCATCACTCGGAAGAGGCTGGTTGCATAAAATGATGGAGCGTCCTACTGAAGTCTCATAGCACCAAGAGGAAGATAGCTCCTGCTATTTTTGAATGCCTGCTAATGTACCACTGTGGCGTCCAATCCTGTCAGATCTTGGAAGCTAAGCAGGGTTGGGCCTGGTTAGTACTTGGATGGGAGACCACCTGGGAACACTGGGTGTTACAGGCCTGAGAGAAGGACCCAGCAACCCACTCCCATAAAACAATCAGCCATTGAAAACCCCATGAATAGCAAAGAAGCACTGACAATAGTGTTTCTCCTGTTGTAGATAAAGTCAGACACCCACTCAATGGCACCTAAGAACAACAACAAATGGTACGGATGCTGTGAAAATAGAGAATTTTCATTGTACATTTGACTTTCTAACAACTTTCTCATTATAAAATGTGTTAGTTTATGTACCACCCTTGTCTCCATTGTTCCTCTGCCTGGAACACATTTCTCACAGATATTCACAAAGCTGCCTCCCTTGTATCTATCAGGTCTTTACTAAAATGTCACCTCTGTGAGGCCTCCCTCCACCTCTGTATTTAAAATTGTAACATTCCCTCCACTTATTTCCCCTCTTTGGTTTGTTTCTATCCATATGCATTGCCTTGGCAGAGAAACTGACTGATGCAACTTAGGGGAGGAAGAATTTACTGGGGGGCTCATGTTTAGAGGATCACAGTCCATAAAGGCAGGAAATCTTGATGGCAAGGCAGGGATGGCAGGATCCATGGCAGAGAATCTCATGTCATGGCTGATCAAGAGCAGAGAGTCAGCAACTGGAAACAGGGGTCTCAGTAAAACTCCAAAGGCCCAACCCCAGTGCCCTACTCCCTCAAAGCCAGGTCCTGCCTCCTGAATTCTCACAGCCTCTCAGGACAGCACAACCCCTTGGGGACCAAGCACTCAAACACATGATCTTTGGGGGACATTTTAGATTCAAACCATAACATAAAAGTTTTAGCTACACATTTGGAGGAAACAGGAGAGAGAGAGGAAGGCCTAAAAGTCATGTTTTTCCAAGTTTGTTCTGTGTAAGAGAAGCCCTTTTTGCTGAAGTGTGGAGCCCAGGCAGCCCTCCAAGAGGGGGCCTCAGGAAGACCGGATGCCACCAGAATCTGAAGGTGAGAGAAGAGGGCGGCCATCAACATCGGTTAAGATGAATGGAGTGTCTACTTCCATTTCTGCTCAGATATCTAACAGAAATTTCCAAATTAACATTTCCAAAGTCACTTCTGGATCTTTTCCCCAGCCTGCTCCGACCCCACTGCCTTCCCCAGGTCAGTGTAACTTCATTCTTCCAGTGGCCCATGCCAAAAACCTGGGCACCACCTTTGTCTCCATTGTTCCTCTCACATCACACCTGATAGTGCTGGTTGGCCTGTGACCTTTATTCTGAACTTGGCCATGTCCCACAGCCCCCCTCATCACTTGCCTAGTTTCTTTCGATGCCTCCCTGATAGATGTCACTGCTTCCATCCTTATTTCCCTCATTACATTTTCAGCAGGGCAGCCAGAGAAATTAAAACTTAAGCGAAAGCTGATAGTTGGAGTTTATAAATCCTTTGTTTCAAAATCTTCCATGGAGCTGGGGCTGTGGCTCAGTGGCAGAGTGCTTGCCTCGCATTCAAGAAGCCCTAGGTTTAATCCCCAGCACTGCAAAAAGAAGAAACAAACAAAAAACCAAAAGAGAAGGCCCCATCTTCCCTCTGTCCTATATACACTAGTTTTCCTTCTATGCCCCAGGCCCTGCTCGTGCCCCAGGGCCTTTGTGTAAGCATCTGCCTGGAACACATTTCTCACAGATATTCACAAAGCTGCCTCCCTTGTATCTATCAGATCTTTACTAAAATGTCACCTTCTTTGTGAGGCCTCCCTCCACCTCTGTATTTAAAATTGTAACATTCCCCCCCCCACACACTTATTTCCCCTCCTTGATTTGTTTCTATCGATATCTAACCTATCTATCAACATCTAACATTTTTATTTAATTATTTTGACTGTGGTTTGCCTTCCCCCAGTAGAAAGCAAGCTCTATGGGGATTTCAGTCTATTTTGTTTCCTGCTATCTGCCCAACACCAGAAGAGTGCTGAGCACAAAGCAGATGCTCAGTGGGTATTGGTGAATGAGTGGATGGGTGAGCAGCACATGACAGACTGACATGAACAATGGTGGAGGATATGAGAAGCTGTGGTCCTGAGATGATTAGGTAAACATAGAAAAAAGGGAAACAAATCCATTTCTTGCTTCAAACACAGAAGTTAATTCCAGGTATGTTGTTGTTAGGTGCCGTCAAGTCGGGTCCCACTCATAGTGATCCTCGTAGGGTTTTCAAATGGCTGTTTCAGGATTGATTTGGGAGTGGATTGCCACATCCTTCTCCCATTTTTGCAGTGCTGGAGCTCAAACTCAGGGCCTCAGAGCATGCAGAGCAGCACTACACCAACTGAGCCCAACTCCAGTCCTCAGTGGATGGTAGAGACCTTAAAGTGGTTCTGCCAAGGCAGAACTTGCTGGAAATCCATCCTCTAGCATGTGGTCAAAAGCTGTTCACTCCAGGAGCACTGGGGTATGAAACCTCCTCAGGAGGCCACCTGAGAAAGCTGCCTAGGGGTTGCTGACCGTGCACTGCATGTGGTGGATGCCGGAGACTCAAGGCAAGGACACCATGCAAGGAGCAGACCAGACCTAGAGAGCCAAATCTTTCTTTCCTGCAATGACTCTCCAATGCCCTCTACTGGGCAAATCTTCAGGGCCAACTGGCAAAGAAAACAAATTTAAAGGGCTCAGAACCATTTTTGCAGTTGAGAAGTAAGTCAAGTCCATAATGGCAGAATAGGAAATGAATGGATCAGGTCAACATTACCCAAACCTTCCAACAAATTTGTCATCACTAAAAGTAGGATGGAGAACATATACCTCTACATTTAATTCAGCTCAGTTGGTAGAGCACCACTCTGCAGTCTGAGGTCCTGGGTTCAATTTCTAGCACCACAAAAATGGGAGAAGGAGATGGCAATCCACTCTCAAGGCAATCCCAAAACAGCCATTGAAAACCCTATGAGGGTCGTTATGAGTCGGACACGACTTGATGGCACCTAAAAACAACAACAATGCTCACAAAGTATTCTTGCCTTTAAAAAATGGAGATCTGAGGAAGCCTCTTGATGTAACTTCCAGTTACAAGATATACAGGGGATAGAGGAACAGTGTAATTGCTACCACGAGGAAGCAAACAGCCAAATCCAGAAAGCGGACCGTTCTACAGGATAAATGAACTGGTTTCTCCAACAAATTAGTGGTATGAAAATAAAAGGAGGATGGATTACTATAGATAAGAAGAGGGTTAAAAGACAGCAGTAAAATGCAATGTGCTGTCAAAGTATAATTTTCAAAAAGTTAAAAACAAACTCATATAAGCTATGCCTTGAATATAGTTTGTCCCCATTCATCTCATTGTGAGGTATTAAAAGGGCAGAAACCTAATCAACTATGGTAGTTAGAGGTGGGGTCTTTAGGTGGTGATAAAGATTCGGAAAGGTCATTACAGTGGATCCCCTATGATTGAATACTCATGGCTTTATAAGGAGAGCAGAACAGAGATCAGAACTGTGAACTGACATCAACTTTCTTTTATAACTTAGCCAGTCTGTGGTATCATGTTGTTAGCAACAAAAATCAAAGATATTTACAGATATAGAGTAAGCATGTATCAATGATGTATTACCACAAGTATCAGCAAGAAAGAACGAGTTTGAATGGTGTCCAAAAGATGGTACTAGACATACATCTTTTATAGTCTACGGTACCAACTCATTTACATTGCTACTGACCAAGAATCATTTACATTAACATCACTTTTCAACCAGTCACCATCTTCTCTTTAAGAATACTCCAAATACCTTGAAGTGGCAAGTCAAAGCCAAGACACCCAGAGAATTAGATAATTCTTGTGTATGCCTGTTAAAAATGTTCCAGCGTCCTGTCACACAGAAAGGACTTACAGTCATCATTTTGCATAGTTCCATGTTTGGGATCTTATTTTCTTAGTTCTAGAAACCTTGTTTGGATCTAAATTCTGACAATTTGCCTGTAAAAAGATCTTTTTGACAAGATCAGGGAATTTGAATATGAACTGGGTATTAAGCGATATTATGGAATTATTAAGTAGTTATATGGGCTGGGATTTAGCTCAGTGGGTAGAGCGCTGCACTGCAGTCTCTGAGGCTCCAAGTTCAATTCCCAGCACCGCAAAAAATGGGAGAAGGGCCTGGCAATCCACTCCCAAGGTAATCCCGAAACAGCCATTGAAAACCCTATGAGGGTCACTATGAGTCGGATACCGACTCCACAGCACCTAACAACAACAACAACAAGTAGTTATATAAATAATTTTGTATGGCATGGAAATGGCACTTTGGTATGTTAAGCAAAGACCCTATCTATTAGAAAAGCATATGGAAGCATTTATAGGTGATGTAAAATACAGAGGGTGCCAGAAAATATACTCAATATATACCTATAACAAAAGATGAATACAAGTCATATTTGACTTCTGCAATTACAAGAGGCGCTCAAAGTGGTTACCATGGCAAATGAAGCAGGCTTTGTTGCTGTGCAAGGCCTCCCAGATCTTCCCTTGAGCAAATCACATGAGGTGCCCTGGGTCTCAAATTTATCATGGATGCGTGTAGTTGTTAGGTGTGTTGGAGATTCTGTTGCATGCTCATGCTTCCATTGTCATTGCGCTTCCATAGCATTCTCAAATTTTAAAAACCACTTCAAGGTGGACTTGCGCTCCTTGTTCCTTGAAGGGCAACCGTGCCTCTACCATTTTCTTTGACTGTCCTGCCTGTTGCATGGCAGCACTAGTGTACATTTGATTAACACTATCTTTTGAGCAAATGTCATACTACACATTGCTACTGTAATTCAGTTCAACTTCAAAAAGCAATACATGGGTAATATCTCTTAAAATGTGTATACATTTTTTGTGTACACATTTTTGTTACCCTTGGTGTGTCTAGGATTTGCTTTAAAGTACTCCAGTTCTTTTTTAAAAAGTAGGAAAATGGAATACCAAACAGCAAAATGTTGATAATTGTTGAAATCAAGTGGTTCACAATATTTTTCTACCTTTGTGTAGGTTTGAACATCTCCACAATAATTTTTAAAAATATGCCATGATAGTATTTCATTTTCCATTCCAGAGTAACTGTGGTGGTGGTGTTGTTAGGTGCTGTCAAGTTGAGTCTGACTCATAGTGACCCTCACAGGGTTTTCAATGGCTGATTGTTTCAGGATTGCTTCAGGAGTGGATTGCCAAATCCTTCTCCCATTTTTGTGGTGCTAGGGCCTCAGGGCCTCAGGGAGCACAGAGAGGCACTCTACCGAGTTAAACCCTAGCCCATAGGTAACTCTGCCATCACTATATAAGGCTTAAAATGCTTAGAAATTTTAAAGTTTAACTGGTTGTTTATTATACAATCTATTTTCACTAACTTTTGAACTAAAAGAATTTTAATATAAAAGTCACCAAATTTGGAATACAAAGCATTTAAAAGACAAACTAGGTCACATAAAAGATTGGTTCAGCCTATGCATTCTTTCTGCTCAAAACTCAGCAGTTAATGCTATTGGCATTCAAAATGCCTCTTTTCCATTTAGAGGAAACAAATTTGTTCTTTTCTTTTCTTTTTTAGCTTGCTGCCAGTTTTAGCACAAAAGCAGTTAGTTCTTAGTAGCAGAAAAGTTGTTTATTAGTTTAAGCTTCTACACAAAATATACAGAAATATAAACAGAATAGACAGAATATAGATTTAAAACTCAATTTAGTTCATGCAACTTTAGCTTTTCTCTTAGCCATTCATTCATTCATTCAATTAATCAATCATTCTGGCTCTAATATCAGAGTATCTTTTACACAAAATATTCAAACAGATTCTTTGCATCTTTACCAGTAGGAACCTCATAATGTTAAATATTTTTGATTGTTTGGAGGCTTCTTCCAAGCCCTCTGGCATCCTTAAAAACTCGAGGTTCTTAATACCATATTTGAATTCAATAATCTTATGTTATGCATAGAGGAGAAAAAGAAATATCTTTTTCCTCAAATACACAAGGTCCTTGGCTGAGACTACTGCAACAAAAGACAAATTAACAAGAGAAAAACATTAAAAATTTGTTTTGTAGTGCTAAGGGGCTGAACTCAGGGCTTCAGCATGCTAGGCAAGTGCTCTATCATTGAGCTGAACTCTCATCCCTTTTTCATTTTGCGACAGATGTTGCACAGGCTGCCTCTGATCCTTGAACCTGCGATTCTCCTGCCTCAGCCTTCTGAGTAGTTGGAATTACAGGCATGCACCCAGGCACCTGGCTAAAAAATTATTTAACCCAAGTTTTTATATGACATGGGAACCATCAGAAATGAAGAGCCAAAGAAGTAGGGAGCTCTGTGCATGTTTATGGACAGTCATGCAGAAGTATGATTGGAAGACAAAGGGGTATCATTTAAGGGTAATAAACTGGGGGGAACTTATGAAGGCCTGGTGTTTCATTTTTTTCTTGCCATCTCTTTGTGACATCCTTTCCCTTGGGTAATGTAGGACACCCTGACACTTGAGGGTCTTTGGGAGAGAAGAATGGAGAAGGTCAGAATGGCCTGATCACAGAAGAAAGGGCAGGGGAATCCAAATTTCTATGGCTCACTTCAGGAGAGAAAGGACAAGAGAAGGTCACAGGGACTTTCTACTTCTCCTGTTTTCTCAGTTTCCAAGGTGCCATATTTTGGTACAATTCGGTATGTTGTTGTTGCTGTTAGGTGCTGTCAAGTTGTGTCTGACTCATAGCCACCCTCATAGGGTTTTCAATGGCTGATTGTTTCCAGATTGCCTTGTCCTTGAGATGCCCAGGCTGACCAAGAGCCCCGAGTCAGCCCAAATGACCCCCTTATCTTAGGATTCTGTCTTACAGATGCAACTCCACAAATTCCTTTAAAAGATCACTAGATCAGAATGCTCTGGGCCAGAACAAAAGGCTGTAGATATGGGCAGTAACTTCTGAGAACTTCCAGACCTCAAGATAACACAAATAGCATACTTTAGCAACACAAAACCTCACCTTATCTGACTTTCACTCTCTCCACACACCCCCTTCCCTGCTTGTAATACACAATAAAAACCTTTACCCTGCAATGAGTTGGAGTCCCAACACTGAGCTGCTGCGCCCCGATGAGGTGTGGTACCCTCAAGCTCGAGCTTTAATAAAGGCTCTTTGTTATTGCATGTAACTTCGGACTCCCTGGTGGTCCTTGGGGAACTTGAACTTTGGGCACAACAGTCCTCCCATTTTTGTGGTGCTGGGAATCAAACTCCAGACCTCAGAGACTACAGAGTGATGCTCTACCAATGGAGCCAAATCCCAGCTCATATTTTGGTATAGCATTTCCTATACCCCATCATATGCAAACTTATTTTTAGAGGGCTGTCTCTAGCTCTTTCTCAGGTAAAACCTGAACTGCACAAGGAATATATCTACTAAAGCTTCTCACCTGCGTAAGGTTCTCATTTCAAATGTAAATGGTCATTACCACCCCCTCTGGCCTTGTCAACAATTACTGTTTCAACCTTTACATTGAATCCTCACACCAACTCCATGAAATAAACGTAATTATTATTTCCATCATAGAGGAAAACTTGGGACACACATTGCCTGAGCAACTCATCCAAAGTCTCACAGAAAGGACAGACAGGAGGCTTCAAGCCCAGTGGTTTAGCTCCCTCCTGAGCAGCCCCATATACTGCCCTGGGCTCCAGCTGGTGTAACCACAGGACTGGAGAGCTGGAAGAAGGAATTCTAACTCTGCTCTCAGAACCGTGAGGGCAGCCAGTGAGCAATGCCAGCAGAGAGGGGGCAGGTGCCACCACATGCTGGGACTACTTGGACCATAAAGCAAGCCTTGGAGCCACCTGTAGTCCTGGGTCCCTGTAGGGAGAAATTGGGAGGAAATTGGCAAAAACCCCAAAATGGGGAAAACGGCTAAATCTAGGGAAAATCAAGGTAACTTGGTTGGACATTTGTACAAAACCGTTCACAAATCCCCCGAACCTGATTGGACAATTGAATTCAAAGCTGATTGGCTCAGGCCATTCCGTGGGCGAGCTATATAAGGAGCTGCACTGCAGCAGCTTGATCCTTTTGGCGAGGATCTTCGACTACCAACAAGGAAAGACCCTATTCTTGCCCGGACCACCGATGAGGAAACAGCTTTCTGGCTCTCTCGCCCAGACCTTCCGTGAGGAAAGAATGCTCTCCTGCCTCGACCATCAACAAGGAAAGAACCCGCTCTCAGCTCTCTGTCTGATCACCGGCAAAGTAAGAATTGTCTCCTTGTGACCACCGAGACCACCAACATGGGTGTTTGCCCCTGGAAGGCAAAAGTGCCTGAGGCTTTTCCTTTCTCCCATCTCCACCGGCGTCCTGAGGGCCGCAGGAGACCATGCCCCTTACCTGAGGGTCCCAAGTGAATTGTGTTTAGTATCTGTGTGTATGGCGGCACCGCCCATCCGAACATCCAGGCCAGACAGGGAGACGTGCGCCCCACAGGTCCCTTTCTATTGCCTTTACTTGGACTTGAGAAGCTGCCCCAACCAAGATGTGGTGCAGTGGGAGAGGAGGCAGCAAGGCTGACCCCACACCAAGCAGGGTCATGCAGCCTTAGAGAGAGTTGAGACATGCCCAGGGTCAGAGTACTCATTCAACAGCCATTGACTGAGTAACAACCATGTGACAGAAGACCCACCACATCTTAGCTCTAATGGGGCTTACACGGAGAAGGAGGAGGATGGAAAATAAGTATGGTGACAAAGCAATGAACAAGATGCTTTCAAATGGTGACAAGTGCCTGAAGAAATCAATGCGGAAAAAATGTATGATATGGCATTGATTTGGACTGGTGAGAGGAAGGCCTTTCTGAAATGCCAGTGGGAACCAGACACATGACCGACAAGCAGTGGCCAGGCAGAGCATTTTAAGATCAGAGGGGTCAAGGTACAGGAGCCAGAGGCAGTGGCAAGAGGGATCAGAGAGATAAGAGGGTGTCAAGGGCCTTCCATGACACTCCAAGGGTGCTGGGAAAGCCAGCCATCTTGGCAATAATGCCTGTAATCCCAGCACTGGGGAGGTTGACGCAGGAAGACACAGTTTGAGGCCAGCCTGGCCTACGTAGTAGTTTGAGGCCAACATGGACTACACAGCAAGACCATGTCTCAAACAAAACAAAACAGAACACAATGCTGGGCAGATAGAGAATTTTAAGTGGGATGGGGGTGGGCAGCTATTGCTGGAGCCCTCACAGAATGAATGGCCTGTAGGTAGGGCAAGTACCTCCTGTAGGTGGGGACAGGAAGAGGACAGCTGAACAGCACATAACCAAAGGAGCATTTCATACACACTTTGTTTCCATAACACCAACTAAAAGAGCAAGTAGTGGTGTGGGCATGGTGCTGGAAGCCTGTAATCCCAGGACTCAGGAGACAGAGGCAGGACCATCAGAAGTTCAAGGTCAGCTTGGGCTACACAGCAAATTTGACTTAAGTCCAGCCTGGGCTACATAGCAAGACCCTGTCTCAAAAAAAACAAAACAAACACAAAAACAAAGAGTTAGGAGCAGGTGGGTCTAGGATGTGCTGAGAGATCACATCCAGAGGACAGGCTGCCAGAGTTGTGCCTGCTCCCACCCCCAGTAATTGACCAACTCAGAGGACACAAATTTATCCCTTTAAATGTTTTATTCAGGCCATCGTTTCTAATCTAAATTCCAATCCACTTCAAACCAACTCAAACCAAAACCAATTCAAATCACAAATCACAAATCACACTAGTCACACCAATGGGGTAGCAGGTAAAGGTCAATTCAGGATTGTCATGCGGCGCAGGGCAACAGTCCCATGTCTGAGTCCAAGTTTGGCCTCAGAGAAGAACTCACCCAGGTGGGTCATGCGAGGGCCAAGTGAAGGGAGGCATCAGAGTCGGCGTCAAAGCTGAGTTCCAGCGCCCGGGTCACTGAATCTTGAGCTGGAGCTGCAGAGTCAGGGCAGAGTCAGACGTTCGATCCACTATCGAGATGGGGAGGCAGAGTCGAAGCGTTCGGAGTTCCAGGAGCAGTCAGCCCGGGTTGCTGAGCAGCTGCCGAGGGCTCCTCATGGCTGGGTTTTAAGTCTGAGGTTTGGGTGTCGCGACCTCAATCTCTTTGGGTGACATCTGAGTTACCAGCTTGAATGCCTTGGGCGCTGCAGGTGACACCCTTTGGGGTGTAGAATCCTAGAATTTTCACGATGAATGAATTTAGGTCAATGTAGTGCCCCATCCCCTCCACCAGCACGCAGGGAACCCTGAGCATTCGCTCCAGACTTCCTCGCCCAGAGGTTTAGAGTCTTGAGCTCACCCGGACGTGAATTCTCCCCATCCCAACATCTGCAATCCACCCCAGCCTCTACTAGGTGGGAGGCCTGGGACTCCAGCCAGAATCCCACCCCGAAAAGCGGGGACCGAAGCACCCGGAGGACCTTCGCCACTTCTTCCGAGCCTGTCCCAACCCAGAGCAGGGGCTGAGCGCTGGCCGCTTCGCTTCCCGAGGAGACTGGGGTGCGGGTGGGGGATGGGGTGGATTTTTAAGCAACAGCTCCTGGGATTGGCGGCAGCCGCACAAGTGTTGGCCTCCCTGTGGGACAGGGCGCAGCGACTGCAAGAAGAGCAGGAGACCAGCGCAGTTCGGGCGACTGGGACAATTCTGCACGATCAGCCTCCTAGGCCGTGGGCTGCGGAACATCCAAGGACCCTGCCAACCTGGTACCCCGCCCACTTTGCAGGTTCTGCAGTTTCTAAATTCAGCGCAGAGGAACCGAAACAGACCCCCGATGAGCCGCGCCCAGGTCCCTCCGCTCACCGAACCTCAGTTTCCTCTTCTGTCGAATGGGGACAACACCTGCCTTGCTTAAGGATATTTTATGTAAACTGCCTCACTTCTTATAGGCGCTTCGGAAATGGTAGTTAAATTTTGTAAATAGGCCCCTGGGAATATCTGCTCGCTAACATCCTGTCTTTCCCTGGAAGCAAATTTAGGGCACAGTGGAGGCGAGAACTCATCAGGCGTGGAGCACCCGGCACGCGTGCCACTCCGTCGCAAAGCCACCCTCAACCCCCACCCGGCGCTACAGATCGGGAAGTGGCGTCTCGAAGATGGGCAGCAGACTCTCGGACCCCGACCCTACACGGGGGCGCAGAAGCCCGCCCCCCTGGAAGCCTCTAACAGGGGCCAATACCGCGTGCCCAGCTCGGACTGCAGCTCCGGTGGTCTTTGGGCTTCAGCTCTGTTTCCATTTCTCCGGCCCTGCTGCCCCACCCCCAACAGCTGCCTGCGGATTTGCCCAGTGATCAATGACGTGGAGGAGCCTAGAGTTCCCATTGGACGGCGGAGTTCGGCGGGGCCCAATCGCGGGCTAGGCCAGGGAGAAATCTCCGCGCAGGGCCCCCTAGAGCCGGGAGATTACGGGGCGGGGACGTTCGGTCGAGCTAGGGGCTCGTGGCGGAGCGAGATCAGGAGCGGACCCGCGCGGGAGAGGGTCGGCCCGGGCCACGGCTCCGCGGCCTGGAGCGTGGGGCTGGTGAGTAGGGGGCAATCGAGGAAAACCGCGGCAGAGCGGCAGTTCGGACCCGCGCCCTGGAGCAGGAACGGGCGGACGCGGCCGGGCCCATGGGCAGAGCCCGGCCAGGCCGCCGCGGGCTGGGGACGCGGCAAGTCCGTCTGTCAGCAGAGTCCTTCCTGCCGCCCGCTCGGCCCTCCTCGTTTTCCGTGTCCAGCTCAGACTCCGATCCCTTCTAGTTCCCAGATCCAGAAGTAAGCGGGACCCGGATGACGCTCTGGTGGCTCGGTGTAAATGGATGGTCGATGTCGCTCCATGACCAAAGTCAGCTTTCCTTTCCTTCCTCTTCTCTTTTTTTTTTTGTCAGAGTAAACCGGTTTAGTCACACATCCTCAGAGCTGTATATTTTCCTTGCTGATTCTCTGCCTAGTTAGCCTTAGAAAAGTGTATAAATTTAAGTTCGTGAAGTTAAATGGGAAGGAAGCACTTAAAAATCCCCAGCAGATTCTGGATTTTGACACTACAACCATTTGTATGTACTTCAAAAGAGGGAAGAATAACATTCGTTCATGCATGCCTGAGCCTATTGTTTAGCTGTTAGCTGAAATTATAATCCCTAGCATATTTCCCTCAAGTTAAAAAAAAAAATCCACCTTTTCTAAAAACAGGCTTTCTTTACTGTTTCCAAAAATGCAAGAGTTTTTGCTTGTCTGTCTGTCTGTCTTTCTTCCTTTCTCCCTTCCTTCCTTTTCTTTTCTTTTCTTTCCTTTTTTCTTTTTCTTTTTTTGGACTGAGTCTCACTTTGTATCTTAGGCTGGCCTTGAACTAGGTATCCTCTTCCCTCAGCCTCTTGAGTGCTGGGATTACAGGCCTGTGCCAGCACACCTGGCTACAATTTTTAAAATACTTTATTTTATAGGACAGCTTTAGATTTACAGAAAAATTGAATAAATAGTCCAGAGTTCCCATATACCTCAAACTTTTTTCCCTTAACATTTCACATCAGTCTGATACGTTTATTGCAATTAGTGAACCGACATTGGTACTTTATTATTGGCCAAAGCCCACAGTGTGTTCGGGTTTCCTTTTTGCCCAAGTACCTTTTCTGCATTACTCCAGTCAGGTTACCACGTTGTATTTAGTTGTCATGTTTTGTCATGTTCCTCTGGGCTGCGGCAGTTTCTCAGACTTTATTGTGGTGATCTTGATGGTTTTGAGGAATACTTTTGTGTTAGTGACTTTTCTTCACTGAAACAAATGCCTGAGATTATTAAGCTACAAAGTTGGGCAGCACATCACATCCTTCTGGGGAATAAAACCACTCACCTCCTGGCCAGGGAGCACAAGAGAGAGAGGAATAGACATGAGTCCCGCAGTCCCCTGTTAGGGCCCTCTCCCAGTGGCCTAAAGACCTCCCACTAGTCACCCCCTCTTAAAGTTTCCACCACCTTCCAACAGTGCCAAGGTAGGGAACAAGCCTTTTCCTTATGGATCTTTGGGGGCTGCTTAAGATCTCAACTATAGCCACCAGACATGTATATTGTAGGGCACCCCTCTATTGGAACTTATATGATGTTTTCCCCCTAAGACTGGGCTTATGGATTGGAAGAAAGCACAGGAGTGTGTTGCCACATTCACCACATTATATCAAGGGTTTCCTGGTGTCATCATGACTTAGGACTTCATGTTTATCTTGATCACCTGGCAGAGGGTGTCTGTCAGGTTTCTCTGCTATGAAGTTGCATACTGTATTTTCCTCCCTTTGCAGACTGTATTTTTTGCCAAGAAGTCACCCTATTCACCCCATGCCTAAGGAGTAGAGAGTTATCTCTACACAGTATTTGAAATTCATCTGCTTGAGTGATTTGTCTTTTTTCCCCTATTTTACTCAATCATTTATTTATATCAGTATGGACTCATAGGTATTTATTTTCTACTTTGAGTTATAATCCAATACTACTTTATTGTGTTCCTCAAATTGTTGCAGCTTTGGCCATTGGAAGCTCTTTCAAGTTGGCCCCTGTGCTCTTCCTTTTTTTGGGGGGGGTGTTGAACCCACGGCATTCGCACTTGTATGCTTTGCAAATGCTCTATGTACCATTGAGCTGCACCCCCAACCTACTTTTTACTTTTTGAGACAGAGTCTTGCTAAATTATGCAGACCGCCTCTGGTCTTGAACTTGCGATCCTCCTGCCTCTGCCTCCTGAGTCACTGGGATTATAGGCATGTGCCACTGGCTCACTCTTCCTATTTTAATTGTGCTTTTTTTGATGTTGAAACACTTTTATGTGACCTCCCTTGAACTTCAAACAGGCTAGTGAACTTGGAAAAACAGTTTCCTCTTGCTAAGAGGTTAAGAAATTGAGGCCTAGGGGCACTGGATGACTTCTTAGATGTCACTTCCTATAGGAGAATAACAGACTGGACTAGGGCTGGGTCTGACGCCTCAGAAGATACTGCAAACCTCAGGTAGAGCCTCTGATTGAGTCTTCTTGGGGTGACTTCAGACTTAGACCACCCAAGATTAGAATAGCACATGCATGGAGATAGAGAAGAAGTTGTTTTTGGAAAGCAAAGGCTTAATTTGGCTGATATCTAGGATGAAATAGAACCTCCCAGCTCATTAGAAATGGAATGTTGGCCTTCTCTCCAAAATTGTGGGGAGGGCGGGTAGGGAGGCTGAGGAAGATCTAGGACATTGTGGTACTCATAGCCTGCTGCTGAAGCAAGTTTGTAAAGTAGGAAGGGGAGGTGCAGTGAAAGGCAGAGACGAAAAGATAGTGGGGCCCTGAATCAAGGAATGACATGAATTTCACAAACGTTGTTGTTGTTGTTGTTGTTGTTGTTGTTGTTGTTGTTGTTAGGTGCCGTCAAGTTGGTATCCAACTCATAGCAACCCTATATACAACAGATAAAACACTATTGTTGGGCTTCTCTGCTATTCATAGGATTTTCAATGGTTAATTGTATTTTGGGAGTGGGTTGCCAGGTCCTTCTCCCAAGCCTGTAGCACCTGGTGTTCCCAGGTGGTCTCCCATCCAAGTACTAAACAGGCCTGACCCTGCTTAGCTTCTGAGATCTGACAGGATTGGATGCCACAGTGATATGGCTGCAGGCTCACAAACATTTACAGATCCCTTACTCTGGACGAGATACTGCAGGTACTAAAGATAAAAAGATCAGTCAGGCATGACTCTTGAGTTCACATTCTGGTTGGTGAGAGGACAAAAAAAAAATTATGAAACAGTGTGATTAGAGTTATCATAGAAATACAGTATGTGCAGAGCTGCAGGAACTAGCTGGGGAGGGATGCAGGAGGGACCTCATAGATAAGGGGACCCATTCCATTCAGGGCATCAACAATGAGCTGGGCCTGAGAGAACAGCATGTCCAAGGGCAGGGGAGCAGAGAGGGGAGGAGATAGACCTAGCTGCAGGGTGAGACAGGATTTGGGGCTGGATGGGTAAGTTGGGGCCAGATTGTGGGGGCCCTTGTGTGCTCTGTGGTTTTAACCTCAGCTAGGAGTTTTGAATCAGGAGAGTATCAGGATGAGCTCCATGTGGTCGAAAGATGGGCCTGTTGGCACTCTGTAGGAGATAGGCTACACCTCAGCAAATCTGAGATGCTATCCATTACTTTCTGTGTCTTTATTTTATGTTCCATGTGGAAAAAAATATTTTGCCAGTTAAATTACGATGTTCCATTTCAGAGATGCCTGCAGCCATAGCACTGTGGCATCCAATCCTGTCAGATCTCGGAAGCTAAGCAGGGACAGGCCTGGTTAGCACTTGGATGGGAGACCACCTGGGAACACCAGATACTGTAGGCTTGAGAGAAGGACCTGGCAACCCACTCCCAAAAATCAATACGCCATTGAAAACCCTATGACTGGCAGAGAAGCACTGACAATAGCGTTTTGCCTGTTGTACATAGGGTCGCTGTGAGTTGGACACCAACTCAACTGCACCTAACAACAACAACAAAATTTCAGAGATGCTAAGATGTGATGACAGGGGTGTCTCAACTCTGATGAAAAATAGTAACTCCATAGCTTCCCGTTTAGACTACCCTCGCCCCCATTATGACTGGTTAGAATATCTTGACTCACTAACCCATGGGTGTGGAGTTCTCTGGCTCCATTTGTGATCTTGAAAACACTAAACTTGATAAAGTGGTCTTTTCCTGTCTGATAGGCACATTGTCAAAAATCAGCACAAACAACAACAAAACAAAACAAATAATGAAAACCACCAAGGATTTCTGACTCAAAAGATTTCAACTGTTTATTCTGCTTTGGTTGCTTCCGATAACAGTGATGACTTTATTTACATTGCTGATGTTTTATTAAATATGCTGGTGTACCAGCATATTTACTTTGTCCTATGCATGGCCTTTATAGTCTCCCCACTTCTGTTTCTTCATGATGATATGGAGGCCCAGAAAGGTCAAGAATCTAGCCCTGAGTTGCAGAGCGGAGTAGCGAAGGCTGGGTGAGAATCCAGGTGTTTTAACTTTAACCTAGGACTCTTCTGTGCAAGGTTTGGTTACAATGTCATCTGAGGGTGGAAGAAGATTCCACTTGGGTTTTCTCATTCAGAATTCCTGGGACCTTGAAGTGGGCTGGAGATCTGTCATGTCCTAGCAGATTGTGTTCTACCTGTGAGAGCCAGAGAGAGAACCACCACTTGGTGTCTATTGCAAAACCTCTGTAGAGATCAGTTGGCTGATGTTTCTGCACAAGCTATTTGCATATTTCAGCCAAATAGCCTTCAGTAACTTCCTCTGCTCTATGGGTCAGAATCCTTTATTTGCAGGTAACAGATAAGACCAAGCTGGCTGGGAAGAAAGCTCAAGGTTAGGGCTAGCTTCAGGCACAGACTGACTCAGGGTTTGAAAAGATGCCATCAGGATCTGCTTTCTTTCATGTCATTTCTGTAGATTGGCTTCATTCTTAAAGAGACTAACCTTACTCTGGTTAGCAAGATTGTTCTACTACCTCCAAACCCAATGACCTCATCTCTTACAAGTTCCCAGGAAACCACAAGAATTCCCCCACCTGATCCAGTTCCCCAAGGAGATCTCTTTGTATTGGCTGTAATAGGGTCCTATTCTCCTCTGAAACCAGGAGCGTGGAGAGGTGGTTAATTAAAGGGCTTAAGACTGGTTCCTTTGCTTCATCCTGGAGCTGAGGGAGTGCTCCCTCCCAAGCACATGATCCCCAGAAAGGAATTGGGTAAAATTACCAAAGGAAGGAAGAATGGAAGCTGAATGGGCCCTTCATCCAAAAAATGAACATTTACTTCACTCACTATTTGGGTCAATGAGCACAATATTTGTCGCTTCTCCACCCTGTCACTGGGCCTCTTTCATGTGTTTTCTTTTGTGTGTGTTTGGTTTGGTGTCGATTTTTTGCATATGTGTTACACACCTGCGTGAGTGCACATCCACAGTGAAATTCTGTTTGCCATGTAGCAGACTGTCGAAAATTTTAAAGCTGATGCTATCATGTGTTGGCAAGGCTGTGGAGCAACTCCTGCATACAGCCAGTTGCTGGGCACATCCATCAGTACAGTCACCTTGGAAACAGCTTGGCCTGTCCTGGTCAAGCTGGGGATGCATCCATTGCCTGTATGCTTGGACATGTGTGCAGACGTGTTCATGGGAGCAGGTTCATCATGGTCCCAAATTGGAAATAAGCCAGGTGGCCATCAGAAGTAGAAGGCATTATAGCAGCTGTGGAAATGAGCAAAAATTTCTCACAGTCACAAGAATAAACTGCATCAATGTGATGTTAATATCCAGAAACCAACCAACCAGCCACGTGCATTATGATTCCCTTTGAGACTGAAAACCAGGAGCAAACACATACATATTGTTTGTGGAGGCATGTTGTTGTTAGGTGCCATTGAGTTGAGTCTGACTCCTAGCGACCCTATGGACAGCAGAACAGAACACTCCCCGACCCTGTGCCGTGCCCGGTACTATTGTCAATGCTTCTCTGCTATTCATAGGGTTTTTAATGGCTGATTGTTTTGGGGGTGGGTTGCCAAGTCCTTCTCCCATCTTTGCAGTGTTGGGGATGAAAAACCCAGTGTCTCAGAGAGCAAAGAGCAGCACTCTACCAACTGAGCTAATGCCCTGGGGATGCATATCTAGGTCTAAAACTAAAGAGAAGGGAAGGAGGGCTTGTTACCACTACAGTTGTCACCATTCCTCCACCGCACCCATCTCCTCAGATTCAGCCTTTTCTCTCCTGGCCTTGGGACCTTCCTGGGTCCAGCCTGCTGCTCTTGGTTGTCTGGTCTGGTAATTGCCCATCTTACTGGAAAGAAGACGGGGGCTAGCATTGCTCACATTCCTTTAGTGGGCACATGGGGAATACTGTCTTTGCATCTGACATACTTTGTTGACTTCCTTGGCCAGTATTTCTTTTTCCCATTGTTGGGGGATTCAACCCAGGGCCTCATGCTCTACCACTGAGCTGCACCTTGGTCCCTTTTTTATTTTTTATTTTGAGATAACGTCTTGCTAAATTATGCAGGCTGCCTCTGAGTTTGAAGTTGCCGTCCTCCTGCCCCAGCCTCCTGAGTCACTGGGATTACAAGGATGTGCCACTGCACCCAGCTCAATTTTGATACTAAAGTGTTGGGACTTACAGTTGCAGAGAATTGCAGGGTGCACATCAGGTGCTTTTAGGCTGTATGAGGGGGGTACATGTGGACTCCATCTGACAAGTCACAAAATACGCACCAGAGGAGGTGGTGTTTGGCTGAGCACTCAGGTTGGGAAAGCAGTTTGCTGAGTGGGAAAGGGATAGTGTCCTAGGCAGAGGAAACAGCATTTTCAAAGGGCCTGAGAGAGGTTTGGGTTGGCTGTGCGCTGAGATGGAGTTGGATGGGGGAGTGACAAGAAATGAGCTGGGACACAGGGCTGGGCCTAGGTTTCCTTCGGGCCTCCCAGGGGAATGGAAGGGAAGGAGTGTTGACTTTATCCCTGGGGCACCGGGAAGCCATTTAAGGGTTTTAACCAGGGTGGTTCCATGAGCATGTTGGCACTTTATACTTGGCAAGGTGTGTTTGAGGGACAAAGGGAAGGCCACAGCAGCTGGAGCCTGACCACAGAGGAGAGAGGAAATCTAAGTCAATGGACAAACCGTGAAGGGCTTGATACTCTCCACTCTTGGGTCCAATGCAGCTGCTAAAGGGTTATGTCAGCAGGTGTCAGTTTGCCATTTCTGTTCCCTACTATAGCCTCAGTTCCTGGCACGCAGGAGGCACCCAGTTAACTGTCCGATGAATTGTGACACCATCCTGCTCCGCCCTCGGTGGCTTCTCCAGGCTGCTAGGATAAAGTCCAGAGTTCTTAACCCAGCACAGTCTTGCATGATCTGTCCCTCCTCTTTCTCCACCATCCTGCCCCATCCTGCACACCCCACTGCACCCCACCTCCCCCAGCTGTCAGTTCAAGTTACCACTACCGTTTCCCTTGGGGGCAGTCCTATTCCTCTGCCCGTGAGGGTCTGCAGATCGCTCCTGGGAGAGAGGAAGGTTTCACTTTGCAGGCACCCAAGCACAGTGTTGAAAGGAACCCTGGGCTGGGAAGTGCATCTCTCACCAGCTCTGCCACTGGGCCAACCAGGCCAAGGCTCCGACCTTCACTCTCCTCATCTGCAGATAAGGGATTCAGCTGGTGAGGCCCAGTGCTGACCACACATTAGGATCCACTGGGGAGTGGGTTTTTGTTGTTGTTTGTTTTTGAAACATGAAAGCCTGGGCCCACGTCCAGGTAGGTGTTGAAGCCTCCCCAGGTGATTTTCATGAGATCCATCCTACCAGATGATAAAGGATTCCTTCTTATATTCTCTGGTGCAGGACACCAAATCACCTTTAAGAATATCATAGGCAAGCTGGACGTGCAGGTGCATGCCTGTAATCCCAGCAACTTGGGAAGCAGAGTCAGGAGGATCACAAATTCGAGACCAGAAGCAGTCTATGTAATTTAGCGAGACCCTGTCTCAAAAAGTAAAAAAAATGGGCTGGAGATGCAGCTCAGTGGTCCAGCACTTGCAAAGCATGCAAGTGTGAGGCCCCGGGTTCAACCCCTAGTACCACAAAAAAAAGAAAAGAAAAAGAATATCATAGACAAGAGAGAGCTGGATTCAGGAGCCAACATTAGACAGATCTCCTGGCATACACATAGCGATCTCCTAATTTCCTCCAAACAGCAGGCTGCTCAGCAGCTCAGCTGCAGGACAAGGGCTCTTTAAAGTCTTATCTCATCTGCCTCCCAGTTGGCGGCTGCCTCTGAGCCCTGTGGGAATTTCCACTGTCCAGAGCATGGCCAGAGTCAGGCCCTGGAGGTGCACACGGCCTGCACTGCCTTCAGAGCACCATTGTTGCTTGGCCCAAGGGAGAAACTAAAACCCACAGGTGACGACAGCAATGCAGTGTCCAGGCACCGGGATCTCCTGGGACAGCCTGATACCCAGAGCCCTGACCAGGGTTATAACACTTGGGGATCCCTGTTTTTGGATGTTGTCAGCAGGGGTGCAATCGTTCCTTTAGTTTATACTGTGATTGCAGAGAAGCACCGCCATAGTGCTGGGCACGGCACAGTGTTTTGAGAGTGTTGCATTCTGTTGTACATAGGGTCGCTATGAGTCAGACCTGACTGCATCTTCCTGGTTCTGCTGGATCAATCACTTGCTTTTTGTCCTGAATTCTAGCCTCTGCAGGTTTGCTAGAGGCGTCTCACAGAACGTTACTTCTAGGAGAATTTATTCATTTCAGCTTTCGGAATGGGCCTTAATCCAGGACCCCAAGAGCCCTTAAATGTTGTTTGCACAGGGCATGGAGCCCTAAGCTTAGTGTTCTGGGATGACAGGAAAAAAAGGGCTCTTGGTTGGAGGCCCAGGCATATGCTTGGGTGTGGGATAATCAAGTAGCCCTGAACCTCTAGCCGGAGGCCCGGGTGCAAACCCAGCCCTTCCACTTGCTTCTCTGGGCCCCCGGGTCCACACCCTGGACTCAGTGTCTTCTACAGCACCTCTCTCTGGCATCTAGGAGCCTTGGAAGCAGGAGGCAGGAAGAGGATAGATATGGGGCAGGAAGAAGCCACAGATGTGGAGGGAGAGTTTAGCACTTACAGGTGCAGAGTTTGGCCCCTTGCCCACTGGGATTGAGCAGAGAGAGGTGGAGGGGAGGAGCATGTCTGCCTGTAAGGTGTGGACATCCACACTGACACTTCCCTTGGCTGGGTTTTGTAGCTCACGGTGATTCTTGCAGCCAATCATTGTGCCCTAGTGTCCACATACTGAAATATACAGCCAGGAAGTATAGTGTCACCTCCTGCCAGTCTGTTATCAAATGCAGGCTGGGAATTTATGGGACCCTTCAAGTTTGTAGGGGAGAAGTGAACTATGGGGAAAGGGGAACTCAGCAAAAGGTAAGGAGAGTCCCCAGTTCTGTCTGAGGAGGGTCCTGGGACACTGCAAGCCTTGTCCTTTGGAGCATCTCCTTGGTTCTGCAGAATTTCAACTAGCTTCTGGCTTATTGAGCTGAGGATTAGCTCAATGGGTAAGGTGCTGCTCTGTGTGCTCTGAGGCCCTGGGTTCAACCCCCAGTACCACAAAAATGGGAGAAGGATGTGGCAGCCCACTCCCCCAACAATCTGCCATTGAAAATACTATGACTAGTAGAGAAGCACTGCCATAGTGCTGGGTATGGCACAGTGTCTGGGAGTGTTTCATTCTGTTGTACATAGGGTCGCTATGAGTCAGACCCAACTCGATGGCACCTAACAACAACATGTGTTTTATTGAGGGCACAGAAGAACTGCCGCCACTGGAGCAGAGGTGAATGACCTCAGGTGCAAGATTTCCTTGGGATTCAGAATTCTCATCTGAGGAAAGGGAGTGGGAGTGGTTCATGTCATCTCTGAGGATTTTTCTGGATCTGCCTGTCTTTGGTTTCTGTCTCCCCAAGAGCCAGGAATAGAGAAGAGAGTAGTGGTTTTACCCCTTATGGAAACCTAGGGAGATAATCAGAGAGAATGTGCTGAAGACATGAATGATGGAAAGGGCACAATCATATGGCAGTGTGGTGGGAGGGGAAAAGTTTTTGGAGAGGGTTTTCCATTGGTTCCAATGGCATAGGGTGTTGGGGGGAAAGGAGTGGCTCTTCTGTGTGGAGGAGGTGGAGGGGAGGAGCGCGTCTGCCCTTACTCAGCCCCATTTTCTCTAATTCAGAAATCTTGAGATCCTCCTGTCATAAAAGGGGAAAACTGCTGTCCGACAGGAATGCTGAATGTTGAAGTTTGTGATAGCGATGGCTAGGGTGCTTTCTGGCAGTGTCGGCAGAGTACCTGCCTCCTTTGCCAGCACTGGGGCTAGAATTTAGCTCCGTTGGTAGAGCGCTGTTCTGCAGTCTCTGAGGTCCTGGGTTCGATTCCCAGCACCACAGAAATGGGAGAAGGACGTGGCAATGCACTCCCGTGGCAATCCCAAAACAATCATTCATTGAAAACCGTATGAGGGTCACTACAAGTCAGACATGGCACCTACTAACCAACCATTGCCAGCACCACTCAGCTTACAGAGCCTTCCCATCCCGGTAGAGACCTCACCGGAGAGCATCCTAACAAAGGAGCTGCGTTAGCCCCTTTCTGCAGTGTGCTTCAGTGGGAAAGAGCATGTGATGGATTGGGTTGAGGCGTTGGTGTCAGGCACTGCTTCCTTGCCGTGTGCCCTTGGGCAAGTTGCTTCACTCCACTGAGCCTCAACTTCCTCAGAAGAGTATCCTGAGCATGAAATATCCTAAGACATATTAATGACAGACACCATGGCCAAGAAGTTACTGTTGTTGTTGTTGTTTGGTGCTATTGACTGGGGTCTGACTCATAGCGACCTTTTGTACAACAGATGAAATACTACCTAACACTGTGCTGTGCCTGGCACTCTGTGAGTGCTTTTCTGCTATTCACAGGGTTTTCAATGGCTGATTGTTTTGGGATTGGGCTGCTGGGCCCTTCTCCCAAGTCTACAGTACCTGGTGTTCCCAGGCGGTTTCCCATCCAAGGATTAACCAGGCCCGACCCTGCTTAGCTTCAGAGATCTGATGGGACCGGATGCCAAGGGTGGTACAGCTGCAGGTAAGAAGTTATTAATCACCTAGTTATTTGGGTTCTAGAGCCTAAACTTGAACATAGATTGTTCAAGCCATGGGTTTGGACCTCAGTCTTATTTTGTGTGTATTCAGCAGTACCACAGCACGCCATCTGTCAATACACAGACTATATAACATGTTCACAGTGAAGCCCATATAACCAAGCAATGGAATCAAACATGAAAGTGGAATGGAACTGTGTTTTGTATGCCTAGTTACAGTAAGTTGTCAAAAAGAAATGATTTAGTTCTTCTCAGTTCATTGATTTGTACCGCACATGTATATTGAGCATCTATAGGATTTCGAGCACTATGATCTCTGTTGCAGTGACTTAAACATTTTTAGTAGTTAAAAACCCTTTTAAGAATGTGAAAACTATAGTCCCTTTTTCTAAAAAATTTTTTCTTACAGTATGTTGTTGAACCATTTCAAATTAAGTTATAGTCATAAAGCTCTAAATACTGCAGCATCTATTGCTGCAAAATATAGACATTCTCATGCATAATCTCAATAAATGCCAATAAGGAAATAATTTCCATAGCTAAACATGGTTGTGCACACCTATAATCCCAGCACTTGGGAGGCATAAGTTTGAGGCCAGCCTGGGCTACCTAGCAATTTTCAGGCCAGTCTTGGCTACATTGTGAGACCCTGTCAAAAAAAAAAAAAGTAATAATAAAATAATTTCCAAATCTATTTTCAAATCTCTCCTAATAGTCTGCAAACTATTTGATAGCTTTTTCAAAATCCAGGATCTAATTAGGGTCTATCTTTTGCATTTGGTTTTTATTTCTCTTTTATGATATTAACTTTTTGAAAGACCATGCCAGTTGTCTTATGGAATGTCCCCTGTTCTATATTTATCTGACTGTTTCCTCATTTGTTGTTGTTAGGTGCCCTCATAGTATGGTTTAACTCCTCTGTCAGCATTTTATCTGTGGTAAGATACCATAGTGTTCTTTTAGCCCCCATATTTTCTATAAACTGAAAGAGCTTAAGGTTTGATTGGGTTCCTTTGAGTCAAACATTTTTGGCAAGAAAACCTCATAGGTGATGCTATGTAATTTATATGGTGCATTAGGAAATCTATGTCAGTTTGCCTCTCTATTAGCAATGCTGATTTGGTCACTTGGTTAAGGTAACCATTGCATTGTTCCCTCATCTTGGTACATTAGGAAGCCATCCACTTTGGCAACAGGGATACTATTCTGTTCCCTCAGGCCTTGCACTTAATGGTTTTAGCATCTATTGATGATCCTTGTGTTGTTATAATGGCACTTGCAAACGGGTGATTTCTCTCTCTCACTCTCTCACTCTCTCATGCTGAGGATAGAATGAGGGCCTCATACATACATACATACATACATACGTACTAAGCATATGCTCTTCCACTAAGCTACCTCCCCAGCCCAAAATGGAATTGAATTCTTTTATCCTTTCTCTACTGATGTTCTTCTGGAATACCTTGACAGTTTTATTTACCTAGTACATATAAAATAATTTCTATACAGTTTCAGGAAGTCTAAAGATCCATTGGGGGCTGGGATTTAGCTCAGTTGGTAGAGCGCCGCTCTGCAGTCTCTGAGGTCCTGAGTTCAATTCCCAGCACCGCAAAAATGGGAGAAGGGCGTGGCAATCCACTCCCAAGGCAATCCCAAAACAATCAGCCCTTGAAAACCCTATAAGGGTTGCCATGAGTCGGGCAGGACTCAACAGCACCTAACAACAACAGCAACAAAGATCCATTGAGCCAAGTGCTGTTGCTCATCTGTCGTCCCAGCTACTTGGGAGGCTGAGGCAGGAGGATCTAAGAAGTTCAAGGCCAGAGGCAGCCTATGCAATTTAGTGAGATCCTGTCTCAAAAAATAACTAATCAATTAAATTAAATTAAAAAGGGGCTGTGGGTGCAGCTTAGTGGTAGAGTACTTTCCAAGCATGTGTTAGGCCCTTCTGTTCAACACCCCAACACCCCCAGTACTGGGGCGGGGGGAGTCAATTGAAGCCCAGCATGGAGTCTGGGTTAAGGTTGGCTAGTGGTAAAGTGTTTTGTGAGATCTTCATAGTCCTTTTGTTCTTCTAGTAAGTTGCAGAATAAACCCTTATCCCCAAAGCAAACACTTTCTGTTCAGCAACACAACAAAACAACCTTGCAGGCGAGAAAAACAACGGCCTATTGCCCTCAGGAGTCCCCCAGTGCCATTTCCTTTTCCTCTTTCTGGACCATTTGCAATATGTTACAATTGAAAGAATGGTGGGCCAGCCTTATTTCTCAAAAGCAAAACCAGGGAATTGGACCGGACCACTCCTAGCATTTCTCCCAGCCTTCTCGACATTCTAGGGACTTGATACTACCCTAATTTGTCAGTCCAGTTCCTTGATGGCCTTCAACTGAGCTCTCTCCATACATGTTTTTTCACACTCATGACATCTCTTAAAATCACACATATCTCAATCCACGAGTGCTTCCAGGTGGGATTTGTTATTAGCAGTACAATAGCCCTGAAGTTTGTCTAGTGCTTTCACTTATATTATCATGTTATAGCCTCAAGGAATAGACATTATCTTCCTGTTTTGTTTTTTCTTTGGGTCTTGTAGACTGGGAGGGGGGTTTAGTTCTGTCCCATTAATGTCACTATTGATCTGCAGCCATGGCCCTGTGGCTTCTGATTCCATCAGATCTCAGAAGCTAAAGCAGGGCTGGGCCTGGTTAGTACTTGGATGGGAGACCACCGGGGAGCACCAGGTACTGTAGCCTTGGGAGAAGGACCCGGCAACCCACTCCCAAAAATCAATCCACCATTGAAAACCCTGTGAATAGCAGAGAAGCATGACAATAGTGTTTCACCTGTTGTATGTAGGGTTGCTATGAGTAGGACACCTACTCCAGGGCACCTAACGACAACAATGTCACTATTGACAAAGGTCACTGAACTTTGCTGCAATGGACTTCCATTGTACAAGTCAAATGTTGCTTTCATTTGCCCTGGAACGGTTTCTTCATTTCTTCATTCCAGCCTCCCAGTTACCTTTGTGCCCTTCAGTTTTCCTTTCCCAGCAAGTGCTCCAGGTGCCCCCCCTGTGTCTGCAATAGCCACCTCCTGCCCCAGAGGGCCTTGTTACTGTAACTCATGTGGCCCTGAGGCTGATTCCGCTCACTTCACTCTGGCAGCTACTTTCAGTCTGAACTCTTCCTTCTCTGTGATTCCAGCCCTCACTGAATGTGAAAACCAAGGGGCTGGGTTCTCTCCTAGATTTCCTTCTGTGTGCCAGCCTGTGGTTAGTCCTTGCAACATAATTCTTTCATGTAACCTCCTTGGAAACCCTTGGAGGTAAGTTTCCTCTCCTCATTTTATGGATTGATAAACTGAGGCCGAAGTACTTGGATGACTTCTGTCTTGTCACAGGCCAGAGGCAGGAGGCAGATGTGCTGACCCTCATAACCTCACACAAGAGCTGGGCCAGTGCTGCAGAAGTTGCCTTTCTTGGCTGTGCTTCCACGCTCCCTGGAAGGACCATCCCTCCACAGCCCAGAGCAGCCACAGCCAGCTGAGGATTCCTCCTGCCTGCACCAGTCTCCCTCATGAGCTCAGCTATGCCAGTTCAGTCTTGTTAGCAGCCGAGCAGCCAAGCCAGCTCACTGGGGGAGTCGCAGCTGAGGAGGAATCCAGGATGGCCAGGCAGTGCTTGGCTAGTGGGCTGAGTTTAGATAGAGTCTAGCTTCCTAGGGGGAGCAAACCGAACCAGAACCACAGAACAGCTCAGGGAAACATTCCCAAGGGGTGACATCAGCACACAGACTCTCAGTACTGCTTGAGTTTTGGTAAAGATCCTCAGTGCAGAAGCTAGATGTGGTGTCACAGGCCTGTAATCCCAGCACTGGAGAGACTGGAGTATGGCAAGAGTAAGGCAGGAGTATGGCAAGTTCCAGGCTGGTCTGGGTTATATTATGAGACCCTGTCTCAGGAAAAATAATAATAATGAAGAAAAGACCCTCGGTGCTGTGGGGAGCCCCATGAGGATGGTAGATGTTATAGATTCATATATTCATTGCCGCCCTCACCCAGCAGGCAGATTGAGAGTTCTATGACAGCCCATGCATTATAGCAACTTCTCGATGGGGGCAGGAGGCAGGGTCTTGAGGCAGGCCTGCTTTCTCAGCAGCAAGGTGTGGGCCAGGGCTCGCTCTGCAATTCATTCTTCCAGGCCACCCTAGAGGCTTCAGTTTTCCATCCGTAAAATGAGGGGTTGGACTTGGTTGGTATGTATGGTCCCTGTTGTCCTGGCATTGTGAGTCTTGTAGGAGCTGGTGGTGTCAGTTTCCTGAGCGTACTACTGGTGATACTGGGCCAGGGCGCCTCCCCTGCCCCTGTGTTCTGCCTACCCTTGACTCCATGTCTGGTCTCCAAGGAGAAGAAGCCCCAGCAGTGAACAGAGACGCCCCCTGAGCTAAGGGCGCCATGGCCACGTCGGCTCCTCTGCGGAGCCTGGAAGAGGAGGTGACCTGCTCCATTTGCCTCGATTACCTGCGGGACCCTGTGACCATTGACTGTGGCCACGTCTTCTGCCGCAGCTGCACTGCCGACGTCCGCCCGGCCTCCGGGGGCCGCCCGCTCTGCCCGCTCTGCAAGAAGCCCTTCAAGAAGGAGAATATCCGCCCCGTGTGGCAGCTGGCCAGCCTGGTGGAGAACATCGAGCGGCTGAAGGTGGACAAGGGCAGGCACCCGGGGGAGGCGGCCTGGGAGCAGCCGGACACGAAGCTGTGCGAGCGGCATCAGGAGAAGCTGCACTATTTTTGCGAGGACGACGGCAAGCTGCTGTGCGTGATGTGCCGCGAGTCCCGTGAACACCGGCCGCACACGGCCGTCCTGGTGGAGAAGGCGGCACTGCCGCACAGGGTGAGCACCCCCTCGCTGCGAGCCGCCAGCACCGTTGGCAGGGTGCGTCCTACAGCATCCAACTTCTTCCCTGCTTGTTCCCACAGGAAAAACTCCTGAACCATCTCAGTACCCTAAGGAGGGACCGAGACAAAATCCAGGGCTTCCAGGAGAAGGGGGAAGCTGATATACTGGCTGCGCTGGTAGGTGGGCTGTTAGGAAGCTGGTCCTCAGGTGCTGAATGGGGCCTGCCTGTGAGCAGGTGGCAGCTGGGAGGCATTTCTAGGAGCAGCTCAAGGAGGACAGGAGGGCTGGCGGCTTGCAGACCTGGGCTTTACCGCAGGTCTGGACATCTGAGCTAGCTGTGTGCCTCAGGCTTTGGCTGCCTTCTCAACTGCGGTGAGCAGGCTAGCTGGTAGCTGGGGTCCCTTTCCTACCCTGTCATGCTCATCTCCTGCGGGGCTCATGTCTGGCAGCCGTGGCTCTTCTGACAGGGAAATGAGGAAGGCCTGGCCTCATTGGCTTCATTCTGTCTGTAGGAGGAATGGGGGAGAGTCATGATCTCCCCAGAGCAGAGGGCAGTGAAGGGTTTGGAATGGGAAGCTGGCTGCAGGAGGGAAAGAGAGGGAAGGAGTAAGGATGGCTTGACTGGCAGTGATTGATGCTCAAGCTTATGAGCCCGGCCCTGGCCAGGTAGCATATAGTGCACTTGATTAGGAGTGGGGTCAGGAGAAAAAAGCTGATAAGATGGTTGCAGTTTTCTGGGGGAGTAGGAGGGCTGGGAAAGTGGGCCCCAGAGGAATGTTGGGGCCAGGCAGAGCACTGCCTAACTCGGCCCTGGGAGAGAGCAAGAGGGAAGCAGAGATAGCGCATGTCAGAGGAGCACATCCAGGCCCCTTGTTCATGGATGCCCATCACCCATCATCAGCCAGCAGGCATGAGGACTCCACCAGACCCCAGCCTGGGCTTGGCAGGGGATTTGAAGGCCGGAACGGACATGGTCCCTGAGCACCCACATTCTAGTGTCACTGAGGAAACAGGGTTCAGTCTTGTGTGGCAGGGATATGGTGCACATGGATAGTTTATGCATCATAATGTATTGCCAAAGGGGGGATTGATTAGACTTGGATGACATTAGTCAGGCAAAGCTTCCTGGGAGAGGCAGCAAGAGATGTTTTCCAAGAGGGAAAAGCATGTTGGGCAGCGAGTGCACCACGTGGGATTCCCCTGAGGACCCCTGTGACACATTGGTTGGTGTGGAGCAGATAGCAGCTGACCAAGCAGCAGAGGCAGCTCTGCCAGCAGGAGTGGAGGGATCGGGACTGATTGACTAGTTGTGTGTTCTTTGAAGAGATGGGCAGGAGCACTCTGTGGCTACTCCCACCTCAAGGGCTGTGGGGTTCATACCGGGTTTGGGGGAACGGGCCAGCCAAGGTCCTGAAGGCATCATGCACCCCTCCCTGCCCCGCAGACGAAGCTGCAGGAGCAGCGGCAGTACATCGTGGCCGAGTTCAGGCAGGGCCACCAGTTCCTGAAGAAGCGAGAGCAGCACCTGCTGGACCAGCTGGCTGCCCTGGAGCAGCTGCTCACAGAGGGCCGAGAGAAGTTCAAGACCCGTGGCGTGGGCGAGCTTGCTCGGCTGGCTGTGGTCATCTCAGAGCTGGAGGGCAAGGCGCGGCAGCCTGCCGCCCAGCTCCTGCAGGTGAGGGACCCGCCTGCCCCTCCTAGGACCTCACCAGAGTCGGCAGGGCCTTCTGAGGCCTCAGTTTTGTCATCTGAAACAGGAGGATGATAATCGTACCCTCCTCACCTACTCCAGGGTTTGTGTGAGCATAAAATGAGATAGCCGATCTGATGCCACCATAAAATACACTGTGTACAAAAAACTTTTTAGAAGTTAAAAAGTGCTGGAGAAATGGAAGCGTCACGTGGTTGTGGAGAGGAAGAAAGGTATCATGGCTGGGGTGACTGGGTGGGGGGCTTTCTGGAAGGAATAGGAAGCTGGGGCCAAGGAACTATCCCTGCAGAACAAGGTGGAGAGTAGGTGAGGTGCCTTGGGACGCTTCCTAGGAGCGATGGCTTTGATGCTGAGCAGGTTGTCAGGTTGAAATGGAACCACACCTGGTTCCTCTGGCACCTTGCAGAGGAGTTGCCACCCTGAACAAGGCTCAGCAGCCTTTGTGGGGGTGGAGGGCTTGACCTCCCTGTCCCGGTGAGCCAGGAGAGGGTTCATCTGGTGGTTCCCCCACTTGCATGGTTTGGGGTGGCTAGGCCTTTCTGTCGGCAGTGGAACCAGGCAATGGCAGGGCAAATGGATAGCCAGGAGGGAAGAGGTGGCAAGGTGGGGTCCCCAGCATGTGGGGGTGCACAGGAGTCTCTGCCTGTGGTGATTCCAGGGTATGGGAGACCTGGTGGGGCTTTTACTCTTCTGGCCCAGCCTCAGCCCACCTGTCACTGGGGTCCAGAGTACGGGGGAGTTTGTTCTGACCCAGGCTCTGAGCTTGTCTCTTTTCTCATTTTGTCCAGGATGTCTCTCTGGCTCCCTCCTTCCCTTCAGCTGTCATCTGTTCCGCCAGACTTCTCCCATCTGAGTCCAACAGGGCCCTGTCAGTCACTGCTCCCCCTCCTCTTCAGAATCCTCCTTCCCCACGGCCTGGGGTGCTGGCGGGGCTGGCATTGCATGTCTGCCCAGAAGGGCCTTTGCCCAGCCTACCTGAGAGGCACCTCAAATCAGAGGCCCTGTAGTGACCCAGAGCTCTCAGATGACCTCCCTGTGATGGGGTAGAGGGTGGCTGCCTAAAACCAGCATGTGAAATGTTGTTGGTACTGGTGGGTCTTGTCAGTGTTTTTTCAGGTCTGACGCAGCCACAAAGAAACTGGGCATCTAACGCCTTAACAATCATTAATATTTTCCCAGAGATTATGCAGCTGTCAGGGGACAGCAGGAAAGGAGCCCCAAATGGGGCCCAGAAGTCTGATTGCGAAGTAGAGGTGGGAGGGAGAAGCAGTGGGGCATAGACCTTTGATGGAGGGGGTAGAGAGGAAGGGGAGCCTGGGCCAGGGGTGTCAAGAAGACAGTGAAGGGTCAGAGTAAGAGCCCCATAGACCCTGACATCCGCCCCAGGTGTGCCCTGGGCGGCCCTTGCAGGTAGGAGGGCTGTGCCCCTGCCTCACCCACTGGTGGCTGCTGCTCCCACCTGGGAGGAGCCTTCCTAGGTGCCCTCTGCTAGCGGCCATGCTGCCCCTGCTGGGGAGTGCCATGACCCACTGCGCCAGCCTCCCTGCTCTGCCCTGATGGCCTGGCTCACACAGGGGTTTCGGGGAGAAGGGTCTCCGGGGGCCTGGTCTTCCCGCCCCTTCCCTTGGCTGGTCAGTCCCTCACCCACAGATGACCCTCTCTCCTGCCTTCTGCCCTTTTCTCGTCTTCTGGCAACTCTGTGTCACTAAGTGGGCCTGCATGGCCCTGTCTGGTCGTGGGCTGCCTGCTCATTTGCTCTTCATGTGCTGTGCTCAGCAGTGCTGTCAGCACATGCTGTGGCTGCGCCACCCTGTGTCACGCTGTCGGGGACTTGTGTGTCTTGAGGGGCAGATTAGAGACATTTGCTGTAAACCCACAGCTGATCTCTGGGCAGTGCTCCACAGTGGGGACAGGATGTAGCTCTGCCTTCTTTTGCCTCCCCTGGAGCAAAGCCCTGTGGTTCTTCCTGAACCTTCTGGAATGGTGCTCAGCACCCACCATGTGGTGATACCATTTGTTTCTCACATCTCCCCCTCTTCAGGAGGCCAGCCTGCCCTCCCCACCCCCTTCACTCTACCCTCTTTTTTCTGTAGCACCTACCAATTACTGACATGGCACGGTGTTGTTTGCTATGTTGATTGATTGCCATCTGCTCTCCTGCCAGGAGGCCAGCTGCCCCCAGGTATGGATCTGTGTCTCTTGCTTTTGCACTGCTGTCTTGCAAGCTTCTGGATCGCACATAGGAAGTACTTATTAAAAAATCTATGGAATGAGTGAAAGGAAGACAAAACCAGCTAATACAGAGCACTGTGGAGGATTTAGTTCACTAAAGAGGACCGTGCAGCGTCTCACAGCTTCACAGCCTTCCACTTGCACTGTCCCTCCTACCTGGCTTCCCCCTTTACCACCACAGTCCCCTCCACCACTCAGGCCCTGGCTTGTCCTCCACTACCCTTGAGCCTGTCTGGGAAACACTCCAGGAATTTGCAGCGTCTCTCTCTCATCTCCACTGCCACCAACTGGGTCAGGCCATCTTCATTTCTCCCTGGCCTGGAGCTGCAGCCCCCCCCTGGGCCCCCCCCCCCCCCCCGCCACCCCCCCACCCCGCCCCACGTGCACGCTGCCTCCCCACCCCATTCTCCACAGGGCACCTGAGTGATTGGTCATTTACACAGTATCTCAAATGAAACAGAAGTTTATTTCTCTTTCAGTAGCATTTCTAAGGCGGAGGGTCTAGAAATATCCATGAGTTCATCCAGGGGGCTGCCTTACTTCCATCTGACTGTCCTCCCAGCTTCCAGATATTGTCCTTGGCCATGTGGTGGAGTTGGGCTCATCATCACCATGTCCACAGTTCAGCCAAGGAGCAAAGAAGAACTAGAAAGCAGTTTTCCCTCCCTCCCTTCTTCCCTCCCTTCCTTTTTTCCTTCCCTCTCTTTTTCTTTCTTTCTACCCAAAAACTGTAGTCATTATTTTTCCCCCCTGCATCCAATTGGCTGGAACTTAGTCACATGATCAGACTGGTTGTACGGAATCTGGGAAATGTAGTTTCCTCGGTGGCCTTGTGCCCAGCTACAACTCTAGGGGTTCTGTTATTAAAAGAAAGAGGGCAGTGGCTCCTAGAGGGTATGTCGTGGTGTCCGCGTCATGTAAAGTAGATCAGATATGTCATTTTCCTCCCTGAAACCCTTTGGTGGCGTTCCCCTGTGCAGGGAGTGAAGCCCAGGCCTCACTACCCGTGCCCAGCCTGTGTGATCTGGCCCTGCCTCCTTCACCATTTCTCTGACCGGCCCTTCACCTGGCTGGTGCTTTCTCAGTCTTCAAAGCTTAGCTCCAGTATCTCCCCGGAGAGGCAGGCCTCCAGTTGCTTCTGTCCTTGGGATTCTTTTGTTTGTTTTCCTATTGTTTTAGCCAACACCCCACTAGAATGTCAGCCCCCTAAGGAAGGGGCCACATTCCTCTTGCTCACAGCTATGTCCCTGCCTCTAATGCGGCATCGGGTGCGTATGAATGTGCTCTTACCTGATTCACCTTAATCTTTGCGCTTTCTTCCCCTCCAGGACACCAGAGACTTCGTCAACAGGTAAAAGAGTTTCCTTTGTGCAGCGTACCCCATTCCCCTCTTCCTCCACCATGGTCCCTGTGACTGCATGGGGAGCTGATAGGGTGCCAGAGGTGCCTGCTGCCCCTGGCCGGTGCTCATGGCCTTCTGAGAAGCTGGAGCAGGAGCGCATCCCTGAGGGCGGGAGGCTGCTCTCCCCCTCTGCCGCTCTTGCCCAGCACAGCCCCTGTGTAACCCTGGCCTCGCTGGCCCCTGGCCCTGCTGTACTCATTTGAGGTGGGACAGAGTGGGGAGGGTAGAAGACTGGCTTAACCAACGGGCTCCCAGGTGGAAGATACCGATGGGCGTCAGGCCTGGCTCAGCTAGTGTCTTTGGGCCCCTATTTCTCTGTCTCTTGACTGGGGACAATCAAACCTGTCCTGGCCCCCTCATAATTGTCATGAAGATTGAGAGAAGAGTAAGGAGGGCCAAGTGACAGGCTGTGACGCCTGTCACTTTCTCAGGTACCCACGGAAAAAGGTATGGATCGGGAAACCCATTCCTCACATGGTTCGAAGAAAGACTGGAGAATTCTCGGACAAACTCCTCTCTCTGCAGCGTGGCCTCAGGCAGTTCCAAGGTAAGAGCTGGGGAGAGCGCCAGAGTGAGAATGGGTCCTGTCCTGTACTCCCCCCTCCCCCTGCTTAGCTGGCCCCTGGCTTCTCCTCATTCTCATCTCTGATCTCACTCTGAGGGACTTTTGACTGCTGTCTCTTTTCTTCCTGGGGCCTCAGGGAGGAGCCCTGTAACAAAATTACCACCCGGGGCAGTGGCGCACGCCTGTAACCTCAGCAACTTGGGAGGCAGAGACAGGAGGATAGAAAGTTCAAGACCAGAGGCTGTCTGTATAATTTAGCAAGACCCTGTCTCAAAAAGTGAAAAAAAAATAGGTTGGGGCACAGCTCAGTGGTACAGCACTTGCAAAGCATGCAAGTGCGAGGCCCTGGGTTCAACCTCCAGTACCAAAAAAAAAAAAAAAAAAAAACAACAACAAAAATAAATAAATAAAATAAAATTTTACCACCACCAAGTAAGAAATGGGCCCATAGATTTGTTGGGCTTGAAGGTCACTACTGTCTTTTTTTTGTCCCCAGGAAAGCTGCTGAGAGACTTGGAATATAAGACAGGTGAGTGTTCAGATCTCCCTCAAGTAAAGAACCAAACCCCCTTGTGTGGGAAGTGCCCAGCTGCCTTTGCCCCCAGCAGCCCCTTCTCTTTTGCTTCGGAGAACCGCCCCCCCCTCAGCTGCCAGCCTGAAGTGCCCTCCCCTTGCCCTTTCTTACCGGTTTCCTGCTCTTTTGTCTGCAGTGTGGGCCTCTGCTTGGTGGCTGGGCTGTCTCTGCTCTGTGTTTAGTTACTGGTTTCCCTCGGGTCCTGCTGCCAGTCCTTTCCCTGGGGCTGAGTTTCTGCCCATCTGCCTGACCGAATGGTCCTGTCCTTGGGGCAAATAGCAGTGGCGGCCTGAGGCCAGAGGCCAACCCTGCCCAGGCGCTGCTGGGCCCCCTCAGCCTGCTGCCAGGCTGTGTACTGTGTCCCTCCTGGGGTTGCTGCTCACACAGACCGTGCTGTGAACGGAGCCCCTGGGATCGTGATGAGTGGCGGCTGCCATGGCCACCATGGAGACTGGCAGCCCCTTTCCAGCCCGAGGGTGACGCCCCACTTCTTCCTTTGTCCCAACAGTAAGTGTCACCCTTGACCCGCAGTCGGCCAGCGGGTACCTGCAGCTGTCGGAGGACTGGAAGTGCGTGACCTACACTAGCCTATACCAGGGCGCCACCCTGCACCCCCAGCAGTTCGACTGCGAGCCGGGGGTGCTGGGCAGCAAGGGCTTCACCTGGGGCAAGGTGTACTGGGAAGTGGAGGTGGAGAGGGAGGGCTGGTCCGAGGACGAGGACGAGGGGGAAGAGGAGGAGGAAGGGGAGGAGGAGGAGGAAGAGGAAGAGGGTGGCTATGGGGACAGCTATGAAGACTGGGAAACTGATGAGGACGAGGAGTCTGTGGGGGAAGAAGAGGAAGAGGAGGAGGAGGAGGAGGAGGAGGTTCTGGAGAGCTGCATGGTGGGCGTGGCCCGGGACACGGTGAAGAGGAAGGGCGAGCTCACCCTGCAGCCCGAGGACGGCGTGTGGGCCCTGCGCCTCTCCTCCTCAGGCATCTGGGCCAACACCAGCCCTGAGGCCCAGCTCTTCCCCGCACTGCGGCCCCGGAAAGTGGGCATTGCCTTGGATTATGAAGGGGGCACCGTGACTTTCACCAACGCGGAGTCGCAGGAACTCATCTACACCTTCACTGCCACCTTCACCCGGCGCTTGGTCCCCTTCCTGTGGCTCAAGTGGCCCGGGACACGCCTCCTGCTGAGACCCTGAGCCCTGGGCCTGCCTGGCCTCACAGCCCCAGAAGCTTCTCTCTGGGATTCCAGGACTCATGGGGGATGGCACCCAGCCAGAGCATGAGGAGCAGGGAGAGGAGGCCCTATGTCCACTGCCACCCTCCACCCATCACGATGGCCCTGAGATCCCCTTCAGAGCTGCCACTACATGGCCTCTTCCCTCCTCCTGGTCTCCCGTGGGACCCTCGGGCCCTGAAGTCCATGGGGGCTCGCTCCCTTCCTCCTTTTCCACCACCCTTTGCCCCAGTTCTGTGCTCAGTTGAATAGGGGCTAAGGCCACATTTCCTGGTCCACAGTAGCATCCTGTGCCAGCTAGTCTTAGAAAAGACCTTCTGTTACACTGAGGCCATTTGCTGTCCTCAGACCTGGTAGGTTCCCCTTGGCCAAATTTACTCCATTACCCACCTTCACAGGCATTTCAAGCAGATTCACTCTCACCCCACACCAGAGCGAAAGGTATGAAAATGCTGGAAATAAATGGAGTCAGAATCCACCGAGGCTCCCGTGGCCATTGAGGCTGGCTGGCTGGAGTGCCGGTGGGAAGCACCCCAGCTGTGGAGGGGAACTCCCTGGAGCCAGCTGGGGTCTTCGGGGAAGAATCTAGATACATGTGACTTTGTGAGAGCAGCTGTGATGGATGACTACCTCTGGGGACTGATTGGTCCTTGTGAGGGGAGTTTATAGAAGAATCCAGAACATCTGGCTCTTGCTCTGTGCATCTAAAAACACCAGGGTCCTAGAAGATGAAACCTTCCCAGCCTGGAGGTCTCCACTGGTCTCTCCATGGGCGATGACCCTCCAGTCACTGGACTTTCCTAAGAGAAGCAATGGGGTGAGAAGACAGGGCCACGTGGGAGGAGAGCTGATAAGGCAGAGGAGTCCCCAAGACACACCCAGGTGTTCCTGTCAGGAGAGGCCTTGGAGGATGTCCTCACTGCCTGCCCACCACCCCAAGCCCCAGCCTTGGACCAGACACGCTAAGTGCCCAATTTAACACAGGCTTCCTGCGCCAGCCAAAGTGACACCCCAGGCTTTGTCCTTACCCGTTCCAAGTGCTCTGCTGGTCCCCTGCCTATCCAGGTATTACCTCCATCCCTTGCTCTGAACAACTATTCCCAACCACTGTGGATCTCAGTGGTCTCCCAGCTCCCACGCTGTCCTGGAGTTGCCCACTTTGTATATATCACATGCTGCCTGAGTCACACATCTTACTTCTGCCTCTAGTTTTGTAAGCTCCTGGAGGGCTGATGCCATCTCTTAATACTTGTTCTCTCCATGGCACCTAGTGCAGTGCTGGGCGCAGAGTAGGTGCTCAGTAAAGACTTGTTGAATGAGTGACCTGAAGCTGTGTATTTTTACTACAACGCAGGTGTCACCAGACCTCAGTCTGGCTTCTGTGCGGTTCCCTTGACACCAGGAGCCCAGCATTTTCCTTTTGTGTCTAGAACTCTGGTTTTGCTTTCTGTTCTCTGCACACGTGGCTGTCCTTTCTGGAAGGCCCTGAAGATCTTCCCATTGACAGGGACCAGCCACCGCCTGGCTCCACCTTGCTCTTCCTATCCTTCAGTGGTTCCTGAGCTGAAGTTACAGCTGTGGGCAGGTGATGACCCTCCTCAAGAAGGGCATATCAGCTGGCATCACATTCCTTCCTTGGAAAATAAGCAGTGCCCCAGAGGAAATTGCTGTAAATACAGCAATTCAGTCTTGTGACCAAACACATTCAACTATTTAACTATTTCTTATGTATTATGATTTCTTTAATCTTATGTTGTTTTGATTTTGTTCTCTTTTTTTATTATGTCCTGATTTTTTAAAAAAATAAATTCCCACATTAAAGATGGATAAGGGAGGATAATAGAAACTACCTCTATAGTTATGCTAGTGGCAAAGAACATCTTTCCTCCATGTTCTCCCAGGTATGGACTCTTCCCTTTCATTTTCACGTTCGTAGTTTTTTATGAACTATGCCTGTACATACGGGCAACTATTTCTGCAATGTTTGTTACAAAAAAGAGGAGTCTCCTGCTTCATTCCTCTCTCAAGGAACCTAGTCCATGCTTTACAACAGACTATTGGTGTTTACCTTCATTTTTTTCTAGACTTGGGTTTAGGGCATTGTCTTTGGATTTCCCACCACGAGGAAGGAAGATGTAGCCATCTGCTGTCACAGTTCTTCACACACACTCTTCCCACCCAACCTACACTTTTTAATTGGTCCTAATATTGGATAGCCTGTAGCTGTACCACTGTGGCACCTGATCCTGTCAGATCTCAGAAGCTAAGCAGGGTTGGACCTGGTTAGTACTTGGATGGGAGGCCTCCTGGGAACACCAGGTGTTGTAGGCTTGGGAGACAGATCCAGAAACCCACTCCCCCAAATCAATCAGCCATTGAATAGCAGAGAAGCATGACAATAGTGTTTCACCTGTTGTACATAGGGTCTCTATGAGTCAGACACTGACTCAATGGCACCTAGCAACAACAATATTGGATAAGTAAGGATTCAGCATGAGCTGGGTTTAACTCAGTTAACAGAATGCTTCTCCACCCTCTCTGAGGACCTGGGTTTGATCCCCAGCACCACAAAAATGGGAGAACGATGTGGCAGTCTGCTCCTGAAAACAATCCTGAAACAATCAGCCATTGAGAACCCTATGAGGGTCGCTGTGAGTCGGACGTGACCTGACAGCACCTAACAACAAGGATTCAACATGTACATTGTCATGGCCATTTAAAGGCAGTTTATACCTTGGTTCCTGTACAACCTTTTGCCTTCTCTGGAGTTAATAATGGCTCTTTCCCCCCTTCGCTTCATTTCCTACGCCTCACAACTAACTGAACCCCGAACTCTTCCCCAGTTGTCAGAAATCTCAAGATGCTTACTTACCAGGTACCCTTAGCATGTTTGTGCTGATGGATCTCTTCTGAAGCCTGCTGACCTTGAGTCTGGAGTTGGTGCTCCCTTGGCTGAATCTCCCTTTGCCCTCAGACTTGGGATCCTGGTTTGGTTCTATTCCTTTCTCCTATATTTTCCCTCTTCATTGACTTCCTGTTGGTGACCCATGCTTCTCCTCAAGATATGGTGCATGGAAGTGAATTTCTAAGATCTTGAATATCTGCAAACACCTTTTTCACACTTAAGAAGTTTGCTGAGTATTCTTGATTAGAGAGGATGTAAACACTTTAAGCAGACCTACAACAAGTAATAAAATTGAGGCAGTAATAAAGAATCTTCCAACAAAGAAAAGCCCAGATCTGGATGGGGCTCACCACCAAATTTTATCAAATTTCAAAGGAGAATTAATTCCTATCTTCCTCAAACTATTCCACAAGATAGAAAGGGAAGGAATCCTCCCAAATTCACTCTATGAAGCTAGTATTATTCTGATACTGAAAGCAGATAAGAATCCAACAAAGAAAACTATAAACTAATCTCTGGTGAGCATAGATGCAAAAATCCTCAATAAAATACTTGCAAATCAAATAGAGCAAAACATAAATAAGATTATATACCACAACCAAGTAGGCTTCATTCCACAGATGCAAGTCTAGTTTAACATATGCAAGTCAATAAATGTAATAGGACACATCAATATACTTAGAGACAAAAATCACATGATTGTTTCAATAGCTGCAGAAAAAAGCCTTTGAGAAAGTTCAACAACTTTTCATGAAAAAAGCCTCAAGAAAAAAAAAAAAAACCCTGAGAGTAGATGGAGTATACTTTAACATCATAAAGGCTATATATGATGAATCTAAGTGGGGAAGACCTGAAAGCATTCCCTTTAAAATCAGGAAAGACACAAGGGAGTCCACTCTCGCCACTTCGATATAGTGAACAAAGCCTTAGCCAGAGCAATAAGGCATGAGGAAGAAATAAAAGGGATACAGTTCGGGAATGAAGAAGTCAAACTATCCTTAACAGGCAAATGATACAGTACTATATTTAAAGGAACCTAACGTCTCTGTTAGAAAACTCTTAGAGCTAAAATGTCCCTTTAGTACAGTGGTGGTATACAAATCAACATTCAAAAATCAGAAGCATTTCTATATACCAATAATGAACAGGAGGAGATAGAAATCAAAACCACAATTTACCTTCTTACCTACCAGCTCTCTACCTCCCAAGTGCTGGTGTGTACCACCACACCTGACTGTTTTTCATTTCTAATATTATTTATTTGTAATTTTTACTTTCTCTTGGTAAACTTGGGTGAAGATTTGCTGTGCTATGAGTCTTTGGAAGGAACAAACTTTTAATATTGTTGAATATTTCATTGAATTTTTCATTTCTATTTCTTACCTTTTTTTCCTACTTACTCTTTTTAACTTATTGAGTTAGATGCTTAGCTTAACTTCATATTTCTTTTTCTCTAATATGTGTATCTAAAACTATACATTTCCATCTAAGTAATGCTATGGTGGATTTCAAGCTATGCCCACAGAGCTCGTTGATATTCTTCCTTTCAATAGGTAGAGGGGGCTGAGGTGTGGCTCAGAGATACAGCACACACTTAGCATGTGTGAGGTCTGAGGTTTGATTCTCAGCACCAAAACAAACAAACAAACAAACAAACAAACAAAGGTAAAGCTTAATTCCTTGGAGCGTGAGTATAGAATGGATTTAGCGACTCATTGTGGCAGGTATGGCGTGTGAAGCGGGAGTGGGATTACCCAGCTTCAGATCACTGTAGATCCACCTGGTATCTTAACTACAACCTCATGAGAGATTCTGACCCAGAACTGCCCAGCTAACTTTCTCCCAGATTCTTGGCCCCCAGAAACTGGGGGATAGTACTTAAAGGTTTGCTCACATGGCATGCTAAATTTGGGGTAATTTGTTATTATGTAGCAATAGGTAACTTACTCAGATGCTTTAGCTCCATCTGTTTTGGTATTTCAAGTCTTTCTGTGGTGATATTTAAAATTTTTCATTATGATCCTTTGGTCCATGAATAATTTAAAAATATGCTTTAAAGTTTTCTAAACATATAAGCTTCTAAACATAAGTTTTCTAAACATATAAGCTTGGTTTGTTTTTTTGAGACAGAATCTTGCTATGTAGCCCAAGCTGGTTTCAAACTTTCCATCCTCCTGCCTCTGCCTCTGGAGTTCTGGAATTACAGGCATGCACCACCATGCCCTAATGTTTTATATTTTTAATTTTCAGTTTTATTACATTGTAGCCAGAGATCATTGCATGATTGACAAGATGAAAGTCACTCAGACATTATTGTTTTTATTTATTTATTTATTTATTTATTTATTTATTTATGGTACTTGGGGGCTCAACCCAGGGCCTCGCTCATACTTTGCAAGTGCTCTACCACCAAGCTGAACCCCCAACCCCATTTTTAATTTTTTTCTTGAGACAGGGTCTCACTAAATTAAGCAGGCTGCCTCTGGCCTCAAACTTGGAATCCTCCTACGTCTGCCTCCCAAGTTGCTGGGATTACAGGTGAGTGCCACTGTGCCTGACTCACATTGTTTTATTTTTTAAAAAGAGCTCTGTTAGTTATGACTCTATCACATCATTGTGCATGGAGGAAGATGGGTAATTTTCAAAGCTCTGACTAAGCAAGAAATTTGAGAAATGTTTATACTGTTAGAAAACACATTTATTTAAATATTACCAGAGCAATTATTATCAAGCTTGCTTTAAAAAGCAAACACTTTACAGGAAAAGTTTTACCAGATTCTACAATGCGTCATCAATATTGGGGGTTCAGCAATGATGAAAGAATCTTTGATTTCAAATAACATTTGTAAGAACAGTGTTATGACAATGTGAAACAGATCAGGGTGGGTTATAGTTACAAGTTGTCAAATGACTATCCAGCCAGCACTGTGATGTTCTTCTCAATGCTCTTGGCTGGACACCTTATCAGAACATGCAGGAGTAGATATCACCCCGTTTCTTTCCAACATTGCTTTCATCAGCAGCTGCTATTCAGGACAGCCAACATCTCCAAAACTAAGCACAGGAATTCTACTGATTAACAGCTGGAGGAAAGAACAGGCGACAAGCTTAGAATCTTAACACATGGCAGAAGAAATAGAAGAAAAAACTTTTTTTTCTCTCACTACTGAAGGGGTTCCCTCCAGGGTTGAACCCAGAGCCTTGCATATGCTAGGGAAGTGCTGTACCATTGAGCTACACCCCCAGCCATGTTTATTTAATTTTTTTACTTTTGAGACAGGGTCTCACTAAGTTGCACAGGCTGCCTCTGGCCTCGAATTTGAGATCCTCCTGCATTACCCTCCTGAGTTGCTGAGATCAGAGGTGTGTGCCACCGCAGCCAGCTGGAAGAAAACTTTAAACAGAATATGGAGCGTGTAGTGTTTTGTTTTGACAATGATATTGATTGTTTTGCTTTTATGTTTAGATCTTGGTCATTTTTTTTTTCTTTTCTTTTTTTTTTTTTTTTTTTTTTTTTTTTTTTTTTTTTTTTTTTTTTTTTTTTTTTACTTTTTTGAGATAGGGTCTTGTGAAGTTATGCAGACCACCTCTGGTCTTGAACTTTTGATCCTCCTGCCTCTGCCTCCCCAGCCACTGGGATTTCAGGCATGTGCCATGGCGCCTAGCTCTTGGTCAATTTTTTCTACACGTCCTATGAGGGATCAAAAAGGCTGTATTTCCACTGTTAGATTCAGAGATCTCTATGTGCTCGTTGTTGTTGTTGTTGTTAGGTGCTGTTGAGTCTGTATCCGACTCACATACAACAGGCGAAACACTGTGCTTCTCTGCTATTCAGAGTTTTCGATGGCAGATTGATTTTTGGGAGTGGGTTCCCGGGTCCATCTCACAAGCCTACAGTATCAGGTGTTCCCAGGCAGTCTCCCATCCAAGTATTAACCAGGGCCGACCCTGCTTAGCTTCTGAGATCTGAAGGGATCGGATGCCACAGGGCTACTGCTGCAGGCCATATGCTCATTAGATAAATCTTATTTTGTTATGCAAATATACTATATCTTTATTAGAAGAATTTTATTTCATATTACAAATATTTTATATCCTGAGTAATTTTTGTCTTTAAGTATCAATAACTGAGAGAGAGGTGTTCAAAAATTGTTGGTGTGACCAATTTTGTAACTCTGTCAATGCATTGTTAGATTCATTAGAGCTTAGCATTGTTTCAGTTTCCAGATAAATTGTTCTTTTACCAGAATATTCTGTTCTTCTTTATCTAAGTTAATAATACTTCTTTTTTTTTTTTTTTTTTTTGCGGTACTGGGGGTTGAACCCAGGGCCTTGCGCTTTCATGCTCTGCAAGTGCTAGACCACTGAGCTGCACCCCCAGCCCTTTTTTTTTTTACTTTTTGAGACAGGGTCTCACTAAGTTATGCAGAGTGCCTCTGGTCTCGAACTTGCAATGTTCCTGCTTCTGCCTTTCGAGCCACTGGGATTCCGAGCCGTGCTGGGAATTAGCCACCGTGCACGGCTAGTTAATAATACTTCTTCATTAAAGTATATTTTCCTCTGATATTGATAAAGTTACATCAATTTTCCTTGGGTTATCATTGCTTGATATATCTTTTGTAATCTTTTTATTGATTTTTATTAATTTTATTAATTGTTTTGTAAACGGTACTGCTAAATTTTGGAGGCTTTGGGTTTTTTCCCCCTCAAGCCAGGAGCCTATGTTATGACAAATATAAGCTTATTCTATTTACACTTATTGTGATTATTGATAGATCAATTGATTTCTATCACATTATTTTGTGATTGATTGTTCTTTTTCTGTGCCTTCCTTCCTTCCTTTCTTCCTTCCTTCCTTCCTTCCCCTCCTTCCCTTTGTTTGTCTTTCTTTTTCTTTCTCTCTTTCGTATTCTCTCTCTCTCTCTCTTTCTCTTTCTTTCTTTCTTTCTGATTGAACCTTTTTTTATTCCATTGTTTTTCTTCTCCTAGTTTGGAGGTTATATATTCTCTTTCTGTTCACCACAAAATTTTACATGCACACTTGAATTAACAAGACATAAAGTTTACCAGTGTCCACTCCTCCTCCCAAACAATACAAAGCCTTGAAATACTTTAACTTGGAATACCTCTTCCTCTGATCTGGTATCATTCATGGTTCTGGTCCACACTGTGTTATTTCCGCTTCCTGTTCCGATGTTTATGGGGGCTAGTTCTTCATTCCTCATTCCTCCTATGCATGCTCTAGAGTTTCTCTAAGATACAAAGGAATAAAATTGTGGGTCCTAGGGTGACATATTTTTGACTTTACCAAATAATGCCAAACCTTTCGAAAGTGGTTTTACCAATTAGCATTCCCCCTCCGGGGCATAAACCTCATTGCCCTTCACTTTTATAATGTCCATCCTGTAAACATCTGCCCACTAGTTGGTGAGTGATAGATTCTCACTGTGGTTATAATTTGCATTCCCCTGGTAGCAGAGGAGGGTTTCATTATCTGTAGATAGGGTTCCTTTTAGGTTTCCTCTTTTGGTGGAGCCCACTCAAGTCCTTTATTTATTTTTCTCTCAGATTGTCTTTTCCATATTAATCTCTAGTCCTTGATATACTGTGGAGTGTACTCTTTTGTCAGTTATGTATGTTACCACTATCTTTCCCCTGCCTGAAGCCATACCACTGAGGCATCCGATCCCCTCAGATCTCAGAAGCTAAGTAGAGTTGGGCCTGGTTAGTACTTAGATGGGAAACCACTTGGGAATACCAGGTACTGTAGGCTTGGGAGACTGACCCACAACCCATTCCCCAAAATTAATGTGCCATTGAAAACCCTATGAAGAGCAGAGAAGCACTGACAATAGTGTTTCCCCGTTGTACGTAGGATATGAGTCAGACACCCACTCCACGGCACCCAACAACCACCACATCTTTCCTCAGTTTGTGACTTGTCTTTTCACCTTCTCTGGTGTCTTAGTTGTAACAAATCCTTAACTTTAGTGATGGAAACTTTATCAATGTATACCTTTGTAGTAAGTGGTTTTTTTTGTTTTTTGTTTTGTTTTACTTAAGAGCTCTTTCCTTATTCCAAGGCCATGAAGATATTTTTTGTAGTATCAGTTGTTGTTGTTGTTAGATACCATCGAGTCTCGGTATCTGACTCATAGGGTTTTCAATGGCTGACTGTTTTGGGGGATTGCCTTGGGAGTGGATTGCCAGGCCCTTCTCCCATTTTTGGGTTGCTTGGAATTGAACTCGGGTCCTCAGAGACTGCAGCGCAGTGCTCTACCAACTGAGCTAAATCCCAGCCCAGTATCAGTTAGAAGATAATATTTTATAGTTTTACAGTTAACATGGCAGTGTTAAAGTTCTAGCTTTACGAAAAACTTGTAAATTTCTCCTCTAGTTGGTGTCTCCAGATGGGGAGGTGTTGTTTTTGTGCTAAGCGCTGGCTGTAGCATGGAGCAGCGCCCTCTTGGTGCATATTTAGCAGTTTATTGGGAGTTCATCTTCAGTGGCGCATGTGCAGGGTGCACCGACCGTGCTTCTGCAGACCTACCCAAGTGTGATGCCAGTTCACGTCAGTTTTATATTTACTTTTTGGCTTGGAGGGACCCTGTGCCACAACCCAAAGCACTGTCTGTGTGTCGGGGTTTTAGCTCTAGCCCAGCTAAAGTTAGGGCCAAACCTTCAACATACAAACGTGGCCGATGTCGGGAAAGAAGGACCTCGGGAGACCTTCAGACGGTTGGAGAAGGACAGGGAAGGTTTATTGGGGTGCTCCCCTTATGGAGAGCAAGGAGCAAGCAGCCCCTATAGAGCAAGGCTCTATCCCTTTAAGTGCTGGCTCTAGGCCTGCAGCATAGAATGCTGCAGGCTAAGTGCTGGTACAGCTTAGCCTTAAAGGCACAGCCACAGCCGCTGGTGTTCAGTTGAGGTCCGATGGTCTTGACTCTCGCGGCTCGCCTTCTTTACCCCCCTCCTTCCCAAGGATGGGAAGAGTTGGGAGGCTCTTCGTGGCTTGCTAGATGCCTTCAGCTCTTCGGGGCCCCTGGGCTTGATCTTGCCGGCTTGCTAGATGGTCTTGCTGGAGTAGGGAGCGCTGGTGATGAGGTTCAGGAGATGGTCAGAGAGGTCAGGATTGGTGGTGCTACAGGGATCATAGGGTGAAGATGGGGTCCAGGAGCCCTGCTTTTATAGGGTCCTGGAGGGGTCACATGGTAGAGTTCAGCCAATCAGGGCACATAGCTGTCCGGTACAGCCGGCAAACGGACATAACTGCCAAGTGGAGACAGTTATTACCTGCAAGGTGGTGAGGGGAGCCAATCAAAACTAAGGTGGTTAAGGTTGGTCAAGCTGGCTGGGGGCCATCTTTGCTCACTCGATGGGAGGGGCTGTTTTGAGTGAGTGAGATGAGCCCTGGGGTCAACTAGGGGTCAGCCCGTCAGGCTGCTATGAGGGACCCTAGCTGGGAAATATAATTTTAAAATCCCCAACATCCATGTGCCAGGCCAGTAGCTCTGTTCCTCTGAAGCAGTCAGGAAAAGCTCTCCCTGGTCTTCTGTCCTGCTGGGTGATGTTCCTCCAACCTAGCCTTTCTCCCCACGTGTCTCCCTGCAGAGTCTGGCCTTGCGCCAGCCTCAGCTGCGACTCCCTGCCTGGTACTGGTCTAAGGCGTCATGTGCCCAGCACTCAGCAATGATCAGGTCCATCCCTGAGGCCTGGAGTTGGCACAGGGAGGCACCACACTCAGGCTGCTTGCTGCAGTCTTGACTCTTGCAAATACTCATGTCATCCCAGGGATGCAAGAGGCTGAGGCAAGAGGACTGAATGTTCGAGGCCAGAGGCAGCCTGCTTAACTTAGTGAGATCCTGTCTCAAGATAAAAAAATAAAAATAAAAAAGGGGATTGAGGGAGCAGCCCAGAGGTAGAGTGCTCGCAAAGTATGTGTGAGGCCCTGGGTTCAACTCCCCAAACAAACAAACAAACAAATACCCTCCGGACTTAACTGCTGCCTTAGCTTTCCACCACTGTGAAAAATGCCTGAGAAAATCAGCTTAGGAAGCAGAAATATTTATTTTGGCTCCCAGTCTAGAAGCTCAGGGAGGCTGGATAAAGCTCATAAGACCACACAGCTAACCTATGAGTATGGATCTGAACTAGGGTCCTCCTGTTTCCAGAGCTCAGTGCTTTTCACTACTGGCCACAGAGGTGAGAGGCCACAGCTTTCCTAAAGGACCTAGAGGAAAGTATAGGAAGTTGGCCTCCAGTCTTATGAAACACAAAGAGACACTCAGAGGGTGCAAGTAGCACTCTGCCTCCTTCGGGTGGACAGCTCCTTAGGGACAGGAGTTAAGTCCCAAGGCCCCCAAGTCACCAGGGATCCTAGATGCTCGTTAGGCCCTCAGCACACAGAATGACTTTCCCAAGGTCAAAGTGGTTGGCAGCCTAGAAGAGGCCTTCTCATCCCCAGGGCAAGGCTCTTTGACTCCTTTGTGTTCACTGTTAATTCTGCATGGTTCTTTCGGCCCATCTCGGATCCTTCTACAAAGAGACTCCTGTGAGAGGAAGATACCATGGCAATGGTTTAATTGTCATCATGAGGATAAGTAGCTCTTGTGTTTTCTTTTCAGTGAGGGTGGGAGGAAGGGAATTGACAAAGGGAATACTGGCTGGCAATAGCTCCGTAGACCTAAATTCATCTGTATGGCAATTCTCATGAATTTAATTTCTTTGTTCTTCTGTGAATTTGAATACTGAACTTCTCTTTGAATTCTGGGGATGCCCAGCCATAGAGATGCAGGGATAGTTGGCTGTGACCAGATGCCAGCCCTGGCTCCATGTCTTTCTTCAGCTGTGGCTCTGAGTATGAGCTCTGCTACCTTGGGTTTCTCTGTGTTAGAGTGCTGGACTGTCCTTTTCCCAGGTGTGGGTTTGATCAGAGATTTCATCATACGAGAAAAAGAATGGGTGGGTGAAGACCATGCCTGTCCTAAATAGGTTTTCTTTGGTGCCCATGTATGTGGCTCATGCCAGTTTCATCTTGACTCTGCAGACCAAGTATGGGCAACATCCATCACTGAGTCTCCTGCCAGGTCCCCTTGAAGAGAATTCACCCCAGCCCCATCATCACAGCCAAACCCAACATGAACTGCTTACTAAGTGCCAACCACTGTGCCAAGCCCATTCCATGTATTAATCCATTTAAGCCTCACTATAATCCCAAAAGAAGGATTTATCTCAGTTGGTAGAGCACCACTCTGCAGTCTCTGAGGTCCCGAGTTTGATTCCCAACACTGCAAAAATGGGAGAAAGACTTGGCAATCCACTCCCGAGGCAATCCCAAAACAATCAGCCATTGAAAACCCTATGAGGGTCACTATGAGTCAGACACAACTCCAGTGCACCTAACAACAACTACATAATCCCCAAAAATGGGTACTTTTATTTCTTTTTCACATGAGAAGACCATGATTCAGGGGCAGCAAGCACCTAGCCTCTGGTGCAGCTGGACTCTGAACTGTCTCAGCAGCCAAGCTGAAGGGCTATTTTTGTCACCAGTGGTGAGGGCTGCAGCCCAGCTCCTATTGCCTTAACCTGAAGAGGTCCCCTTTATTGGGACCTCCACTCAGGTGAAGTCTGGGTCCTTGGCTTAGTCACAAAAATGAATTTTCAGATGAGTCAGTAAAAGAGTGAAGCAGTTTGAAGTTTATTAGATAAAAGGTAAGAAGTAGAACACTTTTCAGAGTGAGCACGGGTGTCTAGAGAGAGGCACACCTGGGTGTCTTTATCATACACACACACACACACACACACACACACACACACACGATTTTATGCCTTTTTCAAACTAGGTTTAAAGATTAAACAAAGTTTAAAAGTTAAGTAAAGTCAAAAAGTTACTACAAGAAAAGGCAACATGAACTAGTTTACCTATTTCTCTTATCCTAAAGAATTTTCTCCTCCACATGTCTGTCAGTTTGCTGTACTGTGGGGGTTTGCATGTGCTATGAGGCTGAAAGCTATGTCACCAGTATCTCAGATACCAGCAGGGTCACATATGGTGGACAGGTTTCAGCTGAGCTTCCAGATTAAGACAGACTAGGGAGTACAACCTGGTGACCCACTCCCAAAACAACTAGCCATTGAAAATCCTATGAATAGCAGAGAAACACTGTCAGATATAGTACCAGAAATGAGCCCCCCAGGTTGGACGGCACTCAAAAGACTACTGGGGAAGAGTTGCCTCTTCAAAGTAGAGTCTACCGTGATGACGGAAATGGAGTAAATACCCAGGGACCTCCATTTGCTGATGTGGCACGATTCAAAATGAGGAAAAACAACTGTAAACATCCATTAATAATTAGAACATGGAATGTACATAGTATGAATCTAGGAAAATTATATATCATTAAAAGAGAAATGGAGCACATAAATATTAACAGTCTAGGCATCAGTGAGCTACAATGGACCGGCATGGGCCAGTTTGAGTCAAATAATCATATGGTCTACTATACTGGGAATGACATACTAAAGAGAAATGCAGTTGCATTCATCATTAAAAAAAAAATCTCAAAATCTGTCCTGAAATACAATGTTGTCAGTGATAGAATAATATCCATATGCCTGCAAGGAAGGCCAGTTAATATGACTATTATTCAAATTTATGCACCCACCACTGAGGCCACAAATGAAGACGGGGAAGATTTCTACCAGCTTCTGCAATCTGAAATAGATCAAGCATGCAATTAGAATGTACTGATAATTACTGGTGACTGGAATGCAAAAGTTGAAAACAAAGAAGAAGGCTCAATAGTTGGAAAATATGGCCTTGGTGACAGAAATGATGCTGGAGATTGCATGATAGGATTTTGTCAGACCAATGACATTTTCATGACAAAACATTTTTCGCCAACATAAACGGCAACTATACACATGGACTTCACCAGATGGAACATACATGAACCAAATTGACATTTGTGGAGACGATGGAAAAGCTTCATATCCCAATGGTCAGAATAAGAAAGACTAGGTGCTTATTATGGATCAGACCATCAACTGCTCATATGCAAGTTCAAAATTGAAACTGAAGAAAATTAGAACAAGTGTACAAGAGCCAAGGTATGACCTTGAGTATATCCAACTTGCATTCAGAGACCACCTCAAGAACAGGTTTAATGCATTAGACACAAATAATAGAAGACTAGAAGAGTTGTAACATGATGTCAAAGATATCATTCATGAGGAAAGCAAAAGGTTATTAACAAGACAGAAGAAAAAAGACCAAATTACATGTCAAAAGAGATGCTAGAACTTGCCCTTGAACAAGTAGCTAATGTAAAAAGAAGACATGATGAAGTAACTAAATAAAAGATTTCAAAAGGCAGCTTGAGAAGACAATATCAAATATTTTAATTTCTGTTTCCAGCAAAGAGCTGGAGACAGAAAACCAAAAGAGAAAAACACACTCAGTTTTTCTCAAGCGTAAAGAATTCAAGAAAAAATTCAAGCCTTGAGTGGCAATAGTGAAAGATTCTACAGAGAAAATATTAAATGATGCAGGAAACATCAAAAGAAGATGGAAGGAATACGAAGAGTCATTACACAAAAAAGAATTGGTGGATAACCAACCATTTCAAGAGGCTGCATATGATGAGGAAACAATGGTATTGAAGGATGAAGTAGAAGCTGCCTTGAAGGAATTGTAAGGTGATTTTATGGGGACAGTGTTTAAACTTAGGGATGGCAGAGTGATGCCAGTAATGTTCAACTCAAAGCTCAGAAACATTCAAGGCCTAAGCAAGTGAATCTATTTGTTATTTCCAAAACTCTTGTTTGAGAGCTCCTAGGAAGATGAACATTGTCTCCAGGTAGGTGATCTTTTCTGGTCTTGTTAGTTAGGTACTGTTCACTCTCAACCAGTGGTGCTTGTAATCAGATTCCTTGAGTTGACACAGTTGGGTCTTTCTTTCTTTCTTTCTTTCTTTCTTTCTTTTTCTTTCTTGTCAGAGAGAGATGTCATCAGATTTAGAGTGATGGGCTTCTCTCCTTTCCCATGTCCCCAAATTTTCTGGCTTTCTATCCTACCTCATTCTGACCTGACCGGCCCAGGTAAATTTATTTTATTTTATTTTATTTGAAACTGGTGTTTAGTTTCCACCAACTCTCTTCTCATTTTGCTTCAGAGTCTGCAGACGGCAGCTTAGGACGACCCAGGGTTGTTTCTACCAGTTCAGTGGCCTGAGCAGGGGGAGCTGCAGACCCCTGTGGCAGGGCAGGTGGTCAGTAGGGACCTGCTGGGTGGGCACAGAGGGCTCCTGCACACCTTCTAACCAGTGTGCCACCTCAAGCTAAGCCGCAGTGACCTCAGGAACTGTCGCAGCCCATTCGTCCTGAAATTCCTCCTTGGTCCCAGCCTCTTCAGCAACGGCCTGCGTTTCCTATTCAGTGTCTTCACCTTATCTATAAAAGTGAAGCTCAGGCTTGACCTGCTCCCGGGAGCTGGTTCCGCGCGGGCGCAGAATTTCCCAGCCGGCATCCACCCGGTCAGGAGAGCCGAGTGAGCCCCCTGGTGGCTGCATGGGATGGCAAAGTGCAGATAGCGTGGAGGAGAACCGGGGATACACAGAGCGATGGTGCACAGGTGCACGTAAGACGCCTGTCAGAGGCTGGAGGTCACCCTGGGATTTGTCACCACCCTAAGCCGCGGCTCCTGGAAAGTTGCCTGGATCTGGTTAGTGCAGGTCCCAGGAGGGGGGTGGCCAGCAATCGGAGTGGCTCTGGGGGCAGCGGCAAACTTCAGCACAGCCGGTTGGGCAATGTTCCCGAAGGAGCGGACCTCAGCAGGGTTTTCGATGGCAACAATGGCATGAGCTGCCAGCAGAAGCTTCTCCTAGATCCTCTTCAGATTTAGGATGTAGATATCACCGCTTTTCCTTTTGTAGGTGCACTGCTCCATCTGGACATCATGGCTGGTGCCACCTAGGTGGGTTCCTGCTGCAATGAATTTGAGGACATCTTCTTCCTTCATTTGCAGGATATCAGGGGCTCTGGACATTGTGTGAACGTTTCCCTTTAAGTTATGATGGGGGAAGCAAGAGCAATGCCATCTAGAACTTTCCCTTCCCCAGATAGATTCCTTACTGAGGGTCATCCGGAGACATATTTGTCGGTGATTTGAAGCTTGGTACAAAAATCAGGACCAAGCTGAACAAAACCTTCTCCCAGGAATTTGGGCTCTGGAGATGTAGAGCAGGAGCTGATGTGAAGAGTGTCATACAGAGCCAAACTCCAAGTGTGGTCCAGTGTTGGCAGCATGGGCATCACCTGAGAGATTTGGAGAAAAGCCACATCTCAGGCGCCTCCCTACACCTTCCGAATCAGAAGCTGCATTTTGTTTTAGCAGTGCTGGAAGGTGGAATCCAGGGCTTCATGCATACTTTCCAAATGCTCTAGCACTGAGCTGCACCCCAGCCCATTTTTTAATTTTTATTTTGGGATAAGGTCTTGATAAGTTATGCAGGCTGCCTCTGGCCTGGAACTTGTGATTTTCCTGCATCAGCCTCCTGGGTCACTGAGATTACAAGCACGTGCCACTGTGTCCAGCAGAAGCTGCATTTTAATAAAACTCCCAGATGATTTTTAAACAATTTGATCGGCACTAATAAAGACAGTGACATCACAGCCAAGAAGGCCCAGGGTATGTGGAAGGATCTGTACATAATTATGCAACGTTCTAACAGTGAACTACTAAGAAATAATACCTTATTATTATGTACAGTTTACCTCAGAAAGTTGTGATAGTTTACTATTAGGATCTGATTGTGGGTGACCACATTCATGGACAAATAGGGAAAAATCACAATAATTATCTCAAAACTTGAAAAAACAGTATTTGATAAAGTCTAAAACTTAGATATTACTTGGAAAACTCTCAGAAAAAAAGCTCTAAGAAAATTAGGAATAGAAAAATATTCTGCTATATATGTGCCTATAAAATTGGTATGTTGAAACTTAATCTCCAAAGCAATGGATTTGGAGCTGAGGCATTTGGAAGGTGATTAAGTCATGAGGGCAGAACTCTTGTGAATGGGATTAGTATTGTTATAAAAAAGACCCCAGAAGGCCAGGCATAGTGGCTCACACCTATAATCCCAGCAAGCTGGGAGGCAGAACTAGGAGGATTGCAGGTTGAAGACCAGAGGCAGCCTGAATAGTAATTTAGCCAGATCCTGATTCAAAATAAAGAATAAAAAATGAGCTGGAAGGGTAGCCTAGTGGTACAGCCTTTATAAAGTATGTGTGAGGCCCAGGGTTCAACACCTTCGTACTAGAAAAAACAAAAACAGAGATTGCTTTCCCCTTTTACTAAATGAGGTTACAGAGAAAAGACAGCCATCTATCAACTGGGAAGTGGGCTCCCCTTCGGCATGGAATCTACCAGCACCTTGATCTTGGACTTCCTGGCTTTCAGAAGTATAAGAAATAAGTTTCTACTGTTTATAAGCCACCCAATCTATGGCATTCTGTTATAGTAGCCTGAACAGATTTGGTTGCACTCTTTAGCTTGATAAAGGCTCTCTACCCAAAACTCTACAATTGTCATTATACCTAACCAAGAAACCCTAGTGAACCTATCTTCATGTTAGGAACTGTTACGACTTTTATGAAATGTCCCCCACAGGCTCATGTTTGGGGGGCTTTGTTGCCAGTGGATGGCCTTTTGGGGAAGTGATCGGATCTAGAGAACTCTGACCTTATAGATGGATTAATCCCTTATGGATTTGTAATTTGGTGGTATTATTGGAAAGTAGTGAAAAGTAGGAGGTGGGGCACAGTCAGAGGCAGTAGGTCACTGGGGTGTGTCATTGGGGGATATATCCTGCCCTGACACCTTCCTGTATTCCCTTTTCTCTGCTTCCTGTGCACCATGATGTGAATAGCCTCTGCCACATGCTCCTGCTGCCGTGATGTTCTACCTCAGCACAGGCCCAGAGTCAGCAGAGCCAAGTACTCTGAGCTGACACCTCTGAAACTGTGAGCTAAAATCAACCTTTCCCTCTTAAATTGTTTGTATTAGGTATTTCATCAGTGATGCAATGTGTTAATGCAGTAACAGACTATGCATGCCCTCTGTCACAGCTGTAACGCTGGGGTGGAGATCTTGGCCCACACAACAAGATGAGGAAAAGCAGTAAGAGTTATATTGATTAGAAAGAGTCGAAACTATTACTTTCAGATGATAAAATAATAACAGGTATCTACATAGGAAGGGCTGGGATTTAGCTCAGTTGGTAGAGCACTGCGCTGCAGTCTCTGAGGTCGTTAGTTCAATTCCCAGCACCGCAAAAATGGGAGAAGGATCTGGCAATCCACTCCCAAGGCAATCCTGAAACAGTCAGCCATTGAAAACCCTATGAGGGTCGCTATGAGTCAGATACCCACTCGACGGCACCTAACAACAACAACAACAACATAGGAAAGTGTTGTAGTTTGGATCTTCAATGTCCCCCAAAAGCCCATATATTGAAAGTCCCCAGCCTATGGCACTATTGGGAGGTGGTGCAGAGAGAAAACGCATCAACCGTAGCTTCGGCTCCTAGTCCCTCCAACCCATGGTAACAGCCAGTCTTTGGCTCCACAGAGATTCCCTTGGGAATCCTATCTGGGGACTTACATTAACCCCTGTGATAGAAAGCACCCTAAAAGTGTGGCTGCTCCTCACATAACCCAGTAGCCTGGCCATTGTTTCCTAGGGTCTCTTTTTGCCTCCTTCCTTCTTGGCAGTCAACAGAACACAGAAGCTCTTGCAAAAGCACCAGGAACATTGTTGATGGTGCTAAGGATCCATAGGGGAGACAGGCGACAGTTTTAGATCACAAACAGCAACCCAGATATCCCGAGCCCCCAGCTCAGGCATGGGAGGATGGGGATGTGAGGGCACAACTGGACAGGAGAATCTGCTAGAACAGAAAGGGTGGTAGTCAGGGGAACTGTCACCATGACAGAGACTCTCACCCTGATTGGCAAAGTTATTTTAACTTGTGGTCTGTTTCTGTGTCCAAATAATAATAAAAACAGTAATAATAATAGATATTTGCAAAGTTAGAGCTGAATGAAACACTCATTTTATTACCAGCAGAGTCTGGTGATAGTGCAACTGTCAACAGGGAAGTTTTGAGAAAAGAAGGGACGGAATTGTGTCTTGGGCACAGAAGGATCAGAACTCAGCCCCTATTCACCTCTCCTTGCCCTGTATTAGTCAGCTTTATGTCATTATGAAATACTTCAGCTAATTAACTTGTTGTTGGGTGTTGTCAAGTTGGGTCTGACTCATAGTGACCCTATGTACAACAGAATGAAACATTCCCTGACACTGTGCCATGCCTGGCACTATTATCAGTGCTTCTCTGCTATTCATAGGGTTTTCAATGGTTAGTTGTATTGGAATTGTTTTGGGAATGTGTTGCCAGGTCCTTCTCTTGTTTTTGTGGTGCTGGGGATCGAATCTGGGGCCTCAGAGAGGGCAGAATGGCACTCTACCAACTGAGCTAAACCCCAGCCAGAGTTAATTAACTTAGAAACAGAAAAGGAGTTATTCTGGGTCATGATTCTAAAGGCTCAGTCCATGTTTCAATGGTGTCATTGCTTTTGGCCTCTTGCAAGGCAATGCATGAGGGCAGGAGTGCTTGGTGGAACAACGCCACTCACCTCATCAGCCAGGAAACCAAGAGGAAGAAGGGACCAGGGACTCAAACTCCCCTTCCAGAGCACATCTCCAGTGACCCAAAGACCTCCCACTAGACTCCACCTCCTAAAGTCCCATGAAGCTGGGCAAGGCACCTGTAATTCCAGCGATTTAGGGAGGCTAAGGCAGGAAGATTGTGGGTCTAAGGCTAGAGGCAGCCAGTAATTTAGTGAGATCCTGACTCGAAAAATAAAAAAGGAGGCTGGGAATTTAGCTCAGTTGGTAGAGTGCTTGCTTAACATGCCTTGAGGCCCTGGGTTCAACTCCCAGCACCGTAAATCAATCAATCAATTAATAAGGAAAAGGGGCTGGACCAAGGTTTTAATACATGGGTCTTTGGAGGGCATTCAAGGTCCAAACTACAGAACCCCACCCACCTCAGCCCTAAGTTGTCACAATAGACAAATTAGGTGCATGAAATGCAAAGCTCTGTGGGTCACATACTTTATTAGGTCATTCTCTACTAGTCTAGAGAAATGACCTGAACCGAATCAGAAAGGAAGGGGCCCTGGGGTCCCCCCAGGGCTGATGAAGAGGCCTAAAGCCCTATATAGGCGAATGCATCGCCGAGTGTGTCCTCGGAGTGTGCGTCAAAATCAAAAGTCAACCGTATAAATTAATCCAGGCCCAACAAAAGCCTGGTTTTCCCTAGGATGATTATTTTGAGGCTTTAAAATTTTTATTGTAGTTTGGTTTTGTCCCTCCAAAAAATCACTGGCTTCCAGTTCGTGTTCTAGGCACAGCCTCTCCTGCCTCTGGTTCTCTACTCTGGAGAGCACCGTGGAGGATTAGGAGGCCAGGGAGCCGAAGGGCATAAGATAAAGTAAAAGCCACCACCGTTCAGGAGTCAGCGATCTCAGCTCCACTGGCCTCCCTGGGGCACATGGAGGGCCCAGGGCACGTGGAGGGCCCAGCGCACATAGAGGGCCCAGGGCATATGGAGGGCCCTCATGACTCAGCTACCCCGCTCTTCCCCGCTCCACCTGAAGCTGTCAAGGTGAGACTTGAGCCCTTTTTCCAGACGGCAAAGAAAGGGAAGACTCTGCCGGAGAAAGAGGCGGTGAAGGTGAAGATGGGCGCGCGGGTGTCGGCGTTGAGGACAGCCACGCGCCCCGCCTCGTAGTCCAGAGCGATGGCCACGGCGCGCGGGACTTCGCAGAGCGGCAGATCGGTGCCCGGGGAGGTGCTGGCCCACCACCGCTGGTGCGAGAGGATCACGGCCCAGACGCCCCGGTCGGCGCTCAGGCCCCGTTCGCCCTCCCACTGCACCTCCTCGGCCGCCACCCCCAGCGTGCAGCCGCCGCGGGCGCCCAGCCGCACCTCCACCTGCCAGCGGTGGCGGCCCGCGGAGAAGCCGGGCGCGCCCAGCACCACCGGGAGGCCTCCGAAGCGCAGGGAGCTGTCGGGCAGGCTCTGCTTCTGCCGCGTGTATCGCACCGACTTCCTGTCCTCCGAGACGACCAGGTTCCGGCTGGCGGTCTGAGGGTCCAGGGTGACCACTCCTAGGGGAAGGAGGGTGCCCACATCAGCGGAGCCTGCGGCCACTGCAAAGGGCACCAGAGCACACCTGAGGCAGGAAAAGCACCGGTCTCGCGCAGCCTGCTTCTCTGAACCTCAGTTTCCCCTTCTGCTCCATGAGGACGTTCTCGAGAACGGCTCCTTTGCCGTACTGGCAAACGGTGCAGTAAGGACTGGCTTCTCAAAGTGCCTGGCTGGACCACCCCCAGCAGCTTCTCCCCGGATCTTGTTAGAAGCTCAGAATCCTGGGTCCCATCCCACACCAACTAAACCAGACGAATTTTCTGCACATGAAGTATGAGAAGCATTGATCTATATCCAAATGAGGTGATGCTGATGGAATCAATTTCTACATTAAGCTCCAACTTAAAAGTAAATGCTGGGTTTTTAAAAAATTGTACAGTATTTGCCCAAATCTACAGACAATATAGCACTATTACAGGAAAAAAAACAACCAATCAAAACAAAACAATGTCCCCCTCCTCAAAAAAAAAAAAAAAAAGCTTTATAATTTTTTTTTTTTTTTTTTTTTTTAAATACGTGGAGGTTGAACCCAGAGCCTTGAACATACTTTGCCAGTACTCTACCACTGGGCTGCACCCCTAACCCATTTTTTACGTTTTATTTGGAGTCAAGGTCTCATTAAGTTACACCTCCTGCCTCTTGCCTACTATCCTCCTACCTCCACCTCCCAAGTCACTGGGATTACAGGCATGCACTACCACGACCAGCTTCTTGCAAATATTTTTTAATGAAAAATGTCTATAGAAGTAACTACCATTAATTGAACACTTACTACACAGCATGTACTGTACTAAGATCTTTGCATGTATTGCTTTATTTAATCCTCACAGTCATTTATAGGGTAAGTACTATTGTTATGCCTGCAGCGGTAGCCGTGTGGCATCTGATCCCATCAGATCTCGGAAGCTAAGCAGGGTCAGGCCTGGTTAGTACCTGGATGGGAGACCACCTGGGAACACCAGAAGCTGTAGGCTTGGGAGAAGGACCTGGCAACCCCTTCCCAAAAATCAATCTGCTATTGAAAACCCTATGAACAGCAGAGAAGCACTGACAATAGTGTTTCCCTTGTTGTACAGAGGGTCGCTATGAGTCGGATACCGACTCCACAGCACCTAACAACAACCACAACAAACTACTGTTATTTCCATTTTATAGATGAAGAGACTGTGGGAAGAAGAGGCTTAATAGCTTGCCCAGTGCCTCATAACAAGTGAGAGCTAGAACAGATAACTCAAGCAGGCAGGCTGCAGACCACATGCATATCATTGTTTGCTGCCATGGATTGAATGGATAAATGAGAGTGCCCCCCCCCAGGTGTTTACCTGAATCTGTTTCCAGATGATGCCCCAAGTTTTCTGAGGGAAGTAGAAATAGAAAGATCTGTGACCCACTGTTTCTCACAAGCACTCCCCAGGGCAGGGTGTCCTGGCTACAAAGTGAAGACGGACAAGAGAAGGCTCAGCTTGTTCTGTGGGCTAGTGGAAGAGAAGTGCCTCACCTTCTTGGACTCACTGACCTGTCCTTGGGCAGAGGAGGCCGTCCTCTGGGGAAATGGGCCCTCTGAGTATAGAGTGGGGTCAGTATGGGAAGGTTTGGGGAGGGAAGACACTTAAGGCAGGTTTTCAAAGTGGGAAAGGGTGGAGATGGGTGGGAGGCAGAAGGGCAACTAATGGGAGGGAGGGGGCTGGAGTCCTTTCCTCTTTACCTGAGAACATCCTTAACACCTCTGGGAGGGCCAGTATTTTCCTGTGGAGGTCGCGGATCTTCTTGACAAGTTCAGAAGAAATGGCCACTGGACTCACAAAAGTCTCCATCTCACACCTGCAGGCAAATTGGTAGCCAGTTAACTCCAAATTAAAAAAAAAAAATCTTTAGCAGGGTGTGATGGTGCGTGCCTGTGATCCCAGCAACTTGGAAAGCAGAAGCAGGAGGATGGTGAATTTGAGGCTAAAAGGCCACTGGCATAATTTAGCATGGCCCTATGTCAAAATAAAAAAAATTAAAAATGGGCTGGGGATGCAGGCCAGTGGTAGAGTGCTTTCAAAGTATGTGGGAGACCCTGGATTCACCTCCCATACTGCAAAATAAAAATAATAAAATAATGATGTTTGGGTGATACAAACTGGGTGGAGCTACAACTGAGTAAAGAATGGTCTTAGTGTCTGTGGTGAATAATTAGATTGAGTGCTACTTCTTTACTTTTGCTGGAATTGTGTAGTTACTAAAGCAATAGGTGTTTTAGTTAGACCTAAGAGGAATTTAAGAATTGGAGGTAGGCCTTTTAAGAGAACCTATCAGCCACTCCCGGCAGAAAGGAGCAGAAATCATTACCACACCAGCCTCTAGAGGGCAGTATGGTACCATTTGAAAAAGCCTTACACTTTGTGTGCCAATCTCTATAAAGGGAAGGGAGGTGGAAAGGAAGAAAGAAGATGGTGAAAGAAAATATATATTGCAGTGAAAAAGCCCCCAGTTCTAGCCTCAGATCACTCCTTACTCCCTAGCTGTATGACTTTGTACAAGCACTTCACCCCCTTGAGTCACTACTTCATCAGACTAGAAGACCTCCAAGGCTTTTCGAGAGCTCAATCTCTAACACTCTTTGAAAAGTTATGTTTGGCCATGTGCGGTGGTGCACGTCTATAATTCCAGCGACTAGGGAGGCTGAGGCAGGAGAATCACGAGTTTGAGGCCAGAAGCAGCCTGTGTAATTTAGTGAGACCCTGATTCAAAATAAAAAATAAAAAATGGGGCCAGGGATGCCGCCCAGTGGCAGAGCACTTGCAAAGTACATGTGAGGCCCTGGATTCAACCCTCAACTACTGGAAAAAAAAAAAAAAAAAAAAAGGAAAAGCATGTTTGGAGACACTTCCTAGTTCACAAACACCTGGGTTTATCCCTGCCTCCCCATGTGTGGACACAAAGCACATAACAAATGTTTCCTACTCATTGTGTCTCTTCTCCTTTATGGCAACCTGCAAATTCGTACAGCAGAGAGGAGAGGAAACCAGAAATGGAGCAAGGTCTTCCCAGATTCCCTGCTTACCATACATCAAAGAAAATGTTTCCCCTTCAAATTACATTTCAAATGGTGTTAGGTCCTGACTCATGTGCTGATAATTTCATGGATTAAAGATGTTCCTGGATCAGCCTAAAACCATGATTATTATTTATAACTTCACTTCAGGAGGAAGAAAAATGTGTCCCCAATACTGATTCTCAGCCAGTGTAAAAATGAACATCAGTCTGTGAAACTTAGCTGCACAACTAAGCAAGACCCAGTCTCAAAATTTAAAAACAATTGAAAAGGGGCTGGGGGCGCATCTCTGTGTCTGTGGTAGAGCATTTGCCTGGTATAAAAGGGATCCTTGGTTCAACTCTCTAGTACTGAAAAAAAAAAGAAAGAAAAGAAAGAAAGAAAGAAAGAAAGAAAAAGAAGTGAATCGTTAGAACACAAACTTTAGCTGGGTGTGGTGGTGAGCGTCTGTAATCCCAGCGCTCAGGACGCTGAGTCAGGAGAGTTGCGTGAGTTCAAGTCCAGCCTGCGCTATACAGCAAGTCCCAGCCCAGCCTCAGCTACAGAGTAAGACTCTGTCAAGAAAACAAACAAAAACAAACAAAAAGACAAAACAAACAAAAATACCCCACAAACCTATAGTGGATTTAACTGTTAGTGTGTGAATAAGTGGTCCAAGTGTCTGTAACGATGCTTTCTGGGTGGCTGCCCAGGAGGGGAAGATGGATAGCAGTGTGCCTTGGGGCTGCATTTCAAGGAGGCGGGGCTGGGGCTTGGCATTTATAGGAGGCGGGGCTGGGGCGTGGCCCTACCTGCTCTGGTTGACTCTGACATCCTACAAAAGAAAGAAGATGCACTTAATTTCCGCATATCCTTCCGCTCGGGAATTCTGTACATCCTTTCTCCCTTAAAATGTCAGCTGAAAAACTCTCCTCTCTCAGGGAGCTGGATCTGCCTAATCATCGACTCATTAAACTGTCCGTCTGTTTCATGCTTCCTACTGTGGGATTCTGCAGCCGGTTCTCTGCGGCTGGTTTCTCTGCCTCAGCCTTATTGTGGGGGTGAGATCTACCTCCAGTGATTAGAACACAGTGAGAGCAAGGAACTGCCTGAGTTCCAGGTACACCTGATGTGAAACACGATCATGGTAACCACAACAGACACTGTTTGTGGACTTCTTCCTAAGTGCCAGGGCCTGTGCCAAGCATTTTATAAGGATTGTTTCTTATATTGTTTTAACAACCCTATGAAGAATGTGCTATTATTATTATTCACACACTTAGAGAAGTTAAGAGACTCAGTGGGAAGAGCCAACACTCAAACCCAAGACTATCTGACCCCAAAGCTCTTAATATGACCACAGTCTATGCCATGGGCAAGTCTCCACCCTCTTGGGGCCAGAGGAAGCAGACGGTCACTCATCCCTCCCATTGGAGCTAGTTTCACTTCCTTTTCCTGCCTCTCTTTCCAGTATCTTCTGGTTCTCAACATGGCACCCGCTTCCTATGGAAACCATTTGTTCTTCACAGGGCGGTGGGGTGTCTCTCACTTGCAAAAGCTCACTTGCTGGCTGCTGACATTTCTCCTCCAGCTCCTCAACCTGGGCTCCAAGCCGGGCGACCTCCTCCAAGACCTTGGTGACATACTCATCTCTCTCCTTCCAGATCTGCTGCTCCAGCTCCCTCAGTGTGGCCAGCAGGAGATACCGCTGCTCCTCCAGCTCCTGCTGCAGCCTCTCAAAAGCTGCTTCTACCTGTTGCTTCTTGTTTTCAATGTGGGTCTGAGAGGGGCGGAAAGAAAAGTGGACATGGTTAGGGAGTGGCTCACAGAGCTGGCTTCCAGAAGGATCATCTGTATACTTATTATTGATCATGAGGAACAGAGAAACCGCTGGCATGGTGGTGGACGCCTGTCAACCCAGTGGCACAGGAGGCAGAGGCAGGAGGATGGCAAGTTCAAGGACAGAGGCAGCCTGCATTGCTAAGCAAGATCCTTTCTCAAGTCATAAAACAGAAAAGGGGCTAATGGTGCAGCTCAGTGGTTGCAAAGCATGCGTGAGGCCCTGGGTTCAGCTCCCCAGTACCACAAAACCAAACCAAAACAAAACAAAGGAATAATGAGTGTGCAGTTCTAAGACTCCTTCCTCCAAATAATACTATGGTAGAAGTAGATGGGTCTTAAGATAAACTTACCAATGAGGAGGGCTATACTATTTCTTAAGCCATGTGAAACTTTTCAAAAACTTCTCCACCTCTATGAAGCTGTACCGTACTTTCTTTAGAATTAGGTGGAGATGGCTATGGTAATTCCTTAGAAATCATGTCAAAAGGAAGTTGTGATTAGAGTCAACACAGGTTGGTGGGAAATGTGTGACCTTGGTTTTAGCCATGGAGGCCAACATCTGTGGGGCATGTGTTGAGGATTCCTGGGGAGAGATATCTGTATTGACACTCTGTCACCTTGGTCAAGGTGCCAAAAATTCCCACACTGTGGATTTCCTCCTTGATAATTTTGTAATATGAAAGAGGAAGCGGGAGGGAGCCAGGGACAGCCACACCATTAGCCTATTGTCCTCCTGGTCAGGACTATAATCCAGATGCTCATGGACACCTCGTCCCCTCCCCCAACTTCCCAGCTGAAGATGGTGTTTCAGGCAGACACATGGGGCTAGAAGAAGAATGGACTCAGGGTCAAAAGGCCCAGGTTCCGGTCATTTCAGTTTGAACTTGGGTGTTGTCTCTTGGCCTTGGGAGAATCAATTTTCTGGATCTCAGAGTTCTGCTCTGTAAGGGATGGATAAATGTTTCTTGGATTAGAAGATGTCAGAGCCACTTCCAGCTCCAACATTCTGAGATGCTAAATGCCTCTGTGTGGGGGCAGGAAGGTGAACGAGAACATTTGCCTGTTCTTCCCAGCCAGGCAGCAGACACCAGCCAGTGGGCTTCCCCAGCCTGTTAAGAAACCCCCAAAGGAGAAGGTGGCAGGTGGCATGTCCTTTACCAGAAGCGTTTGGAGCTTTTGGTCTTCTTGACACTTCATGTTCTCAATCTTGTCCTTCTCCAAGCTCAGAGCTGCCAGCCTGCTCCTGAGCTGATCCTGTGGGGGGAGGAAGGGGCAGAGAAGGGTGGCTCAATAATCATTCCACTCACAGATACTAAATATCCGTCATGTTTTGGGAACACGGCTGAGTGCTAAGAGTCAAAGGTGACACAGGTCAAGTCTTTGTCCCTAAATAGATCACCACCTAGGGCTGGAGTCTGGCCCTGGAGATCAGTAGACAGACCGATTCATAGGCAGGTGTGCACTTGGTGAGATGGGCGGGCAGAGGAGGGGGCAGCCTGAGGGGCTGAGGGAGACTTCAGAGAGCGGACAGCCACCCGGTTCCCTCACCTCCCACAGGCCCCCATCGTGCCCGAGACAGGCCGAGGGGAAGCCTGGCACCTTAGCTTCTCACCCGGTACGGCTGGATGGCCTCCTCCAGAAAGCCCACAGAATGGGTCTGGTGGGCAGGGCCCTCCTGGCAGAGCACACACAGGAGCTCGGCGTCCGTCCCGCAGAAGAAGTAGATCTTCTCGCCGTGCTCCTTGCAGCAGGCCTCACCCAGGGGCCCCAGGGGCATGGGAGCCACCGTGGGAGCTGCCATGGGGCCCGTGTGCTCAGGGTCCTGGCAGAACGAGCAGAACAGGACCCTGGCCGAGGGCTGGGCCCCCATCTGAGCCGGCTGGGGCAGGCACAGCTGGCAGCAGGTGTGGCCACAGGCAGCGGTCACCACATCCCGCAGGGGCCCCGTGCAGGCAGGACAGGCGGGCCCCTCCTGGACCTCCTGCAGGGATGGGGTCAAGGGCATCCCAGAGCCTTCCCCAGTCCGTCCCTCCACAGGCCTCTACCTCTGTCCCTGCGAATTTCTTCCCCTGAAATCGAGTCACTTTTAAATGCGTCACCGAGGAGGCCAAGGGATACAAGGCCGGAAGGAAGACAGGGATGTCAGCACGGCAGGCCACCTGGCTCCACCTCTTGCACTCCTCAGAACCCTTGGCCACCACCCATCCACTAAGCTGGTCCAAACTCCAGGCATCTGAGCAACCCGTCTTTTCCCAATGGCTTCTCCTCTCCTGTCGCCTTTCCATTCCTAGGCTGGGGAGCTGAGCTCACTATGAGATCACAGGGAGATGGCATTTCCTGGAATCCCCTAGGGTGGGAAGGAATAGGGAGGAGCCGCTTCCTGTCAGATTGAGCAGGTGGGAGCCATAAACTTGTGGCTCTGAGGCGTGCCTACCCTATCAAAGTCCAGTCTGGAGGGAGGGGTGGCTGATTTCAGGATTCCCAAGGGACACTGTTCAGATGCTGCATGTCGGCTCCTAGGTTCCCCACCCCTGCCTGTCTTCTTCACATCCTTTCATCTGCCCAGCCAGTCTTTCCTACATCTCTAACTGCCCCACCACTGTATGTCGCTATCCCAGTATGGGTAACATTGGATTTCAATTTTATTTTTCAAGGGAAGGTAGGAGAAGACAAGAAACCATAATGCAGATGTTGATAAACTAACTTCAGAAACTCAAGCCAGGTGTGACGGCGCACACCTGTAATCCTAGCACGTGGGAGGCTGAGGCAGGAGGATTGATGTGAGTCCAAGACCAGCCAGGTCTACATGGCAAGTTCCAGGCTAGCCTGGGCTACAAGGTGAGACCCTGTTTCAAAACAAAACAAAACAAAACAAAACAAAAAACTCAGTTATTCAAAGAGAGAATCAAATTCAACATACTTATGCAGGGTTTACTATTTCCATATTATCACATCTAATTTTAATAATAACCCTTTGGGCAGGTGTCACCACCTGCATTTTACAGAGAAGGAGATGCAAACTGAATGGTAAAGTGACTTTCCAAAGGTCACAGAGTTTGAGAGGTACAAGGCTGAGGACAATCCATGTCTCCAGGCTCCAAGTGCTGTGCTGTTCTGACTCCAAGATCAAGATCAAGCAGCTGGGGTCCTTCATTCACCCACATGCACCTGCAGAGAAAACCAGGCTCCTGTCACTCTCCCAATGAAAAACCAGCCAGCACTGTTGTTGCTCCCTTTCCACCCCAGCTAATTTGTGTTTCGCCTCCCCTCCCTGCCCCACCTGCTCCCTACCCCCACCAAGAATTCAGGCCTGGAGCCACACTGTGTGCCACATGAACCACCAGCTCCCTGTGGCTAATGAGCATTGAAATGTGGTCAGTCTGCTAGAAATAGCAAAAGCCTGACTACTCTCTATCCTACTGACATTTATTAATAATAATAATAATAAAGAACTGTAGTCAGTCTGGTTTGAGGTGTGTTGTGTGTGTAAAATACACACTGGTTTTAAAAGACTTGGCATAAATAAAAAGAAATGTAAAATATTAATAACATTTTATGCTGTTTACATGTTGAAATCATAATATTTTGGAAATATTGAGCTAAATAAGATATACTACTAAAATTCATTTTATCGCTTTCTTTTTACATTTTCCTTTCTTTTCTTTTCTTTTTCTTTCTTTTTTCTTTTTTCTTTTCTTTTCTTTTCTTTTTTTTTTTTTTTTGTAGTACTGGGGAGTTGAACCCAGGTGTCACGCATGTTTTGGAAGCTCACTACCACAGAGTTGCACCCTCAGCTCATTTTTTATTCTTCCACCTTGAGACAGGGTCTCACTAAGTTACGAAGGCAGCCTCTGGCCTTGAACTTGGGATCCTCTTGTTTCTGCGTCTCAAGTCACTGGGATTACAGGCATGCACCACCACACCTGGCCTTTGTATTCTCTATGTGGCTACTAGAAAAAAATTTTTTCTCCCTTTATTGGTAAATGATGGTAAATACAAAAAGCATTGGCTTTTTGTATTACACAACTATTACATCACTTTGGGTTACACTTTTATCAACTTACAATGTTTGCTACTAGAAAATTTCAAATTGCATATGTGGCTCACATCATATTTCTATTGGATGACATTGCTTGAAAGGTGCATACCTGACTGACTGCACATCTTGGCCACTCACCTTCCTATTCACGAGCCTTGGGCAAGCTGGCTGAGTCTTCCCTTTCTGATTTGCAAAATGGAGATCCTAATAGCACAACGTTGGAGCAGACAGGCGGAATAAATAAGCTTATATGTTTGATGTGCTCATATCAGTGTGAGATGTATAGTCACGTAAAGAAATACTGGGCATGACTATTCTTTCTCCTCCCCCACGAAGGGGGTAGTCCAGGCTCTTTCCAAGCCTGTGGCAGGCCAACTGGGGCATCACCAGTGAAGATGCCTGTGCCATGCACACCGAACATAAGAGTCTTATCTGAGTCCCCACACTCCCCTGCCCGCTGACTGGTGAGTCCTGTGTGGGCTGATACCTCCAATCTCCCTGGAGACAGCTGGTTGCATGGCAGGGAGGCTGGGGTGCTATTGCCCCTCTGTAAGCCAGTCTCTCTTCTGCCCCTGAAAGAAGGATCTCTTTCAATAGTGGCTGGCTGGGATAACACATTCCTACTTGAGTGGATGGACAGAAAGGGACAGGGAGCCTTGGGCCCTGGGGACTGGTCCAGAGCATAACTGAGGCCATCTTTGGACTACTGTGAGTCCCTCCTCTCCCCTCTGCTTTTTTTTTTTTTTTTTTTTTTTTTTTTGTGGTACTGGGGGTTGAGCCCAGGGCCTCGCACCTGCATGCTTTGCAAGTGCTGGGCCACTGAGCTGCACCCCCAGTCCCTTTTTTTTACTTTTTGAGACAAGGTCTCGCTATATTACGCAGACTGCCTCTGGTCTTGAACTTGCAATCCTCCTGCCTCTGCCTCTCGAGTCGCTGGGATTACGTCCTTCTTGTTTCTTGCCCTGTCTCGTCAGACTCAGGTGGCCACTAAGAGACAACAGGTGATTTCGGAGTGCACCACTGTGCCCAGCCTCTCTGCTATTTCTCCATCTCTGCTGAGAGAGCAGGACAGGGCAACTCTGGTGCCAGAGATGCAAGTGGGCGCCTTTTTGGAGGGCTCGTGGTGACCATGTCCATGTCCGGGTGTGGGCTGGTGAGTGTGTCCTTCCGCCTCAGCCAAGCAGAGACGGTGACCCTGCGGAGGCCGCAGGCCCAGCAGCCACAGCATGGCCTCGGCGGCCTCTGTGACCAGCCTGGCAGATGAGGTCAACTGCCCCATCTGCCAGGGCACCCTGAGGGAGCCGGTCACCATCGACTGCGGTCACAACTTCTGCCGTGGCTGCCTCACTCGCTACTGCGAGATCCCAGGTGCAGAACAGGATGAGGCCCTCACCTGCCCGCTCTGCAAAGAGCCTTTCCACCCCGGGAGCTTCCGGCCCAACTGGCAGCTGGCCAGCGTGGTGGACAACATAGAGCGCCTGCAGCTGGGGGCCGCCCTGGACCCGCCGCAGGAGGACGTGTGCGCGGAGCACGGGGAGAAGGTCTACTTCTTCTGCGAGGACGACGAAGCGCAGATGTGTGTGGTGTGCCGCGAGGCGGGGGAGCACCGCACCCACTCGGTGCGCTTCCTAGAGGAGGCTGCGGGTCCCTATAGGGTAGGAGATGTGGTGGGCTGCGGGATGCAGGATGTGGGGATGGAGGGTAAGCCACAATTGTACTAAGAGAAGAAGAGCAGAGCCTTGGATTTGGGGGGCCATCCTGACTCCAAATGCTTTCTCCCTACTTTATTATATTAAAGCCTGCAGCGGGACCACTGTAGCCTCCCATCCTGTCAGATCTCAGAAGCTAAGCACGGTAGGGCCTAGTTAGTACTTGGATGGGAGCCTGCCTGGGAACACCAGGTGCTGTAGGCTTGGGAGAAGGCCCTGGCAACCCACTCCTCAAAAACAATCAGCCATTGAAAACCCAATGATTAGCAGAGAAGCATTGACAATAGTGTTTCATCTGTTGTACGTAGGGTCGCTGTGAGTCGGACAGTGTCTGACTGGAGGGCACCTAACGACAAACTTATTATATTACCTGCATCTGTACCACTGTGGCATCCCATCCCATCAGATCTTGGAAGCTAAACAGGGTCCGGCCTGGTTAGTACTTGGATGGGAGACCGCCTGGGAACACCAGGTGCTATAGGCTTGGGAGAAGGACCTGGTAACACAGTCCCAAAAAACAGCCTTTGAAAACCCTATGAATAGCAGAGAAGTGCTAACAATACTATTTTGCCTGTTGTATGTTGGGTTGCTATGAGTTGGACACTGACTTGAGGGCACCTAACAACAATAACAATATATTATCACCTAGACAATAGACCCAGGCACAGCAAATCAGAGATTCATGATTCGGAATGAATTCTATTTTGTTTACGTGTGGCCCACAGATAATAGAAGCTGAGCAAATACTTGAGTGAATAGATGATCAAAATGTGAGTGTATTTCACTGCTATGTATCAGCCAGGTGTGTCTGAGGTCTGTATGTCAGGGCATGATCTGTACGTATATATATGTTAATGTTTGCATATTTACAAGGGTGAATTGTGTGTTTGGTGGTCTGAGTATGTATGTGTTTGAGTGGGTAAATGTAACAGTGTGAATGTTGCTGTCTCTGAATAAATTCATTTACATCTATGCAGGTTGGGTAAATACACATTATATGTAACTTTATCTTCCATTAACTGAGTGTGTGCTGATGTTATTTATGTATTGTATTTTATTATAAGTGGGTGTCTATACGTGGATATCTTCATTGGTTAATTAGCATTTGATGGTGAGAATTCTATATGTATTTTGAACATACACAAATGGACATTTATGTGTCTGTACCTATTCTTTATTGTAGAGCAGACAAATTTTTAGAACAATTCACCTGGATTTTTTTCATCATCAATTATTTTTGCATTTTCTTCTCCCCTCTGGAATCATACCCAGTAACTGAGGCTAGCACAAAGGACGAGTTGTTATTTGCACCAGTTCTGCTTGGGGATATGTCAGAAAGCTGGAGTAATTGCAGTGATGAGTGTATCAAGCTCAGGATAGATCCTAGATATCACTTACCAGGTGCAAAGAAAGGCTGGCTGGGGGGAGGGGACAAAGTCACACAGCAGAAAGAGGCAGAGAGAAACTCTGATCAAAATTCTTGATGCACAAATCACGAAGAGCAGGACCCAGCGAGAGTCAGCGGTCCAGGTGATGAAGGCTCTGGCACCGTCATTGAAGGGAGAGACTCCTTTCCCGGAGACTCATTCCCGGGGGCAGGGGGTTGGAGGAGATGACACTCCTGAATGTATCATTTTTTTTTCATATTTTATGCTCTTTCTCCCCAGGAACAAATACAGAAGTGTCTTATAAGTCTAAGAAAAGAAAGACAGGAGATTCAAGAACTCCAATCCAGAGAAAATAAAAGGATACAAGTCCTCCTGGTAGGTGACCACCCCTTCGCCAGGTCCTTCCCTGTCCTTGGGGTCCAGTGTATCTCTGAGCTGAGGCAACATAGCAGACAGGGCTTGGAAGTCATTCTGAGTCTGAATCGTGACTCTGACACTAACTGTAAGACTTTCACTTCAGCTTGTTGTTGTTAGGTGCTGTCAAGTTGGGTCTGACTCATAGTGGCCCTATGTACAACAGAATGAAACACTCCTGGACACATTGCCCTGCCTGGCACTGTCAGTGCTTCTCTGCTATTCATAGGGTTTTCAATGGCTGTTTTGAGATTGTATCAGGAGTGGGCTGCCAGGTCCTTCTCCCATTTTTGTGGTTCTGGGGATCGAACCCAGCACAGAGACAGCACAGAGCAGCACTATACCAACTGAGCTGCACACCAGCCCCCAACTTCAGCTTACTCACCTGTAAAATGGAGGTTAAAAATCATCACTACCTCATTGAACTGCTGCAAGGATTAAATGAGCTCATGCCTGGAAAGTAGCTCCGTGCTGGGAACACTGTGCATCCTTTGAGGCAGGAGGTCAGGTGTCCCCAGGACCTCTCTGAGCGCTGCCCCTTTTAGAAGCTGCAACAGATGGTGCTGAGGCGATGCTGGGCTGTCTGGCTCCCAGAAATGGGGTGGTGAGGGGAAAGGAAACCATGAGGCAGCTCCAAATTGTCTGGGGACCAGGAAGGGGCGTGCGGGAAGTCCTGATTTTATCACCAAACCTTGGAGGATGTGGATCTTGGCGGAGACGGAGGGGGGCATGAAGGAAGAGGAGGAGGAGAAGCCGGTGGTGAAAGAGGAGGAGGCGAAAAGGGAGGTGGGAGGGAGGCAGGCGTCCTTCTTGGTTCTTGCCCTGTCTCGTCAGACTCAGGTGGCCACCAAGAGACAACAGGTGATTTCCGAGTTTGCACACCTGAGCCAGTTCCTGGAGGAACAGTGGGGCACCCTCTTGGCACAGCTGGAGAGGCTGGATGGGGACATCTTGAAGCAACAGGAAGAGTTCGATTCCCTGGTGGCTGGGGAGATGGGCCGGTTTAGCACCCTAATCGAAGAGCTGGAGGAGAAGAACAAGAGGCCGGCGAGGGAGCTCCTGACGGTGAGACCTGAGCCTGGTCCCCAAGCTCTCTGGTGTCACTGCGGCTGCCTTGTCTGAGCCTTGCCTCCTCTTTCATGCATCTCTGTGTCCCAGACTGGACATGGGTCACAGGACCAGAGGTCTAAATCCTTATCCACGTTTCCCCAAGAATCTGGTCACTGTGCTCCCAGGTCTGGGTCTGTCCATCCCACCACCCACAGAATAGCAAAGACAGCATCCTCCACCCTCGCACAGGGCTTCTGGGAGGATCCAGTGGTAAAACAGAAGTGGAAGTAGCACTTTGAAAAGTATCAGTTACCATGCAAACAAATGCCAGGTGCTGTTCCAATGCCAGCCCCTCTTTATACCCTCACTGTCCCTTCCACCAGCCAGAAAGTTCTTCCTCATCTATTTCACCTTCTCAAACTGGAGACAGAGATCAGCATCCCAACAAGGCATCAGAATGGCAGCATGATGTAGGGGCATGTGTTAGGGATGGGCAAACAGGCTACCTTGGTGTGGGCCTTACTCATCTTTGCCCCTAACTTGCAGGGACAGGTTGCCTCACCATCTGATCTGTAAATAAGAGCTTGGGCTCTGACCCCCAAAGCCTTATAAACTCTGTGACTCTATGGATCTGGTGTCCCTTTTCTGTCCAGGGCTAGAAATACAGTCTTTTGTAGTCATAAGAAACGTAGGAGAGAAAAACTGGAAGCTGAATCCCTGCTTTCTCTCTCTCCCCCTTAGGATATCAGAAGCACTCTAATAAGGTAAGCAGTAGAGAATCTGTTTTCTTTTTCTGCATAAATACACATATTTGCATGACCTCCTAGTTATTGCCATTTGAAAATACAGCATTCTCACATTGAGGACGTTTATTCATGCGTGAACTTCCACGCACCTGAACGTATTCTTATATGTAGTAGATGCACGTGCTGGCATCACAGTGGGGTCCATCCTAGAGGAAGGACATCTGTCTGTGGGAACTGGCACCTCCAGGCCTCATTAGAAGGAGATGACCTGCTGAGTCTGGAGGCATCACTGTTGTTGTTGTTAGGTGCTATCCAGTCAGGTCCAACTCATCGCAACCCTATGTATGACAGAATGAAACACTCACCAACACTGTGCCATGCCAGGCACTATGTCCGTGCTTTTCTGCTATTCCTGGGGTTTTCAATGGCTGATTGTTATGGGGTTGCTTTGGGATTGCTTCAGGAGTGGGCTGCCAGGTCCTTCTCCCATTTTTGCGGTGCTGGGGGTCAAACCCAGGGCCTCAGAGTGCTAGCTATATCAACTGAGCTAAACCAGGAGGTATTGCCAGGCATGGTGGTGCACTCCTGTAATCCCAGCAACTCAGGAGGCAGAGGCAGAAGGATCACAGGTTCGAGACCAGAGGCAGTCTACGTAATTTAGTGAGACCCTGTCCCAGAAAAGTAAAAAAATGGGTTGCAGCTCAGTGATCCAGCACTTGCAAAGCATGCAAGCTCCAGGCCCTGGGTTCAACTCCCCAGTACCGCAAAACACAAAAAACAAACAAACAAAAAACCCTGAAGGTATCATTAAGAATAATTCCCAGACCCCACCATTTCTGTGTCTCTAGATGTGAAGCCAGAAAATGCCGGAAGCCAGAGGCTGTGTCTCCTGAGCTGGGCCAGAGGATCCGGGACTTCTCACAGCAGGCCCTCCCTCTGCAGAGGGAGCTAAAGATGTTTCTGGGTAAGAGGATCCCAGGCCTCCACAGGACACAGGTGGGTGTGTGGTCTGGGTTTAGGAATGGCCTCCTCGCTCCCCTGCCACCTGGTTATGAATTTTGAAGACGTTTATCTCCTCTCCGAGCCTTGACTTCCTTATTTGCAAGTTTTTATAAAATCTACCTGTCAAGACGATGTAACAAGGAAGAGAGATAATAAAGTGAAGATTTCTACAGAAAAAAAAAGACAACTGATTTGAAAAACGATTAAACAAACCCGATCAGTTGGCATTAAGTCATAGCAAAATAATTAGTAACGTACAACATTCTCAATAATTAAAAAATCCTCAGCAGCATTTGTAGTACGTGACAAGTTTTCCATGATGAGCCTTGTTAATTGGTGGCCAGCATCAGCCTTTATCTTACAGTAACTGACTCTCGGCTCTTTCTCGCTTTCCTTCTGTTGGCGTGGCTTGTGAGCACCATGGCCCCTATACAGACAGCGCCCCGCCCCTATTCTGGAACAGGGCGTGGTGACAGGAGAGGGTGAGGACAGTTTGAGATAAGAATTGGGAATAGAATGTGGTTTTCTGCCCCCCCCCACTATGACATCATGAATGGTGCCACCTGTTTATAAATATCCCATCTATAAGGCATCACCCTAGGAGAATTTTCTCTGGAAGTCTGCTTCCTGCAAATACCCCCAGTGGCCTGGCAGTGAAGGAAACTTCAATCAAAGGCTGACCTCTATGTTTTGTTTTATTTTTTCAATACTGGGGTGTTGAACTCAGGGCCTTCCACATGCTAGCCAAGCGGCCAACCACTGAGCGGCACTCTCAGTTCCTTTATTATTATTATTATTTTTTTATTTGGAGACAAGGTCTCGGTAAGTTGTACAGGCTGCCTCTCATCCCTCAGCTTCCCAAATTGCTAGGATTACAGGTGTGTGCCAGTGTCCAGCTTAAATGCTGACCTTTGACTTCCAAGCAGAACAATAAACAAGTGAGCCTATGTATCTATTCATTAAGCAGCTGTTTCTTGAGCATTTACTATGTGCTAAACTGTGGATTCAGAGGTAAGCAAGGCTGACATGGTCCGTGCCCACTCACAGCTAGGGCAGTGAGCCTTACAGTAGGGCTCCCCACCAGCAACATCTGGGAACTTGTGAGAAATGCAAATTTGCAACCCTAGCCCAGAGCACCTGAATCTGTAACAGGTGTGCGTTAACAAGTGCTCCAGGAGGTTCTGATTCAAGCGCAAATTTAGAACATTGGTTTATTTATTAATATTGCAATTTTGTGGTGCTTGGCAGTGGAACCCAGGGCCTTGCACATACCTTGCAAGCGCTCTACTGTCAGGCTGCACCCCAAGCCCATTTTTCATTTTTTATTTTGAGTCAGGGTCTAACTAAGTTACACAGGCTGCCTCTGGCCTCAAACTTGTGATCCTCCTGCCTCTGCCTCCCGAGCCACTGGGATTACAGGCATGCAACCCCACATCCGCCTGTAGAACCACTGGTTTAGATTATTCCAGCTTCTATTCTCTCCTTGCTCCTTCCCTCTTCTGGGCCTCCGATTCCTTATCACTGGGTGTCTTCTTGTTTCGAGACTACTAATGAAATCTTATCTTGTCCTTATTTTCTCTTTACAGAAAAACTCTGCTATGAATTGGACTATGAGCCAGGTAAGCAGCTCACATCAGAATGAGAGAGAGTGAGGAGGCCCTGAAAAGCAGAAATAATTTCCAAGGTCCCGCACTGGGCAGTACAATAGCCATTCATACATTCATACACATGTGTACACATATGTGTATGTACACCATATACACTTGTATATGTAAGTGTGCATGCATGCATACACACAGTCAGCCTTCTATATCCATGGGTTCCTTATCCAGCTTCACATAGAAAACACGTGGAAAACAGGTGGTACCTGTACTGAACATGGCCGGCCTTTCTTTTTTCTTGTCAATATTCTCTAAACGATACAGCGTAACACTTTCCACAGCATTTCCATTGTATTAGGTATCATAAGTAATCTAGAAATGATCGAAAGTGTACAGGAGGAGCCAGGCATAGTGGTGCACACCTATAATCCCAGCACTTGGGAGGCTGAGGCAAGAGATCATGAATTGTAGGCTAGCCTGGACTACATAGCAAGACCCTGTCTCAAAAAAACAAAGACAGGCACACAGGCATTCCTGAAGAAGTTTGTGTTCTGATCTGCACATGGGGGTAGATGGAAAGATTACATCCAAATGGTATAAGATCTGTGAGCGAAGTCATTCTGGGTGAGGGGAACTTTGGTCTGGGTTTAGAATTACCTTCTCAGAACTGTCAGGAAGCTCTGCTCCCTCTCAGATACCATTTCATAGATGACAGAAGTGGGTGGGGCAGAAATGAGCAGAACAAGCTCTTCATGGCCATTGTTCCCCATCTATCAGCCAAAGACCCCAGGGAGACATGGAGTTGCTAGGAGGGGCTCCTCAGCCCCCAGATACATCTGGATTTACAGGTTTTTCTCAATTTACAGATATTAACAATACCAACATATAGGGGTCTGCAGAAGTTTTGGCATTAAAAAGTGGTCTTCAGACTCTGGTGGTTTAGAATTACTGAGGCAGAGGGAATAATCCAATTCAAACGGGATCCAGAGAACTTGCTGGGAGCAGAGGCTGTGCAAAGGAGTTCAGTGTTCAGTGTCTTAGGTGGAAAGCGGAAAGCAAGGGAGGGTTTTTGTTTTTTCTTTTTTGTTTCTTTGGTGGGATGCAGGTTCGGAGACTCTAGATTTCAAGACATCCCCATAGTCCTGGTCCGAGGAGACGCTATAACTCCCATAGAGGTGCAGAGGGGAGCTTTTAGGTGGTCTTTGAAGGTCATAGCATGTCTGCTGACATCATTGTCTCTTGGTTCCTCCTGCAGCTCACCTCTCTCTAGACCCCCAGACTTCCCACCCCAAGCTCCTTCTGTCCGAGGAACACCAGCGGGCTCGGTTCACCTACAAATGGCAGAATTCGCCCGACAACCCCCACCGTTTTGACAGGGCCACCTGTGTCCTGGCCCACAGTGGCTTCACTGGGGGGAGATACTCGTGGGTGGTGAGCGTAGACTTGGCCCACGGGGGCAGCTGCACGGTGGGCGTGGTGAGCGAGCATGTGCGGCGGAAGGGGGAGCTGCGGCTGCGGCCTGAGGAGGGCGCGTGGGCCGTGCGCCTGGCCTGGGGCTTTGTCTCTGCGCTAGGCTCCTTCCCCACGCGACTGGCCCTGGAGGAGCACCCGCGGCAGGTGCGGGTGTGTCTCGACTACGAGGTGGGCTGGGTAACCTTTGCCAATGCTGCCACCCGAGAGCACATCTATACCTTCACCGCCTGCTTCACCAACAGGGTCTTTCCTTTCTTTGGGCTCTGGGGCCGGGGGTCCAGTTTCTCCCTAAGCTACTGAGACTGTGCAGTTACCCTCATCTAGGTACAAGACTCCACCCCACCCCTGGCTGGGTCACCTGGAAAACCTGGGATAGAAAGGACTGCCTTAGTTGGGCGCAGTGATGCACACCTGTGATCCCAGCGCCTTTGGAGGCTGAGGCCAGAGGATCACAAGCTTGAGGCCAGAGCCTACCTGCATAACTTAGCCAGACTTTATCTCAAAAAATAAAAAAGGGGGTGGGGTGCAACTCAGTGGTAGAGTGCTTGCCTCGTATGAAGGAGGCCTTGGGTTCAACCCTTTAGTACTGCACAGGAAAAAATAGAAAAGAAAGACAAATGACTGGTTTAGACCACATGAGGGCATCAATTGGTCAGGGACAGATGGTATGACCTTCAATCTGCTCCTCATACCTTTCTCCAGTGCCCCATGGGTGCTCAGGGTATGTGGGGACTGGGCTGCTGCTGGCTGTCCTCACTGTCATCCCCACCAGGAACAGAAGTACCTGGGGTGAGGAAGGACTACTGGATTTGGAGTCAGAAGACCTGAGCTCCAGACCAAGTTTTGTAACTAACCAATTGTGTGATCGCAAGTGAGAAACCTCACCTCTCTTTATCTTGTTTACTTCCCGAAGATATTAAAATTAATTGACTCTTATCTTTAAGAAATGCTGTGTGCTAAGTATGGACTAAGCCACTGGTGATTTGGAAATAAATCTATGTACAACAGAATGAAACAGCCACGCTGTGCCATGCCAGGTACATGTCAGTGCTTCTATTCGTAGGGTTTTCAATGGCTGATTGTTAGGGGATTACTTCGGGATCTCTTCAGGAGTGGGCTGCCAGGTCCTTCTCCCATTTTTATGGTGCTGGAGGATCAAACCCAGGGCCTCAGAGTGCGAGCTGTATCAACTGAGCTAAACCAGGAGGTATTGCCAGGCATGGTGGTGCCCTCCTGTAATCCCAGTGACTCGAGAGGCAAAGGCAGGAGGATCGCAAGTTCAAGACCAGAGGCAGTCTGTGTAATTTAGTGAAACTCTGTCCCAAAAAGTAAAAAAGTGCAGTGGGCATGCAACTCAGTGGTCCAGCACTTGCAAAGTATGCAAGTGAGAGGCCCTGGGTTCAATCCCCAGTACCACAAAAACAAAAAAACAAAAACAAAAACAAAAACAAAAAAGAAAAAGAAAAACTAACTAACTAACTAACTAACTTGTCCTGTATTAGAAGGGAAGACAGTGACATAAAGAAGAAATTTCAGCCCAGTGTGGTGGCTGCCCAACAGGGGTCCCACCTAGGTGTTGTCTGGGGAGAGGGTGAGTCTGGTCTGGCTTGCTGAAGGATGCCTGTGCTGAGTGATGGAAGGAGGGGAAGAGGCACCTTGGGGAGAAGGGACGGCAGAGAACTGGGAGATGGTCTGTGACCCACAGGATACTGGGTCATCTCTGTGTTCTCATGAGCAGATGTACACCACCCCCACCCAACCCCACTCACTGCCACCACCTCCTGGTGGTGAGAGTCCTGGCTGAGATGAAGGTGCTGGGCCTTGGGGGTGGGGGGCAAGAGAGACTTGGCTGTAAGCTGTAACCCAAGAACCACATTCCCCCCTGCAGGAAACCATCTTCCTAATCACCTGATCACTAGCTGAGGTCAAGAAAGGAGATTGGCACAGGTCACAAAGAGTTCAGCAGTGGGACCAGAAATAGTGCCATCTGCAAACATATCCCAGGGGGTGATTTAGATGACCTGTAACCTTTAGCCTACAGAATTGTGATTACTCTAGGGCTGGACAAAAAACTGACTTTTGAGAATGAGGTAGAAGACGGGAAGATTAGGGATTTGGAGAAGATGAGCAGATTTGCAAGGGACAGATCTGTGGGAGACAGGAGCCCACACCATAATGGGGAGGCTGCCCCATTATGCCCCATCCATGCCCCCTTCCATGCCAGGTTTGGGTAACTTCAGAAACGTCCTTGTCTGATACTGATTCTGGGACACATATGGGCATCAACATACGACCTCTTAGAATTTGGAAAATGACGTCCATCGCCCAAGGTGGGATTTCAAATCCTATGCATAATAAAAGCATTTTCTTAACTGTACTGAGTGGCAGTTCTTGTTGGGATCGCAGTCCATTCACCTTAAATGTGCCATCTGCTGCCAGTCTCTCTAACATTCCCTCTGTGTAGTCTGTTCAGATATCAGCTACAATGTTCTGTCATTTCCGCTGCAAGGAGGGAAACCAGCCAGGGTGCAACTTCAAAAGGAGAGAATCCGACTCTCCAGGCATGGGTTTATAATCCCATAGAAGTCCTGGTGTTTATCCTCAGCTCGGTGTGTAGAAAAGACAGAGATCAGGAGCCAGGAATTAGAGGGAGATTGAATGTCTTTCTCTGAGAATGTTTAGTATTTCATATAAAATGTATGTTTAAAAAAAAAATGCAGAGTGCTATGGTATAGGCCCGTAATCCAAGTTACTCGGGAGGCTGAGGCAGGAGGATCGTGAGTTTGAGCCCAGAGGCAGCCTGCTCAATTTAGCAAGATCCTGTCTCAAAATTAAAAATAAAAAAAGAGGTGGGGGTGAAGCTTAGTGGTGGAGCACTTGCCTGGCATAGACAAGGCCAATAATGATAAAACATCCTCAGCCTCCAAACCTGGGATTCCACTAGAAAGCAGAATTTTTGTCCTATTTTTGTTGGGTTTAGCTGAGTCTACAAAAATGATTCTAGGACCCTAGAGTACATGTGCACGAGGATCCTGACTGCAGGAGGGCTGTGCACACTTTGTGACATTTATCTTGGTAACTCAGTGAGGTAGATTTTTTTATTGTCCACCACTTAAAGGGAAGAAAGGGGAGGTCTAGTGAGCTTTGGTTATCTGCTCAGCCAAGATCATACAGCCAGGATTTTAATCCATGCCTGACTCAAGAGCTCTTAACCACTATGCTGCACCACCACACCCAGGAAAAGATACCAGGGTGGTCCTGGTGAATATTTTAATGTTGACCTGGATTGTTTTCCTGGATGCAGGGGGGAAAAATTCTGTTTCTTACACTGTGAAGTTGTTGTTAAGTGCCGTTGAGTCATATCCGACTCATAGTGACCCTCAGAGGGTTTTCGATGGCTGATTGTTTCAGGATTGCCTCGGGAGTGGATTACCACATCCTTCTCCCACTTTTGTGGTGCTGAGAATCGAACATGGGACCTCAGAGACTTCAGAGCAGCACTCTACCAACTGAGCTAAATCCCAGCTCCCACACTGTGAAGTAGTGAGTGAAAATAGTCACGTTGATCTATGGGTACCTGTTCCTCCCCTAGCATAACTATACTTGAAATTTGCTTGCTTTTGGAGAAAGCTATAGATCCTAAAAAATAATAAGGCAGCCCAGTGAACCTCCATACTATCCTTGCCCTAATTAGACTTGGGGGGGCCTCCCCAGAAAGTGCTAACCTCTACAGACCTTGCACTCCCAAATGCCTTTTCCCAGACTCTGAAGGAGACTCGCACACTTACTGGGACTTCCACAAGTTTACACCTGACTTCTTCACCATTTCCACTGTAGTAGCTCTTTCTGTTGCAAAGAAAAGAGAGCAACTCCAGGTGGCTTGAAGAATGGGAAAGAACGTTTACTATAAGGACAGGCATGGGAATAAGGAAAATGAGATTTTTCACCATTCTCCAGGCCTCATGGGAAGCAAGAGCAGGGGTAGGGTGAGGGCTTGGGGGACACTGTAACTTCCCATAGGAAGAATGAGACACTGAAAACTGCTGATAAATAACCATAGACTCACACCGAGCTCATTTTTGCCAGACACCACAATAAATACTTTCATACATTAATTAATTGATATTTAACCCTCACAACAATCCTATGAAGTAGGTACTAGTATTAACGTCCCATTTGATACTGAGGGAGCTGGGACAGTGTGGCCCCAAGTCAGCCGACAGGAATTCAGGAGGCTGGGCTCCCCAGCCTGTGCATATCACTTTTATGCAGTAGCACATGGGAGGTCCAAGAACTGGTACAGCGGGAGTTCAGATTCAAGGAAGCAGAGATTCTGGATCATTCTGTAGCCTCCAGCAACACAGGTCACGGACACCTGCTCCATATCCGCTGTGTGACTCTCTGCCACTCTCTACTGCTGTCTCCCAGCCAACTAATGACCCGGCTGTCATTGAATTTCCAAGCAACATTGGTTTCAGTTCATCATCATTGTCCGTCTTTCACCAGTTCTTCTTTGATAGGTCACCTCATAGACTCAATCAGCCAACCCTCTGCTGGCCAGATGCCTCGCCCACTCCACCCCTGCCCAATCATCTGTGATCCAGGAGAAGAGGGCAGAGCCCCAGCCGAGGGTCTGACTTCCTTGCAGCGCAGAGACTCTTGGACACATTGCTCTCCTCTCCCTGCCAGAGGGATACTTCTGACAACTTCTGTGTGTGACATTAAACCCATTGAGGAAGCAAGGGATGTGAGCTGTCACCTCCAGAGTATTATTTTCTTGGATGATGTCTTGTTCTTAGAAAGGAGTCTCATGTTTCTCTGAGGTCTACAGCTTCCTATCAAGTCACTTGTTGTTGTTGTTGTTAGGTGCCGTCGAGTCGGTATCCAACTCATAGCGACCCTCTGTACAACAGGGGAAACACTATTGTCAGTGCTTCTCTGCTGTTCATAGGGTTTTCAATGGCAGATCGATTTTTGGGAGCGGGTTGCCAGGTCCTTCTCCCAAGCCTACAGCTTCTGGTATTCCCAGGCGGTCTCCCATCCAGGTACTAACCAGGCCTGACCCTGCTTAGCTTCCAAGATCTGACGGGATCGGATGCCACAGGGCTATGGCTGCAGGCCTCATCAAGTCACTACACTCTTATTTTCCTAAACAGCCACATTGGTCTCTTTCTCCTTCCCCTTCACTCCAACCCCCAGCTCCCTGGCCCAGTTCATCTTGGACAAAGGATCCAGATTACTTTTCCTTAAGCACTCCATTCTTGCTTTTTTTTTTTTTTTTTTTTTGCGGTACTAGGGGTTGAACCCAGGGCCTGGCACCTGCATGCTCTGCAAGTGCTGGACCACTGAGCTGCGCCCCCAGCCTATTTTTTTTTTTTTTACTTTTTGAGACAGGGTCTTGCTAAGTGATGCAGACTGCCTCTGGTCTTGAACTTGTGATCCTCCTGCCTCCGCCTCCCGAGCCGCTGGGATTACAGTCATGCGCCACTGTGCCCAGTAGCACTCCATTCTTGATTGGAAAACCTTTGATGGCTGCCTGTCTTGGTGTTCACCATCTTGTCTGTTTGGCTTTTGGTGTTCCCCATTCCTGAACATTCCAGGTTAGCCAGTTGTTTTCCTTACCCTCCTACAGTTGTGCCATGGCATTTCCCACCTCCATGCCTTGTGTGGCTTCCCTGACCAGGAACGTTCTCACCTTTCTGTCCCACCTGTCCAGTCCCCATCTCCCCACCAAACCTACCCTGATTTTGCCAGCCTCACTCGCATCTCTCCTTCAGTTCCCAAAACACTTAGCATCTGTGACACTGAACAAACCCATCTCATAGTTTCTGGATGGTGAAGTGGAATTTTACAGAAGAGGTAGAATTAATAGAACTGAATGTTTACAATTTGTTAGGCATGGTAGCAGATGCTGAGCATGTATAATAACATTTAATTCTTACAATGATCCCAGGCTACAAGAACCATTGCCCTCATTTTAAAGGAGGTAGTTCTGATGTTCAGAGAGGCTGAGTAACATGTCCAGCGTTATAGAGAGATTAGATATCAGGACTGGGCCTTAAATTCATGTCTGATACCTGAGTTTTTCATCTTTGGCACTACAGCATGGCTCCACCTTGTGGCCGTGTGTTTTTCTTTATTTCTCAGTGTCTAATACAATATTGACTGGCTCAGCAAGGACTTGAAAAACCCTGGTTAAGCGGGGCACAGTGACACACAACTGTAAGCCTAGTAACTCAGGAGGCTGAGGCAGGAGGACCATAGGTTCGAGGCCAGGGATAGCCTGTGTAACTTAGTGAGACTTTGTCTTAATTTAAAAAATAAAAAGAGGAATAGGGGTGCAGCTCAGTGGCAGAGCACTTGCAAAATATGTGCAAGGCCCAGGGTTCAACCCACTGGTGCCACAAAAAGAAAAGAAAAAAGAAAAAAGAAAAGAAAAAATGAAGGTTAAAACACAATTGACTCTCTGTAAACATGAAGGATCCAGTTGCACCCTTATACTTTCTATTAATTCATTCATGCATCAATTTAAAGTTATGTTAAGCACCAACTATGATCCAGGCACTGTCCTAGACATTGGGAACACAAAACTGGCTCTGCCCCACCAAAGAAGTGAGACATATGCACAAATAATTAAGATACAAGTGTATTCTCTCTCTCTCTCTCTCTCTCTCTCTCTCTCTCCCTCTCTCTTTTTATGGTGCTAGGGATTAAACCCAAGGTCTAGCACCTGTTAGGCAAGTGCTCACTGAGGTATATCCCCAGCCCACAAGTACATTTTTTTCATAAAAATTACCACCAATCTGCTGCTTTACCCCACAATCTCACAGTTTCTGTGTGTCAAAAATTTGGGCACAGCTTAGCTGGATCTTCTGCTTAGAGTTTTCTGATGCTATAGTCAAGAAATCAGACGGTCTTGGGTCTCATCTGCAGGTTCAACTGGGGAAGGATCTATTTCCAATTTTCTTATAACACTGAGGCTGAAGGTCCCTGATTTCTGCTGGAAGGATGGAGGCTGTTCTTAGCTCCCACAGCTGCCTGCAGACCTTCTGTATGGGAAGTCGCCAGGGGAGTCTCTACAATGAGACTAGCAAGGAGGAGTCCTATGAAAGGTGTCATAGCCCCTGGAGCAACACTCCATCACCTCTGCCGTGTTCCATTGACAAGAAGCAAGTCCCTAGTCCCATGCATGTTCAAGAGAAAGAGATCACACAAGGCCATGAACACCCACAGGTGAAGACCAGGGGACCACCCTCTCATTTGTGGGCCAGAGCAATAATGAATAAGTGCCAGGCAGGTACAGACAGCAGGTGTTCCTGGAGCTTAGAAGGAATGTCCCTCCAACAGACAGCCTGGGCTCCACGTACTGATGTGGCCTCACCCCTGCAGAGCATGTGCCATCCGGATGCCTGGGCACCCCTGTATAATATCAGCCTGTGAGCAGTGGGTGCTACCACTGGCTCACAGGCAAAATATGGTCGGTGCAAATGATCTTGGAGACCATGACTGTGATGTGTCTGACACCACCGTGGGCGCCACATGCACAAGCCTGGTTCAGGAATGTGACTGTGTCCAAGTGTCAGATGGTAAAACATCTGGCCACAGCCATGGAGATGGCAGGCTTGAAGGTGCACCAAGGAGGCCTAATTGGGGGTTGGGCCAGTTGGAAGAAGGAGAGAGAGGAGTCCGTCGAGGTTCTGTGGTGCACTCCTAGAAACAAAGAAATCCTCCATAAATACTCACATATTCCATTGAATCTTCCACTGGCCACATAGCAGAAGATTCAAAAGTGAACAGAGCAGCGGGTCTCCATGACCTTGACAAAGCCCATGTGCACATCTAAGTTGTGTGGATTTGCATGAGTCTGTAAGCGTGGGAAGGAGGGAGGGATGGCTCATACCTGTTCAATAAGTCACTGGCATTCTAGGAGAGAGAAAGAAAGAAAATCACAATCAGTCTTCCAGTTCCTGACACTGAATTCATGGTAGCCTGCAGCCATAGCCCTGTGACATCCAATCCCGTCAGATCTCAGAAGCTAAGCATGGTTGGGCCTGGTTAGTACTTGGATGGGAGACTGCCTGGGAACACCAGGTGCTGTAGGCTTTGGAGAAGGACCCGGCAACCCACTCCCAAAAATCAATCCACCACTGAAAACCCTATGAACAGCAAAGAAGCACTGACAATAGTGTTTCGCCTGTTGTACATAGGGTCGCTATGAGTCAGATACCGACTCGACGGCACCTAACAGCAACAATTCATGGCTGAAAGCCACCTGGGGTGCCACCTTAGGAGCTGGAGGAGAAAGCACCCTTCCCCTGCATCTCATTTTGCTGCTGTAGCATTGTGTGCCAGGGACAAACAACCCCCACCCCGTCACCATATAGCCTACGAGTGCCTTGCCTGACCCCTCCTGGTGGGGTGCTTTGGTGAGTTGCCAAATACTCTCAGAATTTGGGAGATGCCTCAGGAAATGCACCTTCAGAGTGTTGGCATCCAGCTCCTTGGCTGTCCTCTCCAAGTCCGTGACCAGGATGCTGAGCTGCGTTTCTGCCTTGGAGAGGTCAAGGATTCTGGCCACCTCCGCAGGCGTGTCCTCCAGCTGGCCCAGCTGCAGCTGAGGGAGGGCATCCTGCTGCCCCTTGGTTTGATGCTGACTCTCTAGCTCAGCTTCCAGCCTGTGGCTCTCCCAGTCTACCTGGAAGCACAGGAAAGGGGTCCTAAGACTCAATGTCAGAAGTTCCTTGCTGGCCCTCCAGGCCTTCAGTGTTATTGTTGCTGGATGCTGTTGAGTCAGATTGGACTCATAGCAACCCTATGTACAACAGAAGGAAACACTCCCCGACACTGTGCCATGCACATGATCTTATGTTTGAGCCCAATGTTGTAGCCACTGATTTCTCCTCATTTTGAGTCGTGGCACATCAGAGAAAGGAGGTTCCAGGGACTTTATTCCAGTCCCATCATTAAAGTTGACTCTATTTTGATGAGGCAACTCTTCCCAGTTGTTTCTTGAAGGCCTTCTGGTGGGGCATGGGGAGGGCTCATTTTCTGGCACTCTATTTGACAGTGCTTCTCTGCTATTCATAGGGTTTTCAATGACCAATTGTTTTGGGAGTGGGCTGCCAAGTCCTTCTCCCTAGTCTTCCTTAGTCTGGAAGCTCAGCTGAAACCTGTCCACCATGGATGGCCCTGCTGGGATCTGAGATACCAGTGGCATAGCTTTCAGCATCACAGCCACACACAATCCCCCACAGCATGACAAGCTGGCAGACAGGTGGGGAAGGCCCTGGATAACTGAGTGGAAATGCTGATCCCCCAGTCCTCTTCCCCTTGTGGCATTGCCTCACCTGCCACAGGTACCATGGAGGCAGCTGTGTTCCTCATAAAGGCAGGGCACCTGCCCACCCACCTCACACTCTTATGCACATCTACAGCTGTCCCACCATGGGGCAAAACAGCATACACACACACACACACTCCCACTCACACATGCACACCATTCAGCAGCATTCTCTCACTCCTACTTTTAACCCCTTTGGGGCCTAGGTAAGGAGCACGCTCACCACGTAAGCAAGAGGAATGGAAAGGTGGACAGTCAGGGACAGAATGGACCATCTGGTTTGTGTGGTAATTTGCAACTGATGAGACACATCTCCTTTTATTTTCACTATGCACCAGGCGGAGCTGGGATTTAGCTCAGCTGGTAGAGCACTGCTCTGCAGTCTCTGAGGTCCTGCATTCGATTCCAGCACTGGGAAAAAGGGAGAAGGATGTGGCAATCCATTCCCGAAGCAATCTCAAAACAGTCAGCCATTGAAAACCCTATGAGGGTCACTATGAGTTGGACATGACTCGACAGCACCCGACAGCAACAACAACAACATGCACCAGGCAGAGAAGGGCTAGTTTGCAGTTCGCACGTGAGTCACATGGAGGCCAGAGGGCTTCACATGCCCAGTTCACTCTGCTAGCTGACCCAAAGCCAAGGGTAACACCCAACTCTTGAGCCTGCACACTGGTCACTCGGCATCAGACTGCTCCTGAGACAGACAGAAGTCCAGGACAGGAAGAGCCATCCCTGAGGGCTTGGCGGGGGCCTCCCCGGAGTCTGAGCAACCCACCTGCACAGCCAGCAGCTTCTCCTCCTCCTGGGCCCTGAGCCGCTGCAGCTCTCCAATGTCCTTCCTGAGCTTTCTGCTCCGGCGGGTGAGTCGTTCCTGGAAAGGTGAACATTGGCTTGTCAAACTCGGGGTTAGGGAGGAACCCATGGGGGGAACCCAGGGGAACATGAAGGTCCTGATCCCAGCAGCGGGCTAAGGTAAAACTCTGCCTAAAAATAGGCACTTCTGGAGCATCGTGCTTGGGGTGCGGATCTTGAAAGTTTATTTAATGGATGTTGTTAGGTGCCGTCGAGTCCATATCCAACTCATAGCGACCCTCATAGGGTTTTCAATGGCTGACTGTTTCAGGATTGCCTTGGGAGTGGATTGCCAGGTCCTTCTCCCATATTTAATGGATAATGATGGAAAAAAGCAATGACTGTTTTCTTAAGTCTTAGAACTATGCAAAAATAACAGTTGATAACAGAGCTATTTCTACTTGACTTCAGAGTGCTTTTCTCCCCAAATATAAAAGCCATATGCCAATCTTCTTTATATATCCTCATTTTTAATTGATGCATAAAGTTGTATGTTCTATGGGGTACCGTGTGATGTTTGGATACATATGTACATGGTGTAATGTTCAGATTAGGATAAGCATACCCAACTCTGCAGATTTATCATTTCTTTGTGGTGAAAACATTCAAAATCTTTTCTTCTACCTTTATTGAAATATACAGTACACTCTCTTTATCTATAGTCAACCTGCTGTTCAGTAACCCACCAGAATTTCTTTCTCCTATGTAACTATACTGGGAGAAGGACCTGGCAATCCACTCCCAAGGCAATCCTGAAACAGTCTGCCATTGAAAACCCTATGAGGGTCGCTATGAGTTGGATACCGACTTGATGGCACCTAACAACAACAACATGTAACTATAAGTTAGTACCCATTGACCAACCTCTCTCCATATGCTGATCTTTGGGCACTTACAACTACATCACATTTACAGGTGAAGCCAATATGGAGAGAATAGCCTTAAAGAGAAGGTGGAAAATCTGTGGTATCATTTCCTGTTCTTACAACAGCCTGTCCAGGATGGATAGCAAAAGCCCTTTATAGACACAGACCCGCAGCCAAGGTGGACATGGGCTTGGCTCCTTCTTTCCTTTCTTTCTTCTTTTCTTCCTTCGTTCCTTCTTTTTATCCTTCTTTCCTTCATCCCCTCCCTCCCTCCCTCCCTTCCTTCCTCCCTCCCTTCCTTCCTTCCTTTTCTTCCTTTCCTTTCTTTCTTTCCTTTCCTTTTCTTTTCTTTTCTTTTCCTTTCTTCCTTTCTTTCTTTCTTCCTTTCTTTCTCCTTCCTTCCTTCCTTCCTTCCTTCCTTCCTTCCTTCCTTCCTTTCTTCTTTCTATTGGGGGTGGGGGCTAGAGTTTAGCTCAGTTGGTAGAGTACTGCTCTTTGCACTTGAGGGCCTAGGTTCGATCCCTAGCACCGCAAAAATGAAAGAAGGATGTGGAAATCCACTCCCAAAGCAATTTGGAAACAATCAGCCATTGAAAACTCTATGAGGGTCGCTATGAGTCGGATACCGACTCGACAGCACCTAACAAGAACAAACAACTATGTATGTATGTATATATGTATGTACATATGTATTTATTTATTTTGCAGTACTAGGGGTATGAACCCCAGGCCTTGCACATGCTAGGCAGGCACTCTGTAATTGAGCTGCACCCACAGCCCCTTTTTATTTATTTATTTTTTTTTAATTTTTGAGACAAGGGCTTGCTCAGTTGTGCAGGCTGTCTCTGACCTCAAACTCAAGATCCTCCTGCCTCCACCTCCCAAGTCAGATTACAGACGTACACCATGCTGCCCAGCTTATTTATCCATCTTAAATCAGAATCTAAATGGGCCACCATATCCCTGAAACTATAGGTATAATGAATAATTTGATTTTTCTAAGAAAAAAGTTTGTTGTTGTTGTTTTGGGTTTTTGGTAACCTATGAGGAGCAAAATAAACAAAGCTGGTATTGATATCAAGAGAGGCTTGTAATGAATTAAATTGAAGAAAGGGGAAATTGTCAAAAAAAGACTCTGGGAACATTCTTCTTATAATTCCTTGTTAGATTAATTCCAAATGTACTTGTCCTACCACGTAAAAAAGCATTCAAAGTCATGGTAAGAAAAACAGTACTGATGCTGAGGCAGGCTAGAAAGACAGGAAAAATTTAGGGGACATGAAAAGGAAAGGAGCCTTCACCCCAAGATCTGGTTTAAATCTTTCCAGCTGAAAATCAAGGACTTTGATAACTCCAGGACAACTACCAAGAAAGCTACTGTGGGGAGTGCCTGCATTAGAGACATTATTTGGAGAAATATTTCAAATAAAAATGTTAAAATAGCAATAAGCCATGCTTAGAGTCAAAATGTATGTCACCTTTGAATTCAACCTTACTTTCCCCTCTATAATCCTGTGCTGCTTTGAGAATCTCACAAACAAGATTACGAGCCATGTTTATAGTCAACATACACCCAGACAACTAGCTCCCTGTGACTATTTTCTTTATCAGTAAATCTATACAACACACCTCCTGGACCATTCTATAATCTCATTTTACTAAAGAGATGTTCCTTAGAATGTACACCGAAACATTTCTACTTAATCTTCTAAATCCTGAACAATGGAACTTCTTCTTATGACCATTTTTGATCAATGTTCCTATTTTATTGGCACTTCCCTAAACCTTAATAATGCACCTTGTAAAGCCACTTTCCAACCTCATTTACACAGGGAGAATTCTTTATGATGGAAAGAACAGGCAAGGCAGCTTATTGTTTTGTTTAGATGTTGAATTGTAAATTGTATTTTTTGAGCAATATAACTTTAAAAGCTGCATAGTCAATATATATCCATTGTGAAGACACCTAAGTACTCTCTTCTCTCTTGAGAAGGCTGCATCCATGTCTTGGATATGTACTATGTATAATTCTTTTCTTAAGCATTTCTCCTTTCTGAGCACTTGGGCTTGCCCTAAAGCATGTACTATCCCTTACCCCTACCTAATAAACTTTCTAACTTTGTTTCACTCTCTGACTCATCCTGAAATTCATTTCTGCCATAAAGCCAAGGACCTGGCATCATTTGAGTGGAAATCCCCCGGAAGAGGAACTCCTCAGGGCAGGTGGTAACACTGGGCTGTAATTCTTACCTCTGCTGACAATGCAAGAAGAAATAGAAAGTGAAAGGAAAGAGAGAGCTCAGAGAAAGATCATGTTTATAAAAAGTAGTACCTAAATCAATGAGAGAAGAAACAGAAGACAGCATGTACAATGCCCTGGGATTGATCCCCAGAATGGCAAATAAATATCTGTAAAGCTAATAGAAAATAATGTTCAAGTATAAATTTGTGTCCTGAGGTAGGGAAATAATGTATTAAACAACTCTCCCAAATCACAAGCCATGAAGGGACTATTTAATTTGATTACATAGAAATTAAGCATTCCTGTTTAGTAACAGCACCATGGACAAAATTAATAGAGAAATGACAGATTAGGGGATGTTGTCTATATCTAAAACCAAAAATAGGCTTACATCCACAAAAGAGAAAAGAAAGCCTGAAAGTCAACAAGAAGACAGGAATCCAGCAGAAAAATTTACAAGGGAAATGAACAGTTGATTCAAGAATACGACATACAAGAGCTGTCACCCATGTTAGTAAACACTTAAATTGATCAGTACAGAAGTGGAAGGAAATTAATACAGCAATAAAATAAGCTCCTACAATGGCTGCTTCCTGGAAGGCAGTGTCACATGTGACCTCTTTGTGTTAGCATCTGGATCTCCAGAAAGGGAAGGTTTCAAGTTAGATCAACTTAATATGTGCATCATTTCTTTGGCACCTTCAGCCCTCAAGATTCCAACATAGTGACCTCAGTTTCAACACAAATGCTCTTAGTCCTCCTTTCTCTGTTTGTGGTTCTGCCTGTTGTTGAAGCAGTAGAAGGAAGGCAAGTGATGTAATCACCCTCCTTAGGTATGGTTCTCAGCAGAACTGCCATTTGTGCTTCCTTGGGGCATATGCAAGAAAGAGAAATAGACAGATGTGACTTTGAAGGACTCTTCTGAATCAAGCTTCACCTTCATGCCCTGAAAACCTTTGTGCTATTGAGGCTTAACCTGAGCTTTGACCTCTAAAGTTCCCATCAAACAATAAATGGAGTGGTTTCACATTCATTCTTGTTTCCCATAAAATGGGAACAAATAGATATTTGTTAAGTGGTAAAAAATATTTTCTTTGCCACAAATAATACACTGAAAAACACAACCTATAATTTGTATTTGCTATTTAGAAAGAGGGTCAAATAAGTCAGATGCCTTAAGTTTACATAAGTAATATTTCATAGTTCCAGAATTCTCAAAGAACCTGAAATGGGAAGAAGGAAGATTTTTACCCAGAATTTAGCAAATCAGCACTGTTTGGTTATAATTACTGCCTCCTGAGTCATTGAAGATATCTCTATGTTTTTATTAGGGTATTGTTTTATCTCCCAAGTTAATATTATGGTTAGATATCAAATAGCCACTTGCAGCCATACCACAGTGGCTCTGATCCCGTCAGGTCTCGAAAGCTACGCAGGGTCAGGCCTGGTTAGTACCTGGATGGGAGACCACCTGGGAACACCAGGTGCTGTAGGCTTGGGAGAAGGACCCAGCAGCTCACTCCCAAATAATAATCTGCCATTGAAAATCCTATGAATAGCAGAGAAGCACTGACAATAGCTTTTCATCTGTTGTACATAGTGTTGCTATGACACCAACTTGATGGCACCTAACAGCAACAACATCAAATAGCCCAAAATGGAAACTTTTAACTCTGGCATGGGGTGGGATCATTTTAGAAAAAAAAAAAAAAGTATTCAATGTACCTAATACTGAAGTGGAGAAAAGTTTAAAGTAAAAAGAGAAAACGAAAAAGCAATAAAAACCTTTATATTGACATTGAAATGGAGAAGGGATTTAATGTAAAAAAAAAAAGTCTTTACATTAATTGAGTAACAACTCCATGGTGAGAAGTACTATATTAAATATAAGTCCATTACGTTATTTAAAAAATAAAATATTGCTGACACTTATCAGATTGGTAAAAATTAGCTGAACAATGCCCAGGGTGTATACAAGGACCTAAAGGTCCTTATACACCATGTGAGGAGGCAGCCTCTGGCTCAGCCATCCAACGAGGGTTGAGTCACCAAGGGTATTTTCCTCCCAGGGGATTCTTTGCTTAGGTGCTAAGAGGATGTGCACATTACAGCATTGTAGGTGGTGACAGAGAGTTGGAGTAGCATAAAGTCCATTTCTGGGAAAATGGAGAAGTCAAAAAGTGTGGCAGATCCTAGATGGAACATTCTGCAGCTGTCAGAAATAATGGCCATGTGACACTCAAACATGGATCAATCTTAAAAATGTGATGCAGAGTGGGGAAATGCAAAAAAAAAATAGAAGCCAGGCATGGTAGCGCATGCCTGTAATCCCAGCACTCAGGAGGCTGAGGCAGGAGGTTTGCAAGTTCTCGGCCAGCCTGAACTACATTTACATAGCAAGTTCAAGGTCAGACTGGGCTACATAGTGAGGCCCAGCTCAAAAACCAACCAACCATCATAAAAATTAAAGTTAAAAATAAATAAATAAAAATAAATTAATTAGATTACATTAAAAGTTAAAATCTAAAAAACCCCAACCAAACAAAAAGATGAGGCTTACAATATTTTGTAAATCAGGTGCCCAAGTGCACGATACAGTAATATGTATTTTGCTAAATCAACTACAAATAAAAAGACAGCAAGTGCTTTAAATGCTTGCCTATGGGAGGAAATAGGGAATAGTAGTGATAAAATGGAAAAGTAAAACAAGAAAAGTATTTGTGAACTAAAGACAAAGAAATGTGCTATTAACTGAAGAGTATGTTTCATTCATTGGGTTTTCAGTGGCTGATTGTTTTTTTTTTCTAGGGAGGAATGGGTTGCCAAGTCCTTCTCCAAGCCTACAGCACCTGGTGTTCCAGGTGGTCTCCCATCCAAGTACTAACCAGGTCTGATCCTGCTTAGCTTCAGAGATCTGACGGGATTAGACAGTGGCATGGTTGGGATTTAGCTCAGTTGGTAGAGTACAGCTCTATAGTCTCTGAGGTCCTGGTTCCATTCCCAGCACTGCAAAAATGGGAGGACATGGTAATCCACTCCCGAGGCAATCCCAAAACAATCAGCCATTGAAAACCCTTTGAGGGTTGCTATGAGTTGAACACGACTCCAAGGCACCTAACAATATGTTTTATTAATTAAATCCTTCTCACATGAGGTCAAAATGATTTTTTTCTGAGAAGATTTTATTGTTGTTTATACAGAATGCTTTTTATTTAAGAGATTTTGACCTCGATTCCTCTCCTACATTCTTAAGATGGATTGCTTCAGGAGAATAAAAGGTCTAGATCACTGGAGATGCTCAGGTCAAAGTCAGGGATTGGGGAAATGCCTGAAAATTCTTTTTGATTTGGATTCTGTGGCAAAATCAAGGTCCAGTGACTGTGGGTGGGCGAGATGTCAACAACAGCATTCAGGCAAACAAAAAGCCTTAGTGCAGAGGAGACAATGATGTCACTAGGAAGTTATTAACAATTTGTCACGTCACTGAGTGGCACAGGCAGTTGTCATTAGGGAAGAAGAAAAAAAAAAAAAAAAAACCCAAGTGAGGAGTGAGAAGCAGGAAATGAGCTACATGAGGGCCACTCCCGGGTCTCTCTGGGAAAGGTGGAGGTTCACCTGAGCTGTGGAATTGTTGGTGTGAGCACAAAAGTTCAGGTCTCGAAAAGCACAAATGAAGAGGCTTTGCCCTTCAATCTGAGGCAGGATAGAAAGACAGAAAAATTAAGGGATGTAAGAAAAGAAAGAAGCCCCTGACTCTGGAATCTGGGGACATCTCCCATTGGCTGAGAATTAGCAACTTCAGCTCAAGGAATTTGCTCACACTATGAGAAAGAAAAACCTAATTAAATCACACCAAACCTTGGCTATTTACTACCCTAATCAAAGAATAGGATTGCACTCCCTTATCTAGGGAATGTCAGGAGCTCCTCTTTCTGAACACCGAAGTGCTACAATAAATTTCTTCCCATACGGACATAGCCCCTGATGTCTAAAAGTTATCTAGAAGTTGTTTTTTCAAAGATTTGTGGTCAAGGACTTTCTGCTTTCAGCCTAAACTGATCTGTAACACCTGCGGACTGTTTAAAGCAACCAACCAGAGACAAACTCAGATCCCTTTGTCTACTAGTCTATAATTCCTATGTAAGGGATAGGAAAGAATAACTCAGGGAGCACAGCTGTTTTGGAACCAGAGGTCCTGCTGTTGGTCCGCCCGCAATGAAACCCCTTTTCTAATTAATGTTGGTATTCAAGTGATTCTTTCTCTCTGATGGGCTTTGTTTCCTGCTACAACACACTGCACCTGTTGAAAGTAAACAGCACCAAACTGACAAGAGCATGAGGATGGCCTACAGGGAGACCAACCTTGTTTCCCTGAGGCCTCTCAAACTACAGTGTTGGAAGCAACAAATAGGCTCTGCTTACTTAGGGCCTGAATGCTTGTGACCTTTGAGTTTAACATAACTAACCTTCCTGTCCCATCCCCAAGCCTAAACACTGCACATCATAAAACCACCTGATAATTCCATTTACAAAAGGAAAATCATTAAGATAAGAAAAATAAGGAAACCCGTACATAGTTTTACTTAATTTTTAAATTCTACTTAATTTAAAACTTCACTTAATCTATGAACATGGTTGTAAATTACATCCTTGGAGCAATGTAACCTCTAGGGCCACAAAAATAAATATGCAGCCATTATAAAGGCATCTGGGCATGTCTCTTTCTCCAGCTGTGAGTGCCCGTGCTTCACTCTAAAACCTGTGTTCTTACCTCCATTTAATAAACTCTAACTTTGTTTCACCCTGACTCATCCTGAAAATTCTTTTTCTGTGATGGATCCAAGGACCTGGCTTCCCCTGAATGGAGTTCCCCGGGAAGAGGAGCTCCTCAGGTTGGGTAGCAACATTGGGCTGCACTGCTCACCATGGGTGACAAATCTGCTCTCTCTCTCTCTCTCTCTCTCTCTCTCTCTCTCTCTCTCTCTTGCTCTCTTGCTCTCTCTCTTTCTAGCTCTCTGCCACTCCCTCCACCCTCACAATCCAACATCTACAAAGTTTGTCCCCATTGTATCCACACCCTCATAGTCCTTCACACCTCAACTATCAGCCTTGTTTCTCATCACTGACCTGAAAGTCCCATCACAGTGGCCTGTGGTCTCCAGGGATGAGGACTGGAGGCCCTTCCTCTCTGGTGTCCTCTCCATCAGTGTCATTCTCTTCTCATGGCCTCCACAGTCCTTCCAGGCCTTGTCCCCCAACCCCCTGCCACTGCTTCTTCACATCTTCCTTTCTCCTATGGAGTAGAGCCTTCCCAGAAGTCAGCTCTTTAACATTTTTCTGTCCCAAACTATGTCTTTAGCTTTCATTTCAGGCAGCTTCCGATCTTATCATCATTCCAAAAGCAAATCTTTCTCCCAATAGTCCACCCCATGTTTCCAACTGAGAGCTCAGTATTGACCCCTGCCTGTGAGCAACTCCAAAGGTACACGGAGCAATTGAGCTAGTCACCCTCCTGGGCCCCTTCAGCAATCCACTCCCTTGGCCTCTGTACCTGTCATTGCACCCATTGTTCCACCTATTATGTTTCACCTTTCACCTCTGCTACTCTTCCCTCCAAAATGGCTTCGTGGGACAAAGACAAACCCAAACTCCCCAACCCAGCATCCAAGGCTCCTGGAGACACCACCAGATCCACATTTCCAATGTTCTTGTTCCATTCCCTCCACACTCTGCAGCATGAACAGCATTGCCTGTGGTTTCCATGAATCCATACCTACTCATGCTTGCTCTGACTGCATCTTGTCAGGAATGCCTCTCTCTCTCTCTCTCTCTCTCTCTCTCTCACCTATCAAAATCAGGTCTGTTCTTAAAGTCCAGGTCAAAAAGCCAGAGTCTTCTGGCATTTTAAAAAGGAAACATGTTTAAAAACAATTTTTTTTTGTGGTACTTGGAAGTTGAACCTAGGCCCTCACACATACTTTCAAAGTGCTCTACCACTGGGCTACACCGCTAACCCATTTTTAAATTTTCTATCTTAAGGCAGGGTCTCACCAAATTACGCAGGCTGCATCTGGCTTCCAACCTGTGATCCTTCTCCCCCTGCCTCCTGAGTTTCTGGAATTACAGACATGTACCCTAGTGCTGGCTTTAGCAGTTAAAATTTAATAAAGGCTTAAAGTCAACTACAGACGCTGTGTAAATGAAAAAAGAAAGCAAAGATAATAGCAATAAAGATAAATGCATGAAGCAATTGAAGATTGAGATAATATAAATGTGTTATTTACAATGTCCAACATAAGTAAGATAAAGCTCTATTTTAATAAATGCTTATTCATCAATTTTTGCATTAAAATAATAGTGGTAACATATCATGTGAAAAGGGCCCTCATTAGAATTAAAAAGCAAAATTTTGCTGGGCACGGTGGCCCATGCCTGTAAGCCTACTGACTCAGGAGGCTGAAGCTGGAGGATCACAGGTTTGAAGCAGAGGAAACCTGTATAACTTAGCAAGACCCTGCTTCAAGGTAGAAAATAAAATAGGGGCTGGGGGTGCAGTCTAGCGGTAGACCACTTGCAAAGTATGTGTGAGGCCATGCATTTAACACTCCATTACCCCCCCAAAAATTTATAAACATCTATCTACCAAAAATATTCTTTTTTTTTTTTTTTTTTTTTTGCAGTGCTGGGGGTTGAACCCAGGGCCTCTTGCTCGCATGCTTTGCAAGTGCTGGATCACTGAGCAGCCACCCAGCTTTTTTTTTTTTTTTTTTTTTAACTTTTTGAGACAGGGTCTCACTAAATTACACAGACTGCCTCTGGTCTCAAACTTACATCCTCCTGCCTCTGCCTCCTAAAAACTGGGATTACAGGCATGTACTTGCCCAACCAAAAATATTCTTTAGAGGGGAAAAAAGATAAATTGAAATAAAGGGAATGGTGTAGTACCTGTCTTTATAAAAGTTTGTGATCTTATTAATTATCAGATAAACTATTATTTCAAAGCCAAAATTTTTTCAAAAGAGGGTATTAGGCAGTGGTGGAATAGGAGCATCTACGAACATTGAACTTTGTTCTGAAATAACTTACTAATAAAATGTATAAAAGAAAAAGACAGAAAAAGACAGACAGAAAAAACATATCCCTGAGACAGTTTTTGAAAATTCAAAATGCACGTGATCATGCTCTGGAAAATGTCAAGAAACTAACTTAAAGAATTTATGAGTAAATATATGAGCTCAGCAAAGACTCATTTGAATCTACAAATACCAACCGCCAAAAACCGATGTTATAAAACATATAGCTACTCTCCACTGAGTCAGGTCACCTGAAGTTTAAATAAAGATATTTGAGAGCCCGGCGCCATGAAGCATGCCTATAATCCTAGTGACTCAGGAGGCTGAGGCAGGAGAATTGCAAGCTGGAGGCCAGAGGGAGCCTGCATAACTTAGCAAGACCCTGTCTCAAGATAAAAAAAATTAAAAAGGGGCTAAGAGTGCAGCCTAGTGGTAGAGCACTTGCAAAGCACGTGTAGGGCCCTGGGTTCAACTCCCTGGTACCATATAAAAGAAAGAAAATGCATGTTGTTGTTGTTAGGTGCCGTTGAGTCAGTTTCCAACTCCTAGCGACCCTGCATACAACAGGTGAAACACTATTGTCAGTGCTTCTCTACTATTCATAGGGTTTTCAATGGCTGATTGTTTTTTAGGAGTGGGTTGCCCGGTCAAGTCTATAGGACCTGGTGTTCCCAGGTAGTCTCCCATACAAGTACTAACCAGGCCCGACAGTGCTTAGCTTCTGAGACCTACGGGATCAGATGCCATAGTAATTTTCAATATTTAATCTGCAATATTTAATGCAAAGAAATAGTTATATGGTTTTTAAAAAACAAAAGAAAATTTAATTTCAAGACTGTGCTGTCAAGATCCTCAAGTGCACACAGGTCCACCATGGTAATCACTGCTGTGGAAATACCCTGAACTCTGGCCTCTTCCTCTCTCTACAACTTTTCAGGCAACTCCATAACCTTGAGTAAATTGTACTATCACCTTTGCCTTGGCTGGTTGTCCTCAAGTAGCCTCTTAAAGGACATTAAATCCCTGGCTGCAAACCTCAGTGGGTGCTCCAAGCTGCCTGCTGATTGTACTTAGGCAGTTCTCTACAGCTTCACTTGCCCAAACAATATTACACAGTTTTCTCTTTTCTCAGACCTTCTGCATCTCCGCCTCTACCTCGATACTGATGTTCTTTCCCACATATTATTGATCAAACAAGAACAACAACAAAAAATAAAAACAACAACAACAACAAAAAACAGTGCCCAAGCCATCTCCAAACCTGCCACCTACCTACACTCGCAGACAACTGCTTCTGTTCCTGATTGGTGCTATGGGAAAAGAGTGCCCCCTTCCAGCCCAGCCTTCACTCCTCAGCCAACATCTTATGGGTGACTCAGCACCATTCAACACAATCTATTGTAACCTATTGTCACTTTTACAAATATTCCTAGCACTGGGATACCACTGTCCTTGTTTGGTCCTAAGTCTCCTTTCTTGGGTCCTCCTCCGCCCTGGATACTGATGATGGCCTTCCCAGAACCTTCCCTAGAATTTCTGTTCTTTCCAGATTATCAATTCTTTTGGGTTTAAATATTATCTTCATTCTGGCCAATCCCTGTTCTGGGTTCTGGGAATACCACCCCAAACTCTCTTTGAAGATCCTGAGGTGATACCCAATCACATATTTGAGATCCTGCTTTTGATGTGTGTCAGCTTGGACTCAGTTTGTCCCACATGAACCTCTTGATCTTTCAGTCAAACCTGTTCTCAGTTGTTACAATCCCATCATATCCTCAGCCTCTCAAACTAGAGACTCAGGAGGTCCTCTTTGATCCTCCTTAGTCCCTCTCCCTACTTCTCCTCTACTAAAAAATCCTGTCAGCTCAAACTCTGACTATAAATTCATCGAAAGTAACAAAATGTCTCCAGTCTTGAGCCTCTGACCCTTGCCCCCAATCTTTGTCCTGAGCCACATCTCTTCTTCGGGTTTTCAAGTTCAACATCATCTCCTCCCTGAGGCCCTGGCTGACCACACTAACCTGAGTCACTCATTACTTTCCATATCAGCCCTGTTTGTTTTCTTCTTTGTTCATAAAAACGTATATAGTTTGTTTGATGTCTTACTTGTCTGTCTTCCTTACTAAACTGCAAACTCACAGCAGTAGACTTTGCTCATCATTCATTCCTAGCATGCACTGGAAGTTCTAAACACACATCCAACAGAAACACATTATGTTTTCTTTAAGCATTTCCAGTCATTAAACATGGACTTGAAGACAATGATCATGAATCATCTTTGTACTTCCTGCTACCCTTGGCATGACATCCTATACAAAGCACACACCTGAGAAAATCATTTCGCGAATGAGTCAATTTCTTCCTCTACACCTGACTCATCAGCCCCTGGGAGGCCCCTCCTCATTCTCCTGCAGACCTACACCTGCAAGGGCCAGAACTCAAAGAGAACTTTGCCTCTTCAACCTTCTGAATTATTGATCTACCTTTCTCTAGTCACCCCCAGTCTAGACCCCCTTCTTTCTCATCCTATATCACAACAATGTTCTCCAGAAGTCACATGTCTAAAAGAAGACTGGAAATTCAGCTTTCATGATTGAATAGAAAGGTGATACTATGGTGTACATATTGTCTGTCTTCCATCCAATCAAATACTAACTTCACTGGAGTAGGGGAAAGATGGGTGAATATAATTCTAAACTGAATTGGCAAAATAAATGCATCTGATTGCACCTCAGAATTCCCCAAAATAAGAGTATTGTGAGGACCATAAATCCTACCATACATTAAAGCATTTCCCAGGGCAGAAAGGGGAAGGGGTGGGTTTTGATTCCCACCATGGCTATTCTGCAATATCAGTTACTTAAATTTTGTACCTGCCTGGCAATAGTACTCTAGTTCTTAAAGAGATTAACATGATATGGTAATGGTAGCGTGAATAAGAGCAATGTACAATAATACACAGCCATGAAAACATCATAGTGAAACCCATTATTTTATATGACAACTAAAATTGCCAGTGAAAAACAGATTACTGTACAGATCTGGCAGGGGACAGAAATTACACAGAGACCAAATAACTTTGCCAACTACAGATGATTGCACATCAGTTCCTCAGCAGACAGGAGTTGACAAGTGGACTTCTGGGGATAAAGATACAGCCACAAGTGTGAACACTGGAGGAGAAAATGCACTTGTGGCACATCACAGAATGGTCTGGAACAACTGCAACCTGCCCATTTTAAAGATATGGCATCAACTGTAAGGAAAACTCAGAAGATGGTTAAGAAGAGAGAATGATTAAATTTTGGCATCTCTGGTGGTAGTGGTAGGCAAGTCAGCTTAGGCATTAGCAGGCAATAGTGAGGAAAAGGGAACTAGAATTGACTCTTGCCCTTCACCCATGATGGATGAAGCCCATGACATCTCCGAGGACATCAGAAGGACACTTTCTAATGGGCTCCCCACTTATCCAAGCCATTGATCCATTTACAAAACAAAGACCCCAGGCTTCCATCACACTGGGTGCCCAAAGCTGATGTCAGTAGGATATTCCCCAGTTTGAATAAATCTAGGGGAAACATGCCCCCCTCTCTCTTTTCCTTTCTCCTTTTCTTCTTTCCTCTTCACTTCTCACCCCTTGCTGTTCTTCTCTTTCTCTAGCAATCACACGCCCACCTCTCATACCGTCTTCTCTGTATGTCTAAGGTATTCTTCTCTCTAGAAGCTGCCTAACTCTATTCTTTCTGACTTTACCTTTCCCTGGGAAATAGAAATATCTTTATGCAGATTCACCCAGGGACTCAGGTTATTTCAAGCTCCTTTCCAGGTTTACCTAAGCATCTCCAGGTGCCTCAGTCTTCACTGTAATTATTTCTTAATGGTGTGCTATCTTTTAACAAACCTGATCTATACCCTCTACTGCAACTTCTTTGTCGGGTGTAAATTCATTTACACACTGGATACAAGGACCACAGTTATGTTACTAAATTCCCAGACCTGAGCAAATCTCCCTTAACAGTAGCTTAGTTTTGTCTAGGAGATTCGTCGTCACCGTCGTTAGGTGCCATTGAGTCGATATCTAACTCATAGCAACCCTCATAGGGTTTTCAATGGCTGACTGTTTCAGGATTTCCTTGGGAGTGGATTGCCAGGCCCTTCTCAGTCTTTTGGCTAAGATCAAGTGTGTCTAGGAGATTAGCAGTTACCAAAGCCATGCCTTTTACTTGTTGCTCCTCTGAAGTAGGTGACTTAGATACCTCGCAAAAAAATGCCAGTGCCAGGCTGGGGTCTAAGTCAGAGGTAGAGCACTTGCCTAGAATCTGTGAGGCCCTGAATTTGATTCTCAGCATGGAAGAAAGTAAGAGAGAGAGAGAGAGAGAGAGAGAGAGAGAGAGAGAGAGAGAGAGAGAGAATGAGAATGGAAGGAAGGAAGGAAAGAAGGAAAGAAGAAAGGAGAGAAGGAGGGAGGGAGGGAAGAAAGGAAGACAGAAAGAAAAAAGAAAGAGAGAGAGGGGAAGGAAGGAAAGAAGGAAAGAAAGAAGGAAGGAAGGAAAGAAGGAAGGAGAGAAGGAGGGAGAGAGGGAAGGAAGGAAGACAGAAAAGAGAGAGAGAGAGAGAGAGGCAGAAGAAAGAAAAGGAAAAAAGAAAGCACTACTGCATGAAGATGATGCAACTTAACAAAAAGTTCTGAGGCAGCAGGAAATGGCAGAGACGAGAGGAGCAGGACAAGAAGGGAAGAAAATGGATAAGAAGCACAGCTGCAAACAAAGAAGACACAAGACAAAAGGATGGGAAACTTTCATAACAAATGTTCTTCAGACATCATAGAGCCAATAGGAGAAATCTGAGTCCACAAGCCACGAGATGCTTTACAGGTTTAAGAATATTTGCAGAATAAACAGGAAAAGAAGGAAATTTCAGAAAAAATACCTTTCATGAAAATACCTTTTACCAGAAAATTAAATACCTTGGAATCAATCTAACCAAAGACCCTTCAGATCTCTACAAGGAAAATTTCAAAACATTAAAGAAAGAAATAGCAGAGGACACTGAAAAATGGAAAGACCTTCCCTGCTTCTGGATAGGGAGAATTAATATAGTAAAAATGGCTATCCTACCAAAAGAAATTTATAGATTTAATGCAATCCCCATTAAAATTCCACTGACTAACTTTACAGACATAGAAAAAATGATCCAAAAATTCATATGGAACCACAAAAGACCATGTATAGCCAAAATACTCTTAAGCTGCAAAATTAATGCAGGTGGAATCACAATCCCTGACTTCAAGCTATACTATAGGGCAGTGGTAGCAAAAACAGCTTGGTAATGGCACAAAAATAGGCCTGAAGACATCTGGACAGAATAGAAGATCCAGAAATACCTCAATACACCTATAGCCATCTTATTTTCAACAAAGGAGCAAAGCAAGTAAACTGGAAAAAGAATAGCCTTTTCAATAAATGGTGCTGGGAAACATGGTCATCCGCATGCAGAAAAATGAAAACTGACCCCCATCTCTCAATATGCATGAGAGTTAACTCAAAATGGTTAAAAGATCTCAACATAAAACCAGAAAACTTAAAACTTATAGAAGACAAGATAGGCAATACACTTCATCATGTAGGCATTGGAAAGTATTTCCTTAATAGGACTCCAATTGCTGAAGAAATTGCAACAAGAATAGATAAATGGGATTACATGAAATTAAAAAGCTTCTGTACAGCAAAAGAAACAATTAACAGAGTCAAGGAAACCCCCACTGAATGGGAAAAATTCTTCATATCCTATACATCAGACAAAGGTCTAATTACCAGAATTTATAAAGAACTCAAGAAAAAACTCCCCAAAAAACAAATAACCCAATACACAAACGGGGAAAGGAACTGAATAGATAGTTCTCAAATGAAGAGGTCCATAAAGCCATGAAACACATGAAAAGATGCTCAATATCCCTACCTATTAAGGAAATGCAAATTAAGACAACTCTGAGATTTCACCTTACATCAGTAAGAATGGCCAAGATCAATAAAACAAATAACAACAAATGCTGGCGAAGTTGCAGAGAAAAGGAAACACTCTTACATTGTTGGTGGAGTTGTAAATTGGTCCAACCACTGTAGAAATCAATATGGAGTTATCTTAAAACACTAAAAATAGATCTACCTTATGACCCAGCTATAACACTATTGGGAATTTACCCAAAGGGAGATGTGTCATCATACCACAGACACACCTGCATCTCCATGTTCAATGCAGCACTTTTCACAATAGAAAGAATATGGAATCAATCAAAGTGCCATTCAACAGAAGAATGGATAAAAAAAACTATGGTACATATTGTTGTTGTTGTTGTTAGGTGCCTTCGAGTCAGCATACAACTCATAGCGACCCTCTGTACAACAGGGGAAACACTATTGTCAGTGCTTCTCTGCTGTTCATAGGGTTTTCAATGGCAGATTGACTTTTGGGAAGGGGTTGCCAGGTCCTTCTCCCAAGCCTACAGCACCTGGTGTTCCCAGGCAGTCTCCCATCGAGGTACTAACCAGGCCCGACCCTGCTTAGCTTCTGAGATCTGACAGGATAGGATTCCACAGGGCTACAGCTGTAGGAATGGTACATATACACAATGGAATACTATTCAGCAATCATAAAAATGAAATAATGCCATTCACAGCAAAATGGATGGAATTGGAGAAAATTATTTTAAGTGAACGAACACAAGCTCAGAAAGAGAAATACCACATGTTCTCACTCATATGTGGGAGCTGAATCAAAATTATAAGAAGGAAAAAATCCTATACAAAGGTCAGATCATAATAAAAGAAAAAAAAGCTTAAGAATGGTATTATTATAGATGGTCTAGAAAATGCATGTAATAGTTCTGACAAGGTAAAAAGAAAGTTCACTACAGAAAAAGTTTCTATCTTAAACAGAACTGGAACCCAAGGATATATAGAAAAATATTACCATAAAAAGACAAGTAAATGGTAGAGAAGTCTTTGATGGGGGGGTGGGATGGGGGAGGAAGTGCACAAGAGGGTAAGGGGGAACCTATGTGAATGATGTACGACAAAATGCATATATGGAAATGTCACAATGAAAAGCATGTCAGAATGAATCACATTAAGGTGTACATTAAAAATTTCCAATAAAAAAAAGAAAAAATAGGCAAAGGAACTAAATAAGCATTGCATAAAATAGAAAATGGAAATTGCCAAAAATTATGAAAAATTATGCTCAATTTCACTTGTCCTGAGAGAAATTCAAATCAGAAGAATGTGATTTTTATAGCTTTCTTTGCAAATAATCTCTTGATATTTATAAAATTGGAAATACACTTACTCATAGATCTTCCTAAGAGTCTTCTTCTCCCCTCTACCCCCCAAAAAAATCCCAGCATGTAAAACATATACATTAAGCATGTTTGTTGTTGTTGTTGTTAGGTGCCATCGAGTCGGTATCCGACTCATAGCGACCCTCTGTACAACAGGAGAAACACTATTGTCAGTGCTTCTCTGTTCATAGGGTTTTCAATGGCAGATTGATTTTTGGGAGGGGGTTGCCAGGTCCTTCTCCCAAGCCTACAGCACCTGGTGTTCCCAGGTGGTCTCCCATCCAGGTACTAACCAGGCCTGATCCTGCTTAGCTTCCGAGATCTGACGGGATCGGATGCCACAGGGTTATGGCTGCAGTTAAGCGTGTTTACTCTGGCTTATTTGCAATAAATTGGAAGCAACTACAATGTCCGTCAATAGGGGGAATGGATAAATGAATTATGAAATGTCCATATTATGGAGTATTATTTAATCATTTAAAAGAATGGCATCAATAGATATTGACCTATAAATATATAATTGATACATTAGTAAGAGGAGAGTAAAAGCTAGTTGCAGAGTGTTGTAAATTGAAAACTTTAAAAAGAAGAAAGAAATGCAAAGAATTTCAGATAAATACAAACAAAAAACAGAGGTGGCAACATTAATTTCAAACGAAGTGAGTTCCAAGGCCAATGGCGTTACAAAGAAAAATGATATTTTGTAATGATAAAAAGCCCAATAAATGAAGAAAATGTAACTTAAAAAAAAGAATATTTGCAGGATACAAACACACTGCTTGATTTTAATGCACCCATCAGTCATCCAGGCAACCAGGGCTCTCCCAAGGGACTTGAGCGCTAAGGGATTGAGATTCAAAATAACAAAGACAGACTTAAGAGACTCTGTGTGTGTGTGTGTGTGTGTACATACATATATACATATACATACATATAGATAGATAGATAGATAAATTTAGATAGTTTTTTTTTTTCTGTTTTTTGGAGACAGGGTCTTTCTCACTCTGTAGACTATGCTGGCCTCTAAATTGCATTGATACTCCTGCCTTGGCCTCCCAAGTACTGGAATTACAGGTGTGTGCCACCACACCTAGCTGACACATATTTTCTTTAATGTGCTTCAAATATAAGACAACCATTTGCTGTAGAGATGTTATTACAAATTGAATATATTAGTACCTCTAAAGCTAATATTAAATAAATGGTGCAAATAATTTTAAGGTGGAAAAGAACTTTGATGTCTCTTCTGCTTTCCTTCAATTAGATAATTATGAAATAAATAATTTTAATATTCTTTTGTTTCCACAATCACCTGACCTAAGTTGGACAAATTGTGGAACTTGGACTTCCTTATTTTTCTTGTCAGAAGTTGGTGTTGGCATACATGTCCTCTAATTTGAACTGGTATTGTTTATGTTTAGTAGGGCACTAAGGAGTTTGATGATTTTGATTTTCAAGAAAACGACATTAAGCATAATCATTTAAATTATCATAACAATTTCTTTTGGATGGTGAAATACTGTTATATATATCTATATATGTATATACATATATCTATATGTATATATATGTATATACATGTATCTATATGTATATACATATATAGATATATAATTTATATTTTATATATAAATATTAAAAAAAAAACAAGCCAAGCATTGTGGTATATGCATGTATGAGACCCTATCAAAAAAAGGAAAGGAAAAAGAGAAAGAAAAGAAAAGAAAAGAAAAAAATTCATTGCAAAATTACAATGTTTAAAATGGTTTGGTGCATAGGCTGGAAGATACAGAATAATAGAACAGGACAGGGTCAAGAAAATACATAAATAAATATGTACATTAAGAAGTTGTATTTAAATTGATGTGTTAAATCAACATACAGAATATTCAATAAGTAGTGATAAGAGAAATTTATTGAAACTTGGGAAAAGTCAAGTTAGATTCCTATCTTATACTTTCACCAAAATACATCTTGGATATTCTAAGTTCTTCAAAATATATATTAAAAGATATTTATGGTAACATTCTGTGTAATTTCAAAAGGAAACAATAACTTAGAAATAACCCAAAATTTGCAAATTTGTGGTACATTCATGGAACTGAACATCATGTAGTTGTTGAAAATAATTCAAAAGTTCTGGACACATTGATAGAAAAATGTAAAGATATCCCAAACATATTTTTAGATGATAAAAATAAAATATAGAAAAAAAGTAGAGTCCGGTATGTGTATGGGTGTGGGTGGGTGTGTTTTAAGTGCATTCACACACACGGTTTTCGGAAAGGATGCACAGAAACTTCTGGGGACTGAGAATGGGCTGGGAAGGAGACAGGAAGAAAGATTTTTAGTTGTGATTGTATGCCTTTCAGTGTTGGTTGAAGTTACTACCAAGTGCATGAGACATTTGTGACACAAAAAGTTAAAGAAAATAGGATTTAAAAATCATGGTAAAAAAGGAAGGAAAAAGGAAAGAAAAGACAAAGGAAGGAGAAAAAAGAGAATCATGTAGGTTTCATATATTTGCAGGATAATTGTTAGCTCAGGTAAAATCTGATTTCATTTCTTGCCAAGTTTCTATTACCAGCAACCAGCAAGCCATACAGACTTAGTCCTGGAAGGGTTTTTGCATTATGTAGTCCAATTTCTTCATTGCACAGATGAGCAAACAGAGTGTCTCATGCTTCCTGGGAATCTGCCATCATAGTGACAGCATCCCTTTTTAGGCAGGCTCACACTGACACATTGAAACTTCAACATCAGTAGCAAAATATACACAGAGAAGCAAAGACAATGGGCGCAGTGGCACAGGCCTGTAATCCCAGTGACTCAGGAGGCAGAGAGGCAGGAGGATGGTGAGTGAGCTGGAGGCCGGAAGCAGCCTGCCTACCTTAGCAAGACTCTGTATGAAAATCAAAAATAAAAAGTGGACTGGCGGTGCATCTCAGTGATAGAGCACTTGCAAAGTATGTGTAAGGCCCTGAGTTCAGCCCCCTAAGTACCACAAAAGAAGAAGAAAAAGGAGGAGGAGGAGGAGGAGGGGGAGGAGGAGGAAGGGAGGAGGAAAAAGAAGAAGAAGAAAAAGAAGAAGAGAGAGGAAGGAAGGAAGGAAGGAAGGATTGAAAAAAGAAAAAGGTAGAAAGAAAGGCAGATGAGGATCCAAAACAGGACTAAGTGGAAGAAACAAAGAAAAGGTGTTAGTTATTGAGCCTCTGTGAGATGCCAGGAGTAGGAAAGAGAAAGTCGGAGAGCTGGTGGCAGGGGGATGGCTATGATGACCCGGCCTCACCTTGTAGTGGCTGATGGCACTTTCAATGGTCGGCTTGGGGTGAGATCGGTGTTCTGGGGACTTGAGGCATTCCACACACAGCAGAAGTCCGCTTTCCTCGCAGAACCTGCACACCCTCTTCTGGTGGCTGTGGCAGATGTACCCTTCCCCCAGGACCCCCTCGGAACAGGGCTTCCGGCAGAGCGGGCAGCAGAGGTGCCCTGAGGCCAGGGTCTTCTCCATGTGCTGGGTCAGGCAGGCACGGCAGAAGCGGTGTCTGCAGTCAGTGCTCACGGCCTCCCTCGGGGGCTCCAGGCAGATGGGGCAGACGTCCTCCTCCAGGGTGTCCTCAGGCAAAGGGACCACGACCTCCATCCCACCCTGCCAGTGTCCCCACTGGGTCTTCTGAGAGGCTCCTGGCACTCGGGAGGAGGAGAAGCTCAGCTAGAAGCAGCCACAGAGCCTAGGGGACAAAAGTCAGGCTCTGGCTTCAGGCCACCGCCAGCTCTCCATCCAGGAGGCCGAGGCCAGGGCCACACACTCCATGCTTCTGGCGATTTCCCAAATGCATCAGCTTTTCCCCGTGCCCTCTGGCTTCCCTGTCTTCACTGAACTTATAATCACTCTTTTTTGTACCCCTGGAGGAACAGTGGTTCAAACCCTAATTCTCTGTTTTCCTTAGGAGAGCTTTCTGTGAATATGTTTACAGTTCAAAGTTACACGGCTGGGGTGTCACTGTCATGGCGGGAAAGTGAAACCACCCTAAGGTAAAAGTTGAAAGTCTTGTCTTGTTTGCTGCTGGCTGGGAGGACTTGGCAGGAGCTGGGACTGCTCTCTCCCATGCTGTCATCCTAGACAGCTTGCTGCTATTGATGGTCACTGCGGACCACTCATGGCAGCACCTGGTCAGCAAGTCATTTACCTAAGGAGCATCCCTTCCACTGTGAAAGAGAAAGAGAAAAGGACAGAGAGCCCAGCAGACCCCTGCCATGTGCCTGCCTTTTATGCCACTCCCAAAGATGACCCAGAGAAGGAGCCCCCACTTCTGTTAAATGCTGGGCATTTGCTCTTCCTGTCTCACCCTACACTTCTTGCCTAATCTCCTCCCCCCAAAACTCTCTTAGAATCCTACCTCAATTTCTCCTTTAAATTTCAGGTCCTTCCCTCCAGCTCCAGACTCAGGAAGAAGGGCTGCAGGTGAATGCTTCCTCTTAAACCATGCCAATTATATATGCTTGGGTGTCAGTAAAACTGGGGAGATGTAGGGGGACTCATCTTGTCTTGAAAGCACCTGATTGCCAGGAAGATAAAAGTGTCTGTGATCTAAGGTAACTGGAAGCTAAGGTGGACTTTGGTTGCTTCGGGGTGTGGCTTATTTGTGCATAGGAAGGAGGAAAATCTTGGCGCCTTTAATGGCAGTATTGTGACTGGAGAGTTGACTCAGAGAATGGAGGCCCCACAACCCAGCTTGTGGAATCTTGGAGTCTAGACATGACCATGACACCCACTGCTGGATGATGCTGGAATTTCAACTGCCTACCTGCTGTCCTCCAGCTAGCCCTGAGTCAGGTGGCCTCAGCACTGGTATTGGGGAACCCCACAGGGAGCCACTCATAAGGCTTGACACTTGAGGCTTTTAAGGATCTGAAATTCTTGTTGAAAACCTCATTCCAAGCCCTCCTCCCTTGATTCCTCTTTTGCCGCTGTTTGCTGTGGGGTTGTGTGATGTTGTGATATAACAGATACAGATTTGGTCTTCACTCCCAGTTCCTGGTAGAGAGCTCCTAAAATGCTGTGATTTCCCGAGTGCTAAGGGTGTTAGGTGGGGCTGGGGTTTAGCTCAGTTAGTACAGTGCTGCTCTGTGTGCTCTGAGGCCCCGGGTTCAATCCCCAGCACCTCAAAAATAGGAAAAGGACCTGGCAGCCCACCCCTGAAACAATTAGCCCTTGAAAACCCTATGAATAGCAGAGAAGCAATGACATAGTGCTGGGCATAGTGTGGGGAGTGTTTTGCTCTGTTGTACATAGGGTCACTATGAGTTGGACCCAACTAGACAGCACCTAACAACAACAAGAGGGGTGCTAGGTGCCTTTTGTTATTTAGAATAAGTCCCTTTCAATTACACCTGAGTTTATCCTAACTAGGCGACCCCTAGAGGACAGGGCTGGTTGTCAAAAGACCCTATCATATGTTGTTATTGGGTGCCGTCAAGTCAGATCCAACTTACAGCGGAACGAAACACTCCCAAACGTTGTGCCATGCACATGATCTTTTTATGTTTAAGCCCATTGTTGCAGACACTATGTTTTTTCTCATTTTGAGTCGTGCCACATCAACAAATGGAGGTCCCAGCGGCTTTATTCCATTCTCGTCATTAAGATCAACTGTACTTAGAGAAGGGAACTCTTCCCAGTCTTTTCTTGAGTGCATTCCAGCTTGGGGGGTTCAGTTTCCAGCATTATATTTGGCAATGCTTCTCTGGTATACATAGGGTTTTTCAGTGGCTAATTGTTTTGGGAGTAGGCTGCCTGGTCCTTCTCCCTACTCTGTATTGGTCTAGAAGCTCTGCTGAACCTGTCCACCATGGATGGCCCTGCTGGTATCTGAAATACCGATGGCATAGCTTTCAGCACCACAGCAACACGCAAACCCCCACAGCACAAGCTGACAGACACATCCGGGATCATATGATGAGAGCGGAGAGTTTTGGGCCCCAGCCACAACCTCCAGGAAGGAGAGAGGGGCCTGGGGACTGAGTAACCACCAATGGCTGGTGAGTTAATGAATCATGCCTATGTGTCGGAATCACCATAAAAACTCCAAAGGAAGGGGTTCAGAGAGCTTCAGGTTGGTGAAAGCATCCACATGCTGGAGGGTGGCACACCCCAGACTCAATGGAGAAAAGTAGCTCCTGTGCTCGGTACCTTTCCAGAGTTGCCCTGTCCACCTCTGGATCTGGCTCATCTTCAGTGTGTCCTTTACACTAAACCGGTGACAGTAAGTTCAGTGTTCCATGAGTTCTGTGGACCACTGTAGGTAGTGACTGAACCTAAGGAGGGGGTCATGGGAATTTCCACTTTGTAGCAAAGTTGGCTAAATCTGTGGGTTGCAGGGGGACCCATTACTTGTAATTGTCATCTGAAGTGTGGGGCAGTCTAGTGGGATGATAGTGTCAGTGGAATTAAATTATAGGATACTTTGTTATGTTGTTATTGTTGTTATTAGGTGCCATCAAGTCATGTCCAATTCATAGCGACCCTCATAGGGTTTTCAATGGCTGATTGTTTCAGGATTGCCTCAGGAGTGGATTGCCACATCCTTCTCCATTTTTGCGGTGCTGGGAATTGAACCTGGGATCTCAGAGACTACAGAGCAGCACCCTACCAACTGAGCTAAATCCCAGTCCACTTTGTTATGTTAGAATTAGAAAACTCATTGGTATGAGGGGAGAAAATGCCTCACATATTTGATGTCCACATGTTGAAACTGTTTATTTGTTTGTTTGTTGGCTTTCTGAGACAGGGTCTCACTATGTAGCCTAGGCTGACCTGGAACTCTGTAAGATCAGGCTGGCCTTAAACTGGCAGTGATCCTCCTGCCTCTGCTTCCCGAGTGCTGGGATTACAGCTTTGCACCACCACTCTTGGGAAAAAAATTTCTTTTAGGTTGCTATGAAAAAGTCACTTTACCTAAGTCACAGTTTCTTGGCTTTCTTCTCACAAGAGGGGATTCCCTCAGATCCCAGGTCACAGGTAATAGTAGATATGGTATAGAGAAAAGGTAATAAAGAGTTGTGTTTTTTGTTATAGTGTTGTCATGATAGTTTTTGGTTATTAATAGAGGGAAATATTGTTATAGATATTGTATAAATTAGTCGCATGTAGAAATAAAGGCTTAAAAGTGCTATTAGGGATATGATTGTTGGTAAGATAATATTGTTGTTTTTTATTATATCTTGGATGATAAGTCATTTGGGTACAAACCCTGTTAATGGAGGAAGGCCTCCTAGTGATATTAGTGCGACTGATATGACAAAGATTATGGATGGGGCTTTATTGTATAAAAGTGATAAAGAAAGGATGGTGGTATTAGAATTAAGTATTAGGATTATAAATAAGGTTGCGGTTAATATTACATAAATTAATAAGTTTAGTAGTGCTAATGTTGGGTTATAAATTAGGATAGCGGTTATTCAGCCTATGTGGGAGATTGATGAATAAGCTATGATTTTTCGAAGTTGTGTTTGATTAAGTCCTCCTCAGCCACCTAGAAAAATAGATAGGATAGCTGGGAGAAGTAGAATATTTTGATTGATAGCTGGAGATAGTTGAACAAGGATAGATATAGGTGCAATTTTTTGTCATGTTAGTAATATTATTCCTGATAATAATGATGTTCCTTGCGTAACTTCTGGTATTCAAAAGTGGAAAGGAGCTAGGCCTAGTTTTATTAAGAGTGCTACTACGGTTATGGTAGATGTAATATAATGTATATCTGTTGTGATTGCTCAGTGGCCTAAGAGATAGAAATTAAGGGTGATGGCCATTATTAAGATTATAGAGGCGGTAGCTTGAACTAAAAAATATTTGGCTGATGCTTCTGTTGAGCGGGGGTTTGCTTTGCCTATTAGAATTGGAATAATAGATAGCATGCTTATTTCTAGACCAACTCATGTGAGTAATCAATGTGAACTAGTTATTACGATGACAGTGCCGGATATAAGGGTAATAAGAATAGTAGTGTGTGTGATGGGGTTGATTAGTATGGGAAGGATATAAACCAACATTTTCGGGGTATGGGCCCGATAGCTTATTTAGCTGACCTTACTAGGATATAGTGTATAGGTAGCACAAAGAATTTTGAATTCTTGGGATTAGGTTCAAATCCTATTATCTTAGAAATAAGAGGATTTAAGCCTCTATAATTTACTCTATCAAAGTAACTCCTTCCTCACCTTCCTCACCCCATACCGCTGCTTCCTGATCATTACTTCCCAGATCCAGATGAGAACAGCCATCTGAGCTGGGCGCGGTGGTGCACACCTAAAACGTCAGTACTCGGGAGGCTGAGACTGGAGGTTCGGTGTCAAGGCTAGCTTGGGATACATAGTAAGACTCTGTCTCAAAACAAACAAACAGAGCCAGGCGCGGTAGTGCACGCCTGTAATCCCAGTGGCTCAGGAGGCATAGGCAGGAGGATTGCAAGTTTGAGACCAGAGGCAGTCTATGTAACTTAGTGAGACCCTGTCTCAAAAAGTAAAAAATGGGCTGTGGATAACTGCAACTCAGTGGTCCAGCACTTGCAGAGCATGCATGTGTGAGGCCCTGGGTCCAACCCCCAGCACCACAAAAAAAAAAAAAAAAAAAAAAAAAAAAAAAAAAAAAAAAAAAAAAAAAAAAAAAAAAAAAAAAAAAAAAAAAAAAAAAAAAAAAAAAAAAAGGAAAAAAAAAAGAAAAAGAAAAGAAAACAGAAGAGGCTGAGGGTGTGGCTCAGTGAGAGAATGCTTGCCTAGCATTAGTGAGGCCTTGGGTTTGATCCCCAGTACCACACACAGACAAAGCTAACATACCATATATAGATATAGAAATAATAATATATCCATATAAAATTGCATCAATGTTTTAGAAACAGTTACATCTAATTTTAGCAACAAACCAATGTTTGCCAATGGCAGTTAGGCTAAATAAACTAGCTACATGTGCACAATAGAATACTGGGAGGCCACTAAAGAATGGGATTTACTACTGTAATAATCTGTAAATTAAATTGTGACATTAAAAGAGCAAGGTATACAGCAGCATGTATAGTATGCTGTCATTTGTGTAAAATGGGAGAAGTATAAACTCATACCTATTTGGTTTCTGTGAAAGAATATCTCTGGAAGGATATAACAAGTGAATAATAATAGGTTGCCTCAAGGGAATGAAAACTAGCTGCCTGGATGGAGACCAGGGCAAGGGAAAGAGACTTTCTCTTGTGTTCCTTTTCAACTGTGAACCAGTAAATGTATCATCTATGGGAGAAGGACATGGCAATCCACTCCTGAAGCAATCCCAGAGCAATAGGACATTGAAAACCCTATGACGGTTGCTATGAGTCAGACCTAACCCAATGGCACCTAACAAAAAGTTAACAACAAGAAGTGTATCATCTATTTAAACAATTGCTTAAGTTTAAGAATATTTCAGAAGAGGAAGAACCAGTGGCCAGAATAGAAGGAGCTCTGGATTAGTCAAAAGATTGGGATTATGTTCTGGACTCTAGAGACTACCTTCTTGCTCTGAGACAGCTACAACTTGGCCTTCTTCACAGGAATGCCATAGCTGATAATGGATGTGCTTCAGAAACTGTAAACCAATGCATGCTTGTTAGGGGTTATTATTATTATTCCCTTCATTCAACCTATTATGCATAGCTCTTTGCACATACTTATTGTTGTTGTTAAGTGCCGTTGAATCGGTATCCGACTCATAGCGACCCTACATACAATAGGCGAAACACTATTGTCAGTGCTTTTCTGCTACTCATAGTGTTTTCAATGGTGGATTGATTTTTGGGAGTGGGTTGCTGGGTCCATCTCACAAGCCTACAGCATCAGGTGTTCCCAGGAGGTCTCCCATCCAAGTACTAACCAGGCCCGACCCTGATTAGCTTCCGAGATCTGACAGGATCAGATGCCACAGGGCTACAGCTTCAGGATTGCACATACTAAGTGCTCAATAATTTGGGATTTGGTTGTTGTTGTTGTTATTGTTATTTGTTTGTTTTGCAGTACTGGGGATTGAATCCAGGGCCTCATGCATGTTCAGCAAGTGCTCTACTACCGAGTTGTACCCCTAGCCCCCTTTTTAATTTTTAATTTTGAGACAGGGTCTCACTAAATTGCACAGGCTGCCTCTGGCGTTGAACTTGCAATCCTCCTGCTTCAGCCTTCTGGGTAGCTGGGATTACAGGCATTCATCATGGCACCTGCCTCAATAATTTTTAAATTAGCTATCTTACCCAATTTCATTTGCTTTCAAAATATTGAAGAGTCAGATGGTTTTCATCTTCTATCTCTCTTTTATGCTTTTTTCCTCCCTCTGCTCAGACACATCCTATCAGAAAATCCTCTTATGTCTTCTTTGCAGCTGCTCTAAATCCTGCACATGAGACTAAGCCCAATTGAAGTCCCAGTTTCCTCTATGAAGCCTTCTTAACAACTCAGTCTTCATTCTTCCTCCGGGGTTTCCACTTACAGTTGAGCAGGTTGTTTACTACCCAAGAGCAGCCAGCAGAACAGACAAGTGTGGGCTGAGACACAGCTCACAGACTGCTTCCCTAGCCACATGCCCCGTCACAGAGCAGCACTGGCCCAACAGAAGTAGACGATCCCATTCCAATTTGCACAAAGGCATCAGAGTGGCTTCAAGGTCTATGTGTATCTCCCTTTCCTAAACTACCATCCAGACTATTCATCATTTAATTTCTGCCAATTTCCCAGACTTTGGCTCATACTTAGCCTCACAAGGGACAGAACTACGTCTTTCCATCACTTCATCTCCTTTTATGCCTAGTCCCGTGTCAAGCACCTTAAGCCACTCTTTCAAGGTCTCCAACTAAATCCTGTGAAAGAAATGTGAAATCGATCAAGAGTCAAAATGGAGTCACTTGTGCCAGCCCCAACAACAACAAAAGCAAATGAATAAGACCAGAAGGTGGGGAACTGAGTTCGCCTATGCACAATGGCTTGATAATAACTATCACAAGAGACTGTCAGGCCACAAGCTTCCACAGAGGCCACCACAGCCTTGCACAAAAAGTATTTCTAAGAGCTGGGCGCAGTGGTTCATGCCTGTAATCCCAGTGACCCGGAGGCAGAGGCAGGAGGATCACAAGTTCGAGACCAGAGGTAGTTTGAGTAATTTAGCGAGACCCTGTCTCAAAAGAGTAAAAAAATGGGCTGGGGTGCAGCTCAGTGGTCCAGCACTTGCAAAGCATGCAAACGCAAGGCCCTGAGTTCAACCCAGTACCGCAAATAAATAAATAAATAAATAAATAAATAAATAATAGAATAAAATAAAGTATTTCCACATGAACATCTGCCCAGCAACTGTGTTCAACCTCAGACTGACACCACTCTTGTTATTCCTCCCTATGGCCAAGAATTATGATTTCAGAGGATCTGATGTCATCCTCACTTTTGTCTTTAAAAACTTCTCCTTAGCTGGGCATGGTGGTACATGCCTATAATCCCAGCATTGAGAGGCTGAGGCAGGAGGATTGAGAGTTCAAGTCCAGCTTCGACTACCTAGCAAAACCTTGTCTCAAAAATGAAAAATAAATAAATCATCAAATTAAATTAAATGAAACTAAGACTCTCCCTTGCCTCAACCTCTCTGAATACACTCATAATTTGCTATGGTGTGAATGCGTCCATTGTAATGCTATTGCCAAATAAAAATCAGTACTCTTTGGAGAACCTCTTTGATCTTTTTTTCTTCCTTCCTTTTTTTTTTTTTTTTTTTTTTTTTTTTTTTTTTTTTTTTTTTTTTTTTTTTTTTTTTTTTTTTTTTTTTTTTTTTTTTTTTTTTTTTGTGGTACTGGACGGGTTGAACCCAGGGCCTTGCACATTCTTTGCAAGTGCTCTACTGATGAGCTGCACCCTTAGCCCATTTTTTTACTTTTTATCTTGAAATAGGGTCTTATTATATTATGCAGGTTGCCTCTGGCCTCGAACTTGTGATCCTCTGGCCTCCATCTGCTGAGCTGCTGGGACTACAGGCTGTGCCACTGCACCACCATTCCTCCTTTCTTCACCTCCCTAGTCCCAGGGATTACAGGTGTGCACTGTCACACCCAGCTCTCAGATTTCTATTTATTTATTTACTCATTTGTTTGCTTATTTTGTGGTATTGGGAAGTTGAACCCAGGGCCTCGTGCATGCCTTTGCAAGTGCTCTACCCCTAAGCCACACCCCAGCCCAATTTTTACTTTTTATATTTTGAGACCAGATCTCACTAAGTTAGTAGGCTGCCTTTGTCCTTGAACTTGCAATCCTCCGGTCTCCATCTCCAGAGTTACTGGGACTACGGGCTGTGCTATGGTGCCCACCACTCTTTTAAAATACAGATCCACAGCTCTAAACTCGAATTCTGGTGATATTTCCTTAATTCAAATGGAGACTGATGACTCCAAAACCTTAGATCATTAGCAGTAGCCTCCTTGAAATTCTCTCTGCCTTTGGTTCTTTCTGGCCTCTCCGATGTCTATAGAAGGAGGTCCACTCATGCCTAGTGCAGCCAGGTGTAGCTACATGAACTGCCAAGGTGGAGGCCCAGGTTCAGAGGTCCACTCTGCCTTTTTGCTGTGATTAACCCTACATAGGTCCTGGAACCTCCCTGAGCCCCAGTGCCATTTGGATCCTTGTTCCTGGTCTTCATCTCCTTACTGAGTTTAAATTCTGTGAATCCTTGGATGTCCCCTCACCACCTCAAGTTCAGCATCCCTTCTCAATTATTCTTACCTGGGTTAGCTGCCATTCTGCCGGAACATTTTTGGTCCTATCTTGGTACTGACAGTAAGTGGCGCTGTCACCCAGGACAGGACACAGCCTCTTCCTTTTACCTCTGGAAAGTAGCTGCCTGCTACCAAGACAACCCAGCCTCCCCTTCCTGCCACTGCCGAACACCAGAATGTTTCTTTTTAAAATTGTGTCTTAAAAACAGGCAGTATAAACCAGGTGCAGTTGCTTGTGCCTGTATTCCCAGCGACTCGGGAGGTGGAGGCAGGAGGATCACAAGTTCGAGTCCAGAGGCAGCTTGGGATCGAGATCCTGACTCAAAATGAATGAAAGAAAGAAAAAATGAGAGAGAGAGAGAGAAGGAAGGGAAAGAAAGAAAAAAGAAAGAAAGAAAGAAAGAAGGAAGGAAGGAAGGAGGGAAGGGGGGAGGGAAAGACAGAAAAAGAAAAAAAGAAAAAGAAAGAAAGAAAAGGAGCTGGGGATGCAGCCCAGTGGTAGAGCATTTGTAAAGAATGGCCCTGGGTTCAATCTCCAAGTACGACAACAAACAAACAAACAACAACAAAAACTGGTGCTGTAATTCCTCAGGGCAAGAAATACCTGGCTGTGAAAAGTTAGTTATGAAATATGTAGATAGAATTGGGGGGAGGAGTCAGGTAGAAATGACAGGGGCATAAAACTGTAAGAGGAGGAAGGGAGCCCAGGAGATTCACTGAGTTTGGGGGGCAGCAGAAGGCAGAGGGAACTGGGAGGAAAGTTTGCCAGTGAGAAAAGTCTTGTGGCAGAAATAGACAAAAAGATTATGAAGACTGGAAATGCCGAATATTGACTCTTAAGTTATCGGCTCTGCAATTGTGTCCTTTAATGAAAACCCATCAACATCACCTAGCTCTGGATCTCCAGGAAACCAGCAGACAATACAAAAGTATGGGACTGGAGTGAGAGGCAGCTTAGAGAAACCACAGAACAGGTGCAAGGCTCTGTGTTTGGTGATATGGCTCTCAGAAAAACGAGGTGACTCTTGCACTCCGGAGGCATTGGGAGCTGCCAGTATAAGTAAGTAATATGTTCTTGGTGGAAATCCCTGAATTCCACCCAATGGCATGAAGGAAACAGCCTCAAATACCAGTGATCTCACCTGTGCAGTGTAAAAAGTTGAACTCAGAAGCATAGAGCAGAATGGTGGTCCCCAGAGGTTAGGGAGAGGATTAGTTTGTGGGAGGAATGATTCCAGTGATACAAAATTTCAATAAGACAGGAGGAATAAACTCAGTAGATCTGTAGTACATCATGGTGGCTACAGTTGGTAACAATGTGCTTTATTCCTAGAAATTGCTGAGTAGATTTCAAATGTTCCCACCACTAAACAAAAACAAGCCTTGATTGGGACTTGAGGCTTTCCTTTCAGAAAACCAGGTCCCCATTATCAGGCCTATATTAGGTCCTGAAACTTAATGCCATGTATTTGTACTTACTAAAAACATTCTGAGGAAAAACATATTGGTAATTGGAACTTCTAGTCCATTGGGAGTTCTTCCATTTGAAAAATGCGATATTTGCATGGAACTGTTTGAATCTTACTTTTTAGTCATCCCCTTATTAGAATTGAAGCTAGAATTTTCTCTTTTGATAAAAGAACAAAAAATGAACATGGTATTTGTAAATTGATGTGTAGTAGCTAGTGATAATGGAGAAGGATGTGGCAATCCACTCCCAAGACAATCCTGAAACCATCAGCCATTGAAAACCCTATGAGGGTTACTGTGAGTCAGACACAACTTGACGACACCTAACAGCAGCTAGTGATAAATTTGAAATGCTAGAATAAGCCTAATCCTAGGTAGTCTTATGAAAATACATCTCTTAATTATTTTTCAAACCTGTATTCACATTGTTTTTCAACATATTTTAAGTTATATCTTTTCCTCTTTTTTTTCAGAGCTACTTATTATGGGGCTACATTTTTTAAAATTATGGTGTCATTCATAAGGGGCTGAGTTGTTTTAATAAAGCTTCTTATAACTATGGCTGGATATTTTGCTCTAGGTTTCCAAGGACCATTTTATTTTTTGAGAGTCACTTCTAAAGACATATGGTCATTAACTTTGGGAACTATTTTGCATGTGGGTGTTGATACAAATTAAAACCCAAGTTGACCTCACTGCATGTCACTCCCTGTAAGGTACGTATTTCTGGACTGAAAGGCTGGAGAAAGACTTACTTTTTCTTCTTTGTATAAATCAGAAGAACTTAAAGCTATTGTGTGGATGTCCCTTATTGACTTCAGCAGATGAAGTGAGCTGGTAGTATTAATTCAGAAATTATCTGAATCTTGATTTGTGTGGATTTACAATCTACATACAGTATTAGCCTGCAGCCATAGCCATGTGGTATCTGATCCCATCAGATCTCGGAAGCTAAGCAGGGATGGGCCTGGTTAGTACTTGGATGAGAGACTGCCTGGGAACAGTAGATACTGCAGGCTTGGGAGAAGGACCCAGCAACCCACTCCCAAAAATCAATCTGCCATCAAAAACCCTATGAACAGCAGAGAAAAATTGACAATAGTGTTTTGCCTGTTGTACGGAGGGTCGCTATGAGTCAGATACCGAGTTGATGGCACCTAACAACAACAACAACATGCAATATTAACTAATTCGGATGGCTTTTACAGTTCCATCTGCATATCTAGGTTGTCTGCCACACCCTTCCACATCCATGAGTTACTGAATTTTGTAAACTGGCTTTGTAACATTATAGCAGTGTCTTGTTGCACCAATTTTATGAACTTTTACAGTGCAATATTTGTTATTTTTCTGAGGTAGGCCAAAGGTATATTGCTCAAGATTCTTGCTGCCGCCTTTACCAGTGTTTAATGGAGGATCTTTTATACATATGTAATAGATAAAAATAAACTAGATTGCAATTTAAAAAAAAATCATAAACCTTGTATGCTGACTTTGGTTGAAGTTGTGTAGGATAAGTTAAACTGCATTCTATTAACCAATATGAGTGTATTTCTGCAAGCATTGTTATGTTGAAATAAAAATTTAAAAAGCAGAAGAGAAAAAACACCAAGCAAACAAAACCCCAATAGCCTGAGATGTATTGAGGCACTTAGTCATCCACCAGGTTGATAAAGAGTCTGGCAAAACTCCTGGGAAGTACAGCTGGATGGACCTGTGTGGATGTCTGGGCTGTAGATGTTGTAGAAGGAACAAATCCACCCCCTGCACATGGAAAGGGTATGATTGTTTGACTTACTGTAAGTATGAAGCTGGACACACCTATTTCAACAAAAGGGTAGAGCTGCACAATTATACAGTTTCTTGTAAGAGTGTAATTTATAAGCTTCCAAATCCAAACTCAGTGAAGCAGAGAGAAGAATCGCAGGAGTAAGCAGGTGTTGGGGTTTCGCTCAGCTGGTAGAGTGATTCCTTAGCCAGCATGAAGGCCCTGGATTCCAGCCCCAGCACTGCAAAAAAAAAAAAAAAAAAAAAAAAGCAGCAGCAGCAAAAAGCAGCAAATACAAACAATGATGCAGGTGAGGCTGAGAGTGACAGCCAGGCTAAAGAGGACCCCAACAGGAAGACCTCGGATATCATGCCACTGCAAAAGTCAGGTGTGAGGAGGAACAAATTCCATGAAGTTCATCACGTTGGCATTGGCCTTTCCCCAGGCCCTGGGATGGGCCCCAGCCCTGCGTTCACACAGTCATACTCTTATAAAATTTGTAAAAACACATTTTGACAACAGTTAGGATTGCTGTGTCTTTCTTCTCCAACTTCCCTCTCTTGTGGTTTGCCTGTGTCCGTTGGTGTTTAGAGGATCTGGCTGAGGGGAAATCGAGTTGGGCTGATGTGGTGTAGGTTTACTTAGTTGTGTGGTTCATGAACACTTCCGCGTGTACTCGTGTTATTGACAGCTGTCTCTGCATAGAAATGGCTTCCAGGAACACCTCTACCACCCACTGAGACAACTTACCTGATATCAGAAATATATATATATATATATATATATATATATATATATATATATTAATCCTGGGAGTGATCCTCTTGTAGAGTAACTCAACAAAATTGAAAAGTTATATTTTATGCTATAATTATTACTTATAAGCTGATCACCCTTGCCCATTTATTTTTATGGCTGTTTGTCATTGCTTTGTGTTTGCATGTACAGTTTCTGATTTCTGTAGAGGACTTTAAACTCTACTCTTTTCCAACAGGTTCAAGTGATAACCTCATCCAAGCTACCTACTCAGCAAACATTTTAATCATTAAGATATTTTAAACAAAACTGGTTTTGTTAAAACTACTTTCAATTTCTAATTTCTATTTTTAACAACATAACCTCTAGCTTTTTCTTAGGCCTTTTATCTTTGGTTAATCTGAAATATAAATTACCACAATTTTCCCCATCTTTGTTTTTGCTTTTTGAATTTGCTTTTATGAATTTTTGCCACACAGATACATTTTTGTTTGTAAATTTATTAATGTTGATGGTTTGTGTCATATTTATATAGACCCTCCCCACTCTGAGGGCATAAAATAATTCTGTGTTTTCTTCAGATGCTTTTATATTTTCATTTTTTTATTTTTTGCTTTTGAATATATGCTGCTTGGGGTTCATCCTTGTTTAAGATATAGGGGATGGATTCAGTTTTCCTTCTTTCCTCAGTGCTACTTTTTTATCCCAATATTCCTTATTCAATCATCAATTTGATATGGCATCTTTATAAATTACCAAATTCCCATGTATACATTATACTTGGCTCTGTTTCTGGACTTTCTGCTTTTCTCCATGACCTCTTGTGTGTTCATGTCACACAGGTGGAACTTTTTAAAATGTATTAATAATATAATGAGATCACTTTCCCCAACATCTTATTTATTTTCCCCAAGGATTTTTAAACATTTCTCTCTTCAATTCGTAAAAATACCCTGTAATCATTTTTATTGGTATCACTGTAAATTTATACATTAACTTATGGGTTACTTGACTTTACTTAACAACTTAACAACCCAGTTTAATTAAATTCTGGGTTTTAATTCTTTCTTTGATGGCTAGATAGACAACAAACGTCCACTTCCAGTCAGTAATTAAAAAAAAAAAAAATCCTTGTTGAAGTTAATTCTTTGAGCCACCTGGACTTTGGTATGTGGTGTGAAGTATGGATCAAGTACTGGCCCCTCCCACAGAGGGAAGGCCATTAGGCTGGACCCCATAAATTAACTAGTTTATCCTTTAACCACTGGTTGTGGTGCCATCTCTAGCTTAGACCAGGTTACCATGCAAGAATTGATGAGATCTAGGCTCTGTATTATGCCTGCAGCCATACCACTGTAGTGTCCGATCCAGTCAGATCTTGGAAGCTAAGCAGGGTCTGGCCTGCAGCTATAGCCCTGTGGTATCCGATCCCATCAGATCTCGGAAACTAAGCAGGGTCGGGCCTGGTTAGTACCTGGATGGGAGACCGCCTGGGAACACCAGAAGCTGTAGGCTGGGAGAAGGACCTGGCAACCCCCTCCCAAAAATCAATCTGCCATTGAAAACCCTATGAACAGCAGAGAAGCACTGACAATAGCAGAGGGTCGCTATGAGTCGGATACCAACTCGACGGCACCTAACAACAACAACAACAACAAGCAGGGTCTGGCCTGGTTAGTACTTGGATGGGAGACTGCCTGGAAACACCAGGTGCTGTAGGCTTGGGAGAAGGACTCAGAAGCCCACTCCTAAAAAACAATCAGCCATCAAAAACCCTAGGAATAGCAGAGAGGTAGTAACAATGCTGTTTCACCTGTTGTACATAAGGTCAGTATGAGTCAGACACCAACTCCACGGCACCTAACAACAGGTTCTGTATTCAGACAGAGTTCTATCGATTGGTTTGTCTATTTTTGTGAGAATACCACACTGCACTAACTATTATAGCATTATAATAAACCATGGTAACCAGTAAGACAGTCCTACTTTTCCTTGTTTTCTTTTTCACAATTGCTTTGGCTCTTTCAGGACTTTGGCCTTTTTATATGATTTTTGAAGTCTGCCATTTTATATACATGCTCAAACATAATCTTTATTTGATACTAGTTGGAATTGTATAGGATATATAAGCAAATGGCAAATTACTCTAATGACTACATTTAATTTTCCTCTAGAACAATTTTTTTTTAATTTCATGTTTTCTTTTATGTTTCACTTTCTCCTGCCATTTGACAGATTCTTTCCTAGGTTCCTTAGTTTTTTGTGAGGTTTTTGACAAAATAAAGGAATGTTACTATTACATTCTCTAATTTGTTATTTCTGCTCTCTGGAAGAGATTTTCACTATAGATCTTCATTCAGCAACTCTCTTTCTTTCTTCTCTTTTCTTTTGGTTGTTGTTTGTTTGTTTTTTGAGACAGGATCTTGCTGTGTAGCTCAGGCTGGTCTGGAATTCCCATCGATCCTCCTGCCTGAGTTTCCCAAGTGTTGGGATTACAGGCATGCATCACCATGCCTGGCCATTCAACAACTATCTTATTTGTTCTGATTACTTGGCCTTTGATGTTATTGAATGTCTATATGCTGCATACATGGCTCAGTCGTGGAGTGCTTGCCTAGCATGAGTGAGGCCTTGGGTTCAACCTCAGTACTGAAAAAATACAAAGGAGAAAGAAAAAGAAAGAAATAGAAGGAAAGAAGAAAGAAAGAAAGAAAGAAAGAAAGAAGGGAGAAAGAAAGAAGAAAAGAAAAGAAGGAAGGAAAGAAGGAAGAAAGATCTACAATATTTGCACATAGTAACAAATTGATCTTTTACATTCTAATCCTCAAACTCTTACTCCATTTTTTCAAGGTGTCAGCAAGGACCATGGCACAAAGTTAACTAACAGCATGATAGTGGCTGTTACTGTCTTGTTCCTGAATTTGATTTTACAACTTTCACTACCAGGTGTGATTTTTGTGGCAGGGTTTCAATAGAAACTCATTAGTGGATCGAGGTAGTTTCAAGTTTCAAAACCTATCTGATTCTTTGTCTATCTCTAATCTCTGTAGATTGGCTCCCTGTATCAGACACTGTCAGTACCCCACACCCAACTGCTAGTTCCTATGTCTCTAGGTGAGGGCTTCCTGTGGTCATCAGAGCGTGCTCTGCCCAGAGGTCCAGGATGAAAGTGCCAGGGCATTAATACACCCAAGCAGCCCCAACCAATGGCTGATGGGAAATGGTGTATAACCAGCCCAGCTCCCAGGGCCCTTGAAGGGGTAATTCTTGTTCTCAGAGCTGCTTGCAGGAATCAAGCTCCAGGTGACCACCTAGACATTTGCCTCATTAACACTTCTTGTTGGCTTCCTT
>VMDO01001229.1:136302-158122 GCA_007922755.1 Pedetes capensis
AGGAGGAGGGAGAGGAGGGAGAGGAGGGAGGAGGAGGAAGAAGAGGAAGAAGTGGAGGAGGAGGAGGAGGAGAGGACGAAGAAGAAGAAGAAGAAGAAGAAGAAGAAGAAGAAGAAGAAGAAGAAAAAGAATTAGTCATCTCATTGCCCTTCTTTCCAGATTTATCAATTTTTCTTGCATTGTAATTTATCTTGTTTATTTTGGCTGCAACATGACTTATTCTTTCACAGAACCTTTATGGCTGACCGATTTAGTTCATTCAGCTTTTTGCCTTTATAGAGGACTGAAACGTAGCCACATCTGGAATGTGAACAAATGTGACTATTTCCCTTTTCTTTTTTCTCTTTCTTTCTTTCTTTCTTTCTTTTTTTTTTCTTTTTGCTGTTCTGGGGGTTGAACCCAGGGTTTCACACTTGCATGCTTTGCAAGTGCTGTATCACTGAGCTGCACCCCCAGCCCTTTTTTTTTTTTTTTTTTTTTACTTTTTTGAGGCAGGGTCTCGCTAAATTACACAGACTGCCTCTGGTCTCGAACTTGCAATCCTCCTGCCTCTGCCTCCCAAGTCGCTGGGATTACAGGCATGTGCCACCACGCCCAGCTATTTCCTTTTTCTAAAACCAAACTCAAGTTGCATACGAAACTCCATTTCTACCCAGTGCCAGGAAGCATTGATCTGGCATATTGAGGCAACACAGTTCCATTTGGATGCAAAACACTTATTTCCAGTACATGTTCAGTTCAGAATGTAAACTCCTACCTCAGTGGTTCACCCCTCCTTGTCTTCCTCTCCAAGCTGGAGTCCTGATACAGGGGCAGGAAGGCATGTGACAGAGCTGCCTCCATCCTTCAACTGGCCTTGGATTTGGTGTCACCCCCTCTAATCTGTGCACCCATTACTCTGCACCACCTTGTCCATTCTCTTAGGCTGGACTGATGTCTTGGAAGCAGTTGTGCATCACTGCCTCTTCTACAGCTCGCTTTTAAACTCTACGCTTGGAAGACATTACTCTCTGGAACTAACATATGTTTTCTCTCTTTAAAGACCTCAGCCCTTGAAAGTTAGAAGGGTTTTGGTTTCACACTGCTGAGCCTGCTAGATGTTTAAAATATCCATTTAATGCAGGGAATGGATAACCTGAGGATAAAAAGAATGATTTTAGGAGAGTAAAGCACCTTTGGGGCACTGCGTATTCTCCTTTCTTAATGTTTAAATAGCCCCCTTCATGAAGCCGGCAGTATCTGCTCAATGACTTGAGGCAGAGCCCAGGACTATTCCAGGCAAAGCAGATTGTATAACCACTGTGACTACCCAGCACTTGGGTGCTGACCAATGGATGAAAACAAATTACCGGCTCCCAGGGGAGAAAGTGTAATGGGAGGCCGAGGGGCTGGTGTTTCCCAACACTGCCATCACAAGTGAGCATCTCAGGCTGTTTTTATTAAGGTCTTGTGGTAACATCAAAGCATCCTTAAGAGTTAGGGGAGGTTGAGCCAGGCACGGTGGCACACGCCTGTGATCCTAGCGACTCGGGAGGCAGAGGTAGGAGGATCACAATTTCGAGACCAGAAGCAGTCTGGGTAATTTAGCAAGACCCTGTCTTAAAAAGTGCAAAAATGGGCTGAGGGTGCAGCTCAGTGGTCCAGCACTTGCAAAGCATGCAAGCACAAGGCCCTGGGTTCAATCCCCAGTACTGGAAAAAAAAAAAAGAGGGGAGCTTGATGGTTAATGTATACTTCACAAATCAAATCAACAAAGGTCATGTGAGACAGGGGAGGGTTATTTATTATTTCACCATAGCCTGCCTGTTGCATGTTGGCAGGGGTGTGGGGGAGTGTAAGCCGGTGGGTCTGCATAGATGATGGCCAGGAAGCAGGCCTTCAGGTACAGACACTCATGAGGGCTCCGTGCCTTCATTCCTGCATAGAAGCTGGAGCCTTCTTGCAGCTGCTTTTCCTTAGAGCTTCTCTAGCCATTCAGCCATGCCTTCCGCTGACATATAATTGCTCAGGCTATAGTTATAAAATCACTCACCATCCCTGTTGAACCTAACATTAAGATCAGATAAAAAGTTAACCATGTCCTTCTGGATGGAGATAAAAGGTAGATGCTGGAGAGAGAGGGGAGATGAGAGTGGAAGCTGGAACCAGAGATGGAAAGGGAGGGCACGCTCTTCTCCCTTGGGACAAGAGGGATGTAGAAAGGGTTAAGATATGGATGTGTTAAGCTACAGAAGGGAGTGTAGGTGACACTGGTGGATATTTGCCTAGTCAGGACAAAAGCCATAAGGCAGGCAAGTCATGAATCAGAGACACCCAAGGCGGAGGAAGAACGCGCAAAGACCAAAGCAAAGATTGGATGTGGTGACTCCTGAGCGTTGAACACTTGGGGAAGAAAAACAGCTGAGGACAGATGGCTGCAGACGACAGACTGCCACAGGCATTATGGAGAATTGAAAGATCTACCAGGGTCAAAAGCCTTTGGGAGACCCCGTGTGCCCCTCCTCTCCTGAAGCTGCCAGGAAGTCCTCTGTGAGTGAACTTGGCACCCTGGTCCTCTGGTCTCAGTCAACTGCGTTATAAACATAGCTTTAATTAGTTCCAGGTTTATGGCCCCTTAACTCATTTGATAAGCAGCATACACACATTCACAATATCCATCTGTTATCAAGAGGTAGGAAGGTAAGATTCCCTGTTTATTTTCCTCTCTTTATAATAATCCTCACATTTGAACTTTTACTCTTTTTCTAAAATTCATTTGCTTTTTTCTCTGTCCTTGTTTCCTCCCTCCCTGCCCATCTAACTGGTAGAAATGCCTCGGTTTTCTGTTCCCTTCTGAGAGCCAGTGTCCACCACCGACTTGTAGACTTTCAGCACTCGAAGCTGCCCCACTGATCAGTCATGGCCAAACAACTGCTTGCCAGTGAACTACAGGAGGAGATGATCTGCCCCATCTGCATGGACATTCTGCAGGAGCCTGTCACCATTGACTGTGGGCACAACTTCTGCTTCACATGCATCAGTCAGGTTGGGCAAGCCTCAGACAGGTTTCTCAGATGCCCCCTCTGCAAGAGTTCTGTGAAGACAAATACATTCAGGCCCAACTGGCTGTTGGTGAACCTGGTGGAGAAAATCCACTCTATCCATGCCTCTGAGACCCAGCCAGAGGAGGAAGAGCTGAGATGTCAGCGGCATGGGGAGAGGCTCCATTACTTCTGCGAGGATGACAGAGAGTTCCTCTGTGTTGTGTGCCGTGACTCCAAGGACCACAAATTTCACAGGTCCAGCTTGATAGATGAGGCTGCCCAGAACTATCAGGTAGGCGTTTGGGGTCCCTTCTCTGCCACCCCCATGCCTGGTCCTCAACAGAGGTGGAGTTCAGTGGAGATTTAGGAACTGTTCCCAACTCCAGTTGGCTGGCACCCATTAGCCCCGCTCCCTTGCACTTGAGTGGGCACTTCACAGGCAGACACCGTGGGCTCAAAGAGCTGAGTCTGGGAAACCTTTGCAATCAGGGCATCTAAGAGAATGGTCACGGTGTGAATTTTGACTCAGGAAGTTTGGGCTCAAGTTCAGACTCCTGAGTTCACTTAGGACCTTCAGGGAATCACTTTACCTTTCCCATAGCCAGCAGACACAACAATCATCCCCCCAACCCCTTGCCCCCCCACCTCCCACCCCTGCCACACCCTTGCTAGGCAAGCAAGCCCTGTCACTGAGCTACAAACAGGGCTGGGTGAGTGGTAGGTATGCGCCTATGCTGGAGGCACTGGGCCCCATCCCCAGCAGGAGATGTGGGGCAGGGAGAATGAAACCTATCTGGTAAAGTTGTGTAGGTAGGACAGAGAAGGGAAAGTGTGTGGAAGTTTTCTGATAATCCCAAAGCAACATCCAAATATGAATCCTCATCATAAATAACATTCTTTTAGCTTACTCAAGTTCCAGCCTTCTCCTTTTCCATCATCCGCCCTCCCCCCACCGTGAGAACTAAAGGGTGATTTCTTAAGGACACCAGTCCCTCCGGGGGAGCCTCAGCCACTCCCCTTGGAGACCAGGAGGGTTTTAGGAGACAGAGAGCTCTAGGCACAGCTTGCCCAAAGGGCCCTCTTCCCACAGGGGCAGATTCAAAGGCAGGTCCAGGAGCTGCTGCAAAAGGAGGAGGAAATAGTACTAGAGAAGGCAGAAGGCGAAGAGAAGATCGACGCCTTCACGGTAAGAGAAAACTCCATCGCGTGGGTGACTGAAGCCGATACATCCCCTGTCAAGTTCTTAGCGTACTTTATTATGCTGATCCTCCGAAAAAGCTCTCGTGGCCGAGAAACTGTAGCACCGAGCAGAACCGCGAGTAGGAAAGGAGGAGCAGGCCGAGGGCGTGGGATGGGGGGTCAGAGGTGCTGGCGCCTCACTGTCCCGCTGCCCCGCACCTGCCTGGGCAGCGGCACGCTGCACCCTCCTTGCGTCAGCAGAGCAGGTGGGCAGCTTGTGTCCTTCACCTGCCCAGAGGCTGGTGTAAGGAAAACCCACACTAGTCTTAGAATGGGAAATCCCGGTTTTCAGTCCCTGCCCTGCCTCTCCCAGGACCTAACGAACTAGAGCCTTGTTCTCCAATTAGGAAAAAAAGCACCTTTACCTGTTTTTGTTGTTGTTTTGCTTTGTTTGGAGCGTGTTCAAGGAGAAGCATGTGAAAGCACATTATAAACTGAAAAGCCTCTGGAAAGGTAAATTTCAGGCACTCAAGTCCTTGAAGGCAAAAATGATAAAATAGAATTATGCTAAACTTGAGGACATAGGAAGTGCTTTTTTATTGGAAATTTAAAATGTACAACTTAATGTGATTCATTCTGACATGCATTTCATTGTGACATTATAGGAAGTACTTTTAAAGTTGGTTTGCTTCACCTTGCCTTTCCTTGGTACTCAGTATAAACTTTTGTTGTTGTTGGGTGCCATCAAATCGGTATCTGACTCATAGCGACCCTCATAGGGTTTTCAATGGCTATTTCTGGATTGCATTGGGAGTGGATTGCCAGGTCCTTCTCCCATTTTTGCGGTGCTGGGAATTGAACTTGGGACCTCAGAGACTGCAGTGCAGCGCTCTACCAACTGAGCTAAATCCCAGCCCATTCACTTAAAAACTGAATGGTGGGCTGCAAGGACCTTGGAAGCCACTCTCTCATCTCTTTGTCTCCTTTCCTTATCCCCAGACCCAGGTGGAGTTTGAGAGGCAAAGGATCCTTGCAGAGTTCAGGAATGTGCGGCAGGACCTAGAGAAGGAGGAGAATTTCCTCCTGTCCCAGCTAGATTGGCTGGCGCAGGATGGAGCCAAGGGAAGGAAATCCTACATCACTTCCATTGATGAGCAGCTGAACTCTCTCAAGAAGCTCATTGACGCCCTGAAGGCCAAGCAGCAAATGCCACCCAGACAGCTGCTGAGGGTGAGTCCCTTGGGGGCAGCACTGTGGATAGGCAGCAGCACATCCCTAGTCTCCCAGGAGCCTGTGGACCACCTGGCAGAGTATCCGAGGCTCCTGGAGTCATATCCCACCTCTGGCCAGTGCCGTTGAACAGAAATACACAACCGCATAGACAATTGAAAATTATAATGTGGACCACCCATGTCATTTAAAAATATAAAGCAGCTGGTCATGGTGGTGCATGCCTGTAAACCCAGTGGCTTGGGAGGTGGAGGCAGGAGGATCGCAAGTTCGAGACCAGAGGCAGTCTGCGTAATTTAATGAGACCCTGTCTCAATAAATTAAAAAAATGGGCTGGAGATACAATTCAGTGGTCCAGCACTGGCAGAGCATGCAAGCGTGGGGCTCTCGGTTCAACCCCCAGTACTGAAAAAAAAAAAAAAAAAAAAATATATATATATATATATATATACAGACACATACATACATACATGTGTGTATATATACATACATACATGTGTGTATATATATACATACATACATGTATATATACATACATACATACATACATATTTTTTGTTATTGTTATTAGGTGCCATAGAGTCAGTATCTGACCCATAGCGACCCTACATACAACAGGCGAAACACTACTGTCAGTGCTTCTCTGCTGTTTATAGAGTTTTCAATGGTGGATTGATTTTTGGGAGTGGGTTGCCAGGTCCTTCTCCCAAGCCTACAGCACCTGGTATTCCCAGGCAGTCTCCCATCCAAGTACTAACCAGGCCCAACCCTGCTTAGCTTCCAAAATCTGAAGGGATCGGATGCCACAGGGCTACGGCTGTATATATATATATATATACAGTGCCATATATATATATATATATATATATATATATATATCAAGTCCCATGTGTCATTTAGAAATATGTGAACCACATATGTAATTTAGAAATATATTTCAAGCCACATATGTAATTTAGTATTTTTTCTTTGTGGTACTGGGATGTTCAACGCAGGACATTGTCCCATGCTTTGCAAACTCTCTACCACTGACCTGCATCCATAGCCTGTTTTGTACTTTGTCTTTTGAGACATGCTCTTGCTTATTTACGCAGGCTGCCTCTGGCCTCAAACATGTCATCCTTCTGCCTCTGCCTCCTGAGTCACTGGGGTTACAGGTGTGCATGGCCTTGCTTGACCTTTTTGTCTTTTTAATGTGGCTATTAGAACAAATTTAAATTATAGCCTTGTGGGGTAGTAGAGTGCTTGCAAAATATGTGTGAAGCCCTGAGGTCAGCCCGAACATCCTGCAAAAAGAGAGAGGGGGAGGGGACAAGGTAAAGGGGGATGGGGGAGGGGAGGAGAGGAGAGAGAGAAAGAAAGATGGTCCACATTTGTAATCCCCCACTCAGGATGCTGAGGCAGTAGGATCACAAGTTCAAGGCCAGCCTGGGCTACAGGGCAAGACCCTATCTCAAAACATAAAACGAAAGAGTCTGTCTCTTTCTTGCAAGAAACATCATGCAAAGCCATTCCAGCCTTTCTTCAGACCCTTCTGGCAGGGTTCTCCTGGCTCGGTCTCAGAGACAAAAATTCATCTTCGGAATCTCACTCTTCTCCTCTTCACTCAGTGCCTCTTGAGGTCTCACCAGGGTCCTGGCTACTGGCAATATGAGGCACTTCTGGAAGCAGCCCTCCATTGTGGGGGTGAGGGAGAGAGAATTAGGGGTGCTCTCACTCCACCTCCAGCAGGGGCTGCACCTTTTCCTTGGCTCCCATGATTCAGCCAAGTGCTGAGGCTGTGCTGTGTCTTTCTCTTCCAGGACATTGAAGTTACCTTGGACAGGTATGATGGGTGACCCCAAGTGCACTGTGCCTCCTGATACACTCAAGCATACACCACACATGGTCCCCATCCCTCCTTCATGGTACCCCCACACTCTTAACTATTTAGACGGCAGTTGGGGGAAAGCTAGCTGAGCACATGAGCTCATAGTTTGGTTGGTAAAAAGACAAGCTGTCTTCTCCAGCTTCCTGGCTCTGTAGCACAGAGTGTCTTATTTGCTTGCCCCTGCATTACCCCCTTGCTCAACTGGTTGAGTCCTGAGTCCCCTACTCTGTCTCTCTGCCTCCTTTCCCTTCCCTTCTCTGCCTCCATTTCCCATCCACATTGCTCTGCCTCCTCAGGTCCCTGCTGGCCTCCCAGCTCACTAGCTCCTGATGTACACTCCCTCTCTGCCCCAGATCTCCATCCCCACAAGCCCATGTCACAGGTCTTCCCTCCCCTGTCCCGCATCCTCTGATTTCACCACTCAGTGCAGCCATGTCTTTGTAGGAGTGAAGAATTTCAATTTCTCAGCCCAACCCTAGTTCTTCCAGACTGGGAGAAAAAACTCAGTGAAGCAAAATCAAGACATGACTCCATCACAGAGGCCATGAAGAAGTTCAGAGGTAAGGAAAGAGCTGTCGCCTCCTCCGCTCGTCTACTTCTAGGGGATTCTCACCCCATTGCTCCATAGAAACTGACCTGGGATACACAGGTGCCAGTAATGGTCCCTGGGCCCTTCAGATGCCAGGCTTTCTGCTGAGCCCTTTCCACGCATCGCCTCGCTTCCTTTCAGGCATTTCTTACACTCTTCATCACGTGCTACTAGTTTGCTGCTTTGAGTCTGTTGGGACACCCAGAAGAGCAGACCTTTGGGCCAGCGCGGTGGCTGTCCTTAAGTTGGGGCTGGGTGGTGTGAGGGATGAGAAAGGAGGCAGAGTGCTGCCTTCCCAGGGTGCTCAGGCAGGAACTGTGCGATGTGCAGCAAGTGGCTCTTCCTGACGACAGAGGAGAAAGCCAACTGAGAGTCAGTGACATTTGAGCCAGGCATGGTGGCATACTCTGCAATCCCAGTGACTTGGGAGGTAGAGGCAGGAGGATCCCGAGTTCGAGGCCAGAGGCAGCCTGTGTAATTTGGCAAGACCCTGTCTTAAAAATAAAAATAAATATCCAGGCGCGGTGGCGCATGCCTGTAATCCCAGCGACTCAGGAGGCAGGCAGGAGGATCGCAAGTTGGAGACCAGAGGCAGTCTGCGTAATTTAGCGAAACTCTGTCTCAAAAAGTAAAAAAATGGGCTGGGGGTGCAGCTCAGTGGTCCAGCACTTGCAAAGCATGCAAGCGCGAGGCCCTGGGTTCAACCTCCAGTACCGCCAAAAAAAAAAAAAAAAAAAAAAAAACCTTAAAAATTAAAGTAAAACTTAAAATAAATAAATAAGTAATGTGCTGGGGCTGGGTGCAGCTGGTGGTAGAGCACTTGCTAAGTATGTGCAAGGTCCTGGGTTCAACCAGTGTGAGGAGGAGAGAAAGAGACAGAGAGACAGAGAGACAGAGAGAGAGAGAGGGGGGGGAGAAAGAGAAGAAAGAGAAGAAAGAGAGAAAGAAAGAGAGAGAGAGAGAGAGAGAAAGACAGACAGACAGACAGACAGACCATTTGGAGGAAATCGCTCCTCCTCCCTTTCAAGAAAGCAGAAACAAGCCAGGACCCAAGTCCACGACTTGGGCTTTGGATGTTTGGTCAGATATTTTTCACAAACTTGTCTGGCTTTGCCATCAGCAGCGAGGTTGGCATTTGGAAGGACTCCCTTTACCCCTGGTGAAGACAGCTGGATGGAGTCTCTTCCTAGAAATACCCCTGGAGCCCCACTGCTCCCCCCAGACACTCCCCTGCTCCCCTAGGCGAGAGGTGGACCAGGACAAAGCCCAGATCTCTCCCCTTCTGCCAAACCACTCCATTCCTCCATTCGCAGACATAAATGCAACAGTATTTTGTTTCTGTTTTCCACTTCGGTGTTTGAACTTTTCTTTCCAGCAGTAGCTGTTCTGTTTGCCCATCTCTCTCCTCCCACTGGGTATAGCCACAACCAGCCCAGCAACTTTATGGTCATTTCAGGTCTGAAATGATTTGTTTGCTGTTTAGAATTTGAATGAAGGGACCCCCTACCTTTCCACTTCAGCAAAGGGCAGATTTGGAAGCAGGGGAGATAGGCACTGTTTGTTCTGTTTCCCCCTCACTTCTCTTACACACACACACACACACACACACACACACACACACACACACGCACAGGGTACCTCAACTCCCACCCAACTATATGAAAGCTGAAGGAAGCTGGCGAGGTAGCGCTCGCCTGTAATCATGGCGACCTAGGGGGCAGAGGGGGAGGATCACAGGTTCAAGGCCAGAGGTACCCTAACACAGTGAGACCCTGCCTCAAGAGAAAAAATAAAAAATGGGCTGGGGTGCATCAGATCAGTGGGAGAACACTTGCAAAGTATGCATAAGGCCCTGGGTTCAGCCTCCTAGTACAAAAAAAAAAAAAAAAAAAAAAAAAAAAAGATTGAAAGGATTGAGGACCTGGAGGGGTAGGGAGTTTCCTGTGCTGAAGGTCACTGCTCCCTATTGGGGAATGACAACCCCAGGATGGATGTGGCCGTGCTTGGACCCCAAAGTGCCTGAAGGGCTTAGTAGGTTTGCAGACCCCTCTGCCAGGGTCATCGAGGCTTCTCCTGAGGGATCTTAGCTCTTAGGGGAGCTATTCGTGGTTCTTCCTCTACTTACCCCCAGGGCCATTCTGTGCTCTCCTGGAGCTGCAGAGCACTGGTGGGGCAGGGGATGAGTGCTATAAAGAAGCCCCTCTTCTAGGGGCTCCACCCAGCAGTTCTTCGCTCAGTTCAGCACCCTGACAAGAAATCCAGGCCAGGAAGACCCACTGTCCCCAGCTCCTGGGCTCATCCTCTCACCATGCAGAGGTTGTCTTGTCTCCGTCCATTTGCATCATGGATGCATGTGGACAAGGCCCCCCACATCTGCTCAGGGCAAAGGGGAGACAAGTTTCAGCTTCAGGAGCCTGGTTCTCTCCCCCTGAAGCCCTCTTTCTGGGGAGGAGGGCAGAATTGCCATCCAGTGTTATAGGAATACACTTCCTCTACCACCTCCTGCTCCTGGGTGGCTAGCCTCACAGAGAGCCTCTTTTTTTCTCTTATTATTTGGGGGGCTGGGGGATACTGGGGATTGAACCCAGGGCCCCGCACATACTTTTCAGGTGCTCTACCACTGAGCTACACCCCTGGGCCCTTTTCTATTTTTTTATCTTGAGATAGGGTCTCACTAAATTGTGTAGGCTGCCTCTGGCCTCAAACCTGAGATCCTCCTGCTTCTGCCTCCCAAGTCTCTGGGATTATAAGCGTGTGCCATGAGCCCACCTGGCTAACAGCAGACCATTTTCTGAAACTGAAGGGTGAGACTTCAAAGCACCTTTTGTCTCAGCACTTTTTTTCTTATTTGTCAGGTAGTGAGGAAGGGGCTAGATGTGCGCTGCCCCTAGGTAGCTGCTAGCCACGTGTGCCTTCAAGCATTGAGATATAGCGTGTCCAAATTCAAATGTGCTGTAAATGAAGAATACATATCGATTCTGTAAGACTTAGCATGAAAATAAAATGTAAAATATAGCAATAATTCTTTTTGAGACAGGATCTCACTGTGTTGCCTAGGCTGGTTTTGAGCTGGTAGGCTCAAATAATCCTCCCACCTTAGCCTCCTGAACTCAAACTGACAGCTGGGATTACAGGTGCCAGCCACCATGCCTGGCTAGCAATAATTTCTTACTCTACATGTTGAAATGACTTTATTTTGAAAATATTGAGATAAATAAAATATATAAATATATAATTAAAAATAATTTTATAAGCTTATTTTTACTTTTTTTAGATAGGATTTCACTGTATAGCCCAGACTGGTACCTGTATAGCACAGAGTGGCCTCAAACTCATCATTCTCCTGCTTCAGCCTCCTGACTGCTAGGATTACAAGCATATGCCACAATGCCTGGCTCTCTTTTCACCTTTTTAATGTGACTAGTTGTTGTTGTTGTTAGGTGCTATGGAGTTGGTATTTGACTCATAGCGACCCTACATACAACAGGTGAAACAGTATTGTTATTGTTTCTCTGCTATTCATAGGATTTTCAATGGCAGATTGTTTTTTTGGGAGTGGGATGCCAGGTCCTTTTCCCAAGCCTACAGCACCTAATGTTCTCAGGTGGTCTCCCATCCAAGCACTAACCAGGCCTGACCCTGCTTAGTTTCCAAGATCTGATGGCACAGAAGTACAGCTGTAGGCAATGTGATTAGTAGAAAATTTAAAATTAAGTGGTTCATATTTGTGGCTCCTATTGTATTTCTCCTCCATGTGTCATGTTGTGAGGGTTTGCTTGTTGCTGTGATGCCAGTAACTATGTCACAGGTATCTCAGATTCTAGCAGGGCCACCCATGATGGACAGGTTTCAGCTGAACTTTAAGACTAAGACAGACAAGGGAGAAGGACCTGGCAGCAAACTCCCCAGACAATTAACCATTGAAAACTCTATGAATAGCAGAGAAGCACTGTCAAATATAGTGCCGGAAAATGAGCCCCCCCCCCCGCCCCTGCCCAGGCTGGAAAGCATTCAAGAAACCAGTAGGGAAGAGTTGCCTCCTCAAAGCAGAGTTGGCCTTAATGATGGAAATGGAGTAAAGCCCCTAGGACCTCCATTTGCTGTTGTGGTACTACTCAAAAGTTTTTGAGAAGAAACATGGTGGCTGCAACAATGGGCTCAAACATAAAAAGATCGTGTGTATGGCACAGTGTTAGGTCATGCTTTGTTCTGCTGTACTTAGTGTTGTTATAAATTGGACCCAACTCGATGGCACCCAAAAACAATAACAACAACACTATTTCTCCTGGACAGTGCTAGGCAAGTGAGCCTCTACAGAGAAGCCCAGAGGGCATCTCTCAAAGCTTCGTACCTCTTTGCCCACTAAGAATATAAGACAAAATCCAGCTCCCACTTCTCCCAGGCATTTCAGATCTGTGCCTCACTGTGTGGCCCTGGCTTCCTTGCTTAATCTCTCTGGACTCTGTTTTCCTCCATTCTCTACCCACAGATGAACTTCAGGATGATGGGAAGAAAGATAACAACACATTCTTTAAAAGCATGATTAAAAACAGGAGACAGCGTAAGTGAGACTGCTTCCTACATTTGGGGGAAGTAGGTAGGGAAAGGGAAGGAATTCTCAGTATAGGTACAAGAAGGCCCCAAACGGGTAAATGTTAAATAAGCCAAGTGAGAAGAGCAGGCTTATATGGATGTGTTTTATTATTTTAAAGTTAAGTCAATCACAATGCTGTGACAAATCCCAAATTTCAAAGTATTCAAAAGTAATGGGAATTTATTTCTTCATTACTCAGAGAGGGAAAAGTGGACAAGGAGGAGTGCAGGCAGCCCAGTCTCTGTAGTTATCAGCTGATGTACTGGGCGCAGCTAGGCTTCTGGGCAAACTGCTCTTTGACATCAGGTGAGGGCTGCTGAGGAATGGAGACCCCCTGTCACCATGGCCTATGGCAATGTCCAGAGACAGTTCTGCACCTGATGATAGTACTAGAAGTACCATTTGTTAAAGGCCTGCTATGCACCGGGCAAAGACGCTCATTGAAGAAAGTGTGGCGGGGCCCTCTCAGAGCATTGATAGTTGCTGCTGGTAGGAGGGAAGGTGGTTAAACTGGAGGTCTCTAGGAAGAGGTCACTAGGAAGCAGTCTCTAGGAAGAGGTCAAAAGTGGGACTGTGATTGTGTGTGTGTGTGTGTGTGTGTGTGTGTGTGTGGTGCCTTTTTTTTCTTTTCTTTTGATTATTTTTTATCTCTCTTCCTTTTCCCTTTTCTTTTTTATTTTTATCTTTCCTTTATTATTTTTAATTTCAGCATACTTCACTTTCTCATCTTCTTTTCTTTTTTGTACCTTTTTTTCCCATCACTTCTCCCACCTCCTCCCCCAGTAGAGAAGTAGAGACAGTTACCACCCTGGCCTCCAGGGGTGTAGAGGGGTGTAGAGTCCAGGGCATAGTGAAGAGCAACAGGAGCTGAAGGCTCCCTGAGCCTAGGAGATCTGGTCCAGAACAATGCCCATCTGAGGTCTGGTAGGGGTTGTGACTTAGAGTAATAGTGCGACAGACATGACAAACTAAGACACATGGTTTAGGCTGTAGACCAATCAGGAGCTGGGAACCCAGGGGACTGAGAGAAACTGAGGGAAGCAGTGCTGAATACAGAGTTTGCAGCAGAACCTAGACATCGGGCACTGAGGCTGCAAAATACAGGGCAGGAGAGTGAGAGAAAAGTGTCAGCGGCTCATCTTCATCTAAACTCAAAGAAATGCCAGAAGGAGAATCTCTTTATACATGGAGGAGGTAGAACCTAGCTCCCAAACCAAGCAATGGGCAAGCCTCAGCAGAAAAACACATGAAACATGAAAGGACACACTGGATGGGAAGATCCTATAGAACAAAGATTCTCAACAGATAATATAAAGCAATCCCAATTTCTGGAGATGTCAGAATCAGAATTCAGAACCTTGCTTACAAATAAGCTAAGAGACATCAAAACAACACTAGCAGTTCTCTTGAAGCCCTGGATAAGAAGGTATCATTTGGAGGCCAAATACTCCAAAGAACTAGAAAATAAAATTTTTTAAAAAACCAAGCAGCAATCCTTGAGCTGCAAGGCAAGCTGAATGAAATAGAATCTTCAGTATCCAGAATAGATGAAGCTGAACATAGGACTGCTTGTACAGAGAAAGAAGTACAAGATATTAGTTACTCACAAGCCAAGTTGGAGGGAATGATGAAGCAGTATCAACAAAATCTCCAAGAGGTTTCTGACAAAATAAGAAAATGAAACTTAAGAATTCAGGGAGTCCATGAAGGAGGGGAAAACAACAAGAGAGGATTAGGAAATTTATTCTAAGAAATATTAGATGAAAACTTCTTGAATCTAAGGCAAGAGATGGGTACCTATACAACTAAAACATTCAGAACCCCAAACAGAGTAGACCAAAATAGATCCTCCCCATGGCACATTATAATCGGAATGCTAAACTTAGAATGCAAAGAAACCATTCTGAAAGCAAGGGAAAAGTGCCAACTCACCTACAAAGGCAAATCTATCAGAATAACAGCAGACTTCTCCACATCAACATTAAAGGCTAGAAAAGCTTGGACAGACATCATCCAAGCTCTGAAAAAGAATAACTCACAACCAAGACTACATTATCCAACAAAGTTATTTCTTAAAATAGATGATGAGTATAAGACATTCCATGATATTGCCCTGTTCAAACAATTTGCAGCCACTAGGCCAGCATTACAGAGGATCCTCAATCAACTACCACATACGGGGGAGGTAAGACAACTGTACATAGAAAACCAAAGAACTGAACAATTAACATGAGAGAAAATTAAGAAAGAAATAAGATGAATATGAATAAAAAACCAGTAACAAATACCAATTTGATGCATAAAAATAAACACCTCTCAATAATTACTCTCAATGTAAATGGTCTTAACTCACCAATTAAGAGACATAGACTGGCCAATTGGATGAAAAAACATAAATCCTTGATATGTGCCATTCAAGAGACTCACCTAACTGACAAAGACTGGAAAAGGTTGAGAATTAAAGGTTGGAAAACAATATACCAAGCAGGGGGAAAACAAAACAAACAAACAAACAAAAAAGCAGGAGTCACGATACTAATTTCACATAGAGTAGACTTCAATCCAAAACTAATTAGAAGAGACAAAGAAGGACACTACGTATTATTAAAAGGAGCAATCAACCAGGAACCCATAACGTTACTTAATAAATATTCTCCAAATGCAGGGGAACCTAGCTTCATAAAATAAACTTTATGGGAAATAAAGGAACATATTGGACCAGACACAATAATTATGGGAGAACTCAATACCCTGCTTTGCCAAAAGACAGGTCATCAAATAAAAAAATCAACAGAGACATGATGACCTTAATTTGCACCTTAGATCAACTGGAATTTACAGATGTCTACAGAATATTCCATCCATCTGAAGAGGAATATACATTCTTCTCAGCACCACATGAAACTTTTTCTAAAATGGGCCACATTTTAGCCCACAAAAATAGCCTCAACAAATACAAAAAAATAGAAATCATCCCTTGTACCTTACAGATCACAACAGAATAAAATTAATAAAAATAAAAACAAGAAAAACTTCAGAAATTTTACAAAGTCATGAAGAATAAATAATACACTGCTGAATGGTCAATGAGTTACTGAAGAAATTAAAGTGAAAATTTAAAAATTTCTGCAACCAAATGAAAATGAAAACACATCCTCCCAAAACTTATGGGATAAAGCAAAGGCAGTTCTAAGAGAGAGGTTCATAGCAGTGAGCACCTTCATCAATACATTTGGGAATGCCCAAATGAATTACTTGATGACACATCTCAAGGCATTAGAAAGCCAACAACAAACCCAAGAGGAGCACTCAAACAGAAATTATCAAGATCAAGCCGGGGATATCCCAATTAGAATCTTAAAAGATAATCCAAAGAATTAATGAGACTAAGAGGTTGTTCTTTGAAAAGATTAATGAAATAGATGCTTCCCTATCCAATATCACCAAAAGAAAAAAGGAAAAGGCCAAAATTGAAAAAAATTATAGATGAGAAAGGAATCATAACCACTGATTCCAATGAGATCCAGAAAATCATCAGGGAATACTTTGAGAAATTGTATCCCCCAAAATATGAAAATACAGAAGAAATGGATAAATTTATTAACACATACAATTTACCTAAATTAAGCCCAGAGGACATAAGCAATCTAAACAGACCCATTACATACAATGAAATAGAAAAGGTAATGGAAAACCTCCTAACAAAGAGGAGCTCAGGACCTGACGGGTTCACAGCAGAATGCTACCAAACTTTCAAAGAAGAATTAATACCAGTTCTCCTCAAATTATTTCAAAAAGTAGAAAAGAAGGGAGCCCTCCCAAACTCATTCTATGAAACCACCATCATCCTGATACCTAAAGCAGGCAAGGATACAGCTAAGAAAGAAAACTACAGACCAATTTCCCTAATGAACATAGATGCAAAAATTTCTAACAAAATCCTGGCAAACTGAATTCAGCAACAGGTAAAAAGGATTACTCATCATGGCCAAGATACAAGGCTAGTTCAACATATAAAAATTGACCAATGTAATCCAACATATCAAGAGACTTTCAGACAGAAACCACATGATCATCTAAATTGATGCTGAGAAGGTCTTTGACAAAGTGCAACACTTCTCATGATTAAAACCCTGGAGAAGATAGGGATAACAGGAAAATATCTCAACATCATAAAGGCCATTTGTGATAGACCTACAGACAATATCATGTTAAATGGAGAAAATTTGAAACCATTTCTTCTAACATCAGGAACAAGACAAGATGCCCCCTCTCTCCTATCTTATTTAACATTGTGATTAAAGTCCTAGCCAGAGAAATCAGACAAGAGAAAGAAATCAAAGGGATACAGATAGGCAAAGAAGAGGTCAAATTATCCTTATTCACGGATGACATGATACTTTACCTAAAGGACCCAAAAAACTCTCCTAGAAAACTTTTAGACATAATTAACTCCTTCAGCAAAGTGGCAGGATACAAAATTAACACTCAAAAGTCAGTAGCCTTCCTTTACACCAATTGTAAGTAGGAAGAGAAGGAAATTAAGGCTACAATCCCTTTCATAATAGCCCACCAAAAACTTAAATACTTAGGAATCAATCTAACAAAAAATCCTGGAGGCTGGGCGCAGCGGTGCATGCCTTAATCCCAGAGGCTTGGGAGGCAGAGGCAGGAGGATCGTAAGTTCGAGACCAGGGGCAGTCTGCGTAATTTAGTGAGACCCTGTCTCAAAAAGTAAGAAAATGGGCTAGGGGTGCAGCTCAGTGGTCTAGCACTTGCAGAGCATGCAAGTGAGAGGCCCTGGGTTCAGATTCTAGTACCGTAAAAAAAAAAAAAAAAAAAAAAAAAAAATCCTGGAGGTCTCTACAAGGAAAACTTCAAAACAGTAAAGAAAGAAATTGCAGAGGATACTAGAAGGTGGAAGGACCTCCCCTGCTCATGGATTGGGAGAATCAATATCGTAAAAATGTCTATATTACCAAAAGCAATCTACAGATTTAATTCAATCCACATTAAAATCCCAATGACAGACTTTGCAGAAATAAAAAAAATCCAAAAATTCATATAGGAACACAAAAGACCACATTTAGCCCAAACACTATTAAGCTGTAAAACTAGTGCAAGCAGGATCACAATCCCTGATTTTAAACTATACTACAGGGCTATAGTGGCAAAAAGCCTGTCAGTGGCACAAAAATAGGCCTGAAGAGTGTGGAACAGAATTGAGGAGCCAGAGATACACCAACGCATCTGTAGCCACCTGATCTTTGACAAAGGAGCTAAGCAGGAAAATTGGAGAAAAAATAGGCTCTTCAACAAATGGTAGTGGGAAACTTGGATTTTCACCTGCAGAAAAATGAAAACAGACCCACGCCTCTCAATCTGCATAAGAGTAAACTCAAAATGGATAAAAGACCTCAACATAAAACCAGGAACCTTAAAATTACTAGAAGGAAAGATAGGCAACACACTCCAATATATAGGCATAGGAAGGCATTTCTTTAATAAGACTCCAATTGCTCAGGAAATTGCAACAAGAATAGATAAATGGTATTACAGGAAATTAAAAAGCTTCTGTACAGCAAAGGAAACAATCAACAGAGTTAAGGAAGGCCCCACTGAATGGGATAAAATCTTCACATCCTACACATCTGACAGAGGACTAATTTCTAGAATTTACAAAGAACTCAAGAAGGCAATTACCAAGAAAACAAATAATCTAATACACAAGTGGGCAAAGGAACTGAATAGACAGTTCTCAAATGAAGAAGTTTGTAAAGCCATTAAGCACATGAAAAAATGCTCAATATCCCTAGCCATTAGAGAAATGCAAATCAATACAATTCTGAGATTCTACCTAACTCCAGTAAGAATCGCCAAGATCAACAAAACAAATAATAACACATGCTGGCAAGGTTGTAGAGAAAAAGGAACCCTCTTACACTGTTGGTGCAACTGTAAATTAGTTCAAGCACTTTGGAAATCAATATAGAGATACTTCAGAAAACTAAAAATAGAACTGCTGTACAACCCAGCTATACCACTACTGGGAATATACCCAAAAGGAGATGAGTCATAGTACCACAGAGACACCTGCATCTCTATATTCAATGCAGCACTTTTCACAATAGCAAGGTTATGGAACCAACCAAGGTGCTCATCAACAGAAGAATGGATTTAAAAAACTATGGTACATATATACAATGGAATACTACTCAGCAATAAAAATAAATAAATAATGTCATTTGCAGCAAAATGGATAGAACCGGAGAACATCATCTTAAGCAAACAAACACAAGCTCAAAAAGAGAAATACAGTATGTTCTTGCTCATATGTGAGAGCTGAATCATACTTAATGGAAGAAAAATCCTATCCATAAATTGATATATAAAAATGCACAATTAAACTTAATGTAGAAGGAACAATATAAAGAGCAGAAAGAAGGAGGGAGAGAACTAGCAGAGGAAAGCAGATTGGAGAAGATGGGATGGGGAGGAGGGTCAATGTAGAGGAATGAAGGGGGTTAGGTCAATCTCAATGTAAACAGCACAACTTCATGAGTATATTGGAAAAATAGGGCAATATAACCCAAATAAGCATTTGAGTTTTACTACATATTAGCCATAAGGCTCCGTAAACTTTGTGGTTGATGAAAGTGTTGCCAGGAGTTATGTAAAGGATGTGTAATGGAAAAAGCCAATCCTGTATTACTCTGTACCCCATCATCATTTACTAATAGAGTGGGAAAAAAGGCCTGCTATGTGCTGAGCATTGCACATCCGATATTTCAAAACCCTACAATAATCCTCCAAGGTTATTATCAGCAACTTACAGTGAGGCCCATGGAACTCCAGGGAGGAGAGGTCCATTCCCAGGTCATGTGACAATTAAATGAAAGAGACAGAATTAGAACTCATTTCTCCAAAGCCAGAATATATCATACATTCTAAAGCCAAAGGGTAGGATTTAGGGCAGGATTTTGTTCTGCCAGCATTTCTCCACAAGAGGTGCTACTGGAGGTTGGAGAGGATAAGGGTTTATCATGCTTCATGATATGTTCCCTGTGGAGTATTTAACATCCCAGGTCCCAGCATGATGGGCCAGTAGGGAGCCTCCCCCCAGCTATCAGGGAGATGATCTGAAAGGCATCCATATTTCCCCATGGGCTGGCGATGTGCCCCACCTCCAACCACTAACTGTTGTTGTTGATGGGGCAGGGTGTTTGCTTTTATTTGCAGCTTCTGGTTATCAAGACCAAAATTTGTTTTCTCTCCCCCAATTCCTAGGGTACCAGTTAGAGAAAGGTGATCCAGAGCCAACATTCTCAAGTCGGAGTCCTGCCTGGCCCCCTGGAATCTTCCTACAGGGTAAAGAGGTCACAATCCTCTATCCACCTGTTACGGTCTGAATCTACAATGTCCCCCAAAGGGCATGTGTTTGAACATAAGGTCCCCAGGTGGTGGTACTGTAATGAGAGGCTGTGGAACTTTGGGAGGTGGGACCTAGCTGACAGAAGTAGGTCATGCCCCCAGTACCAGCTTGAGTCTCTGCTTCCTGCTGTCATGATGTGAGGTATTCCACAAGGGTCCCTGCCACCAGCTGCTCCACTATGCCTCCTTGCCATTATGGACTGAGATGCTCTAAACATTGAGCTAAAATAAATCTTTCCTCCTATCTATTGTTTACGTCAGGTACTTTGGTCACAGTAATGAGAAAAGTAACTGATACACCACCAAACACCCATTTGGGAATGCACTGACTCCACAGGGGAAAGGTGGAGACTAGACTACAGAAAGAACTTCTTAGTGGGAAGGAAAGGGAAAGAGAAAAAAGGGATTTATTGTTGTCGTTGTTGTTAGGTGCTGTAGAGTCTGTGTCTGACTCATACCGACCCTACCTACAACAGATGAAACAGTATTGTTACTGTTTCTCTGCTATTCATTGGGTTTTCAATGGCGGATTGCTTTTTGGGAGTGGGTTGTCGGGTCCTTCTCCCAAACCTACAGCACCTGGTATTCCCAGGTGTCTCCCATCCAAGTACTAAGCAGGCCTGACCCTGCTTAGCTTCTGAGATCTGACCAGATGAGATGCCACAGTGGTATGGCTACAGGCAGAAAGAGATTTAGAGAGACCATAAGAGGGCCTGGGGGAGATGGGTCTGTGGAATCCATTGTTGTTGAAGATTTCAGGTGCCAGAGATGGGCAGATGTGGGGTAGCAGGCAGGCATTTCATCCACCTCCTCTACTTCCCAAAGTACATCTCCCAGGAGCCAGGCATGGGATAGGTTTGCCCCTAGGGTTCAGGGCCCCTTTCTTAATTTAGCCCCAGCCCCTTCCTCCTGGTTCTTGCTGGCTCCACCCACTAATCTCTCTTCTCTCTTCTCTTCCCTCAAAGGCAAAGGAACGAGTAAACCTGTTCCTCTGCTGCCAAAGCCCAAGCACCCTCTACTTGGAGCCTCCTTTGCTGAAGCAGCCACCCCTTCAGCAGTTCTCCAGGCTCCGCGAAGCAGGGCCTCTTATGCTGAGGGTCCTCGACATCGATCCAGCTCTGACAGCAGGCAGAGAATGGCTGTGGATACGCTACTGGACACCTACCCATGGCAACGCCCAGTGAGCGGCTTAGGGTGGTCAGGGACCCAAATTTGAGGGGAGTCAGGTCGAGCGAGTGGAGCATTAGGGAGAGCGCTGAGCTGCGGACAGTGGAGATGGGGTCGAGGTGGCGAGGATTTGGAGAAGGGCTGATGTGTTCTTGTGCAAAAAGAGAGGAAGACGCCAGGCGAGGTGGCGCAGGCCTGTAATCCCAGGGACTTGGGAGGCAGAGGCAGGAGGATCGCAGGCTGGAGGGCAGAGGCAGCCTGTGTAATTTAACAAGACTTTGTTGCAAGATAAAAAGTAAAAAGGGGGGCTAGGGGTGCAGTTCAGTGGTGGAACACTTGTAAATTATATGCAAGGCCCTGGGTTCCCCCTCCAAGGGTGTGGGGAGTGGGGAGGGCTGACAGTGCAGCTGTCTTCAAGCAAAGCATGCTTGAAGACCTGGGTTTAACCCAAGTACCACAAATAAGTTAAATAAATAGAAATAAAAAGGGGACTGAGTGGGCAGCTCAGTGGTAGAGCACTTGCAAAGTCTACGCCAGGCCCTGGGTTCAGCACCCCAGGACAGGGAAGAAAGAAAGAAAGAAAAGTAGAAAAGAAAAGAAAAGAAAAGAAAGAAAAGAAGAAAAGAAAGAAAAGAAAAGAAGAAAGAAAGAAAGAAAGAAAGAAAGAAAGAAAGAAAGAAATGTCGGGAGCCATAGGCCCGACATGAGCTAAGGCAATGCCTGCACAAATGGCTACA
>VMDO01001229.1:158222-222077 GCA_007922755.1 Pedetes capensis
AACTAAGTTGATTGTAAACTTTATGACTGTTACAAAGTCCATTGCACTGCAGTTACCTTTGTGAGCTATTTTTAGTATCTCCTTGAGTCGCTATATAAGCATGAGTATAGAGAATAAAGTTTAGCTCAAGACCATCAGTCTTGGCCTCTTCGTCTCCTTCATCCTCGGCTCTCCCCTTCCCACGCTGGGCCCCGACAAAGAAAGAGAAAGAAAGGGAAGGAAGACAACCCCAGGACGGTTGTTATTCCCCCCACCCCCGAGTGCTTAGCTTCTCCTTATCGCTTTGACTCTGGTGCCCTCTAGTGGACAAGAGCAGTCCCTACAAGTGTCTGGTTCCCCACTTCCTTACCCCATGGCCACGCGCCTCATGAATCCGATCGCTTGTTCCCCAGCGATCCCGAGAGCAGGGAAGTCGTCGTCTATGATGGCACCTGCAGCAATAACATCTACACCTTTTCCGCTTCCCTGCCCTTTTCTGAGTCCTGTTTCCTAGTACCCAGATCACCCTGAGTCCTTAGAGTTGTTTCCTTGATTTTCCTCATTAACTGCTCTTCCCCATTAACCTCCCACTTTGGGATGTACTTGCGGTTGGTAGGGCTGAAGCTAAGCTTCCTAGAGCCGTTTCGGAAAGTTCTCCTTAATGCAGGACTGATGTTCTGACCCTGTTTTAAATGTTCTGTCTTTCCCTCAATATGCCTGGGTCTAAAAGAATGATTTGAATACCTGAAAGACGAGACTCAAGGCAGCGGCGCTGTTGGTTATTGGACAAGAGTGGAAACAACTCAAATGTCCATCAACAGGTGATGGTTGAAAGCCACAGGGAGACAGAATGCTGGTTGAGAAACTAATGTAGAGGTCTGGGAAGCTGACCCAAGGCTACCCCTTTCTCTTCCACCTCATTTCCTGTACACACCCTGCTCCCCCCACCCCTTGAGTCTGAAGATGACCTTGGCCCTTCTAGACCTCAAGTTTCCTGAGATCTGGAATCTACAATGCTTTCTCTCTCTGGACTCAGCCAGGCTCTCCCAACATCATTTTGCAAATGAGGACCATCTTTCTATTATTATAGGATGGCCTCCAAGGTTAAGTGGAAAAAGATGGGGAAACATACACATTTCACATAAGAAAAACAAGAATATAAATATACACATTTGGAGTGGGCGTGGTGGCACAACTTGGTAGGCTGAGGCATGAGGATGGCAAGTTTGAGGCCAGAGGCAGCCTTCATAACTTAGGGAGACCCTGCCTCAAGATAAAAAAATAAAAATGGGAGGAGGGCTCATGGGTAGAGCATTTGCAAAGTATGTGCAAGGGAGGCCTTGCATTCAACCATTAAGTACTGCAAACAAACAAACAAACAAACATTTGTTTACTTATATTATTATTTTTAAGTAGATAGACAAACCAAAACCTAACAAAAAGTTATCTACAGGAGGAGGAACAAGTAGGTGGAAGGAATGAAAGATAAGTCTTTTCTGACTGTATCTTGTTTTGTACATTTGACTTTGATTCTGTAAGGGGGCACCTATAAACTGTCTTTACTGGAAAGTATTGCAGAGCCCCAAAGAGCATCTGAAGGTCTCCAGCCCTTGCCCTAAAGCGCAGCCAGCTTGGATTCCAGAGATTGCAATTGCTATGACGAAAGACCACAAAAACGCCCTCCAATGATGACAGAAATCTTCCTGAAAACACCCTGCTCTACCAGAACTGAAATACTGCTCAATTATGCAGACCCTTGCTCCCACCCCCAGCTATTCCTCTACTTAAACCTCCCCCAAAGATAGCCTTGAGGTCATCTGTTCCTCTTCCCAACGTGCACATTAATTAAATCTCTTTTCTCTCCTTTTCATTGTGTCTCTTTAATTGGCATATTGGGGACAGGGTCGTCGAGCCTCAATCTGGGATCTGGGGCTTCACCCTAAAATCTGGTAACAATATCATGCCAATATTTTACATAATTATAAAACAAAATTCAATGAGACAAAGCTAACCTGTGTGGTTGATTACACACCAGACAGAAGTTATTTTAAGTAATGTTAGCCAGATGGGTGTGTGTGTGAACCTATGGGCCCCAGCTACTCAGGAGGGTGGGGCAGGAGGATCACTTATGCCCTCAAGTTGGAGATCATCCTGGGCAACATAAGGAAACCCCATCTCAAAAGAAAAAATAAAAAGTGACTTTAAAATGCAAAGATTTGACTCTTTGATCCCAAATCCTCAATGGTATAGGTTCTAAGGATAAAAATTTATAAATGTCTTAGATTTTTAGTTATTATTCTAAATCTATTAGGTTTGTATGTACACGTGTATGGTAGAATGAAGCAAATAATGAGTTATCTTAATACTACCTAAGGGTTGGGATTTAGCTCAGTTGGTAGAGCGCTGTGCTGCAGTCTCTGAGGTCCCGAGTTCAATTCCCAGCACCCCAAAAATGGGAGAAGGACCTGGCAACCCACTCCCAAGGCAATCCCAAAACAGTCAGCCATTGAAAACCCTATGAGGGTTGCTATGAGTCAGATACCGACTCAACGGCACCTAACAACAACAACAACAAACAAAGAACCAGGGACTGGGATTTAGCTCAGATGGTGCAACACCACTCTGCAGTCTCTGAGGTCCTGAGTTCAATTCCCAGCACAGAAAAAATGCGTGAAGGATGTGACAATCCACTCCCAAGGTAATCCTAAAACAGTCAGCCATTGAAAACCCCATGAAGGTCGCTATGAGTCAGACAGGACTCCACAGCACCTAACAACAACAAAGGACAAAGATTTCCAATCTCAAAATTAGGTTTTCTCTTATGAATATGACATAATCCCAAACTTCAACTGGAAAATCAATATAAACATATGCTGTATTTTCTTTTTAAATAATAAAATTTATTTCTTTGCTTCGTTCACAAAGAAGAACTAAAAATAACCCGTCTGAAACCTATCAAATCTAGATCCATCAGAAAAATCACTTGTAAAACACCATGGAGATACAAACTGAAAATCACAGTTTGGGACAAATTTACAGGACAAAGAGCCAGTTTTTTATATCAAAAAAACTTTTTTTCTGCTAAAGGTGGATGGAAGAGAAGAAAGGACATTATAAACTAAAAGACACTAAGCTAGGTGTGGCAGTGCATGATTGTAATCCCAGAAACCAGGAGGCAGGAGGATTTCTAGTTGTTCATCTTTAAGGTGTGATGATTGTACTTTTTAAAGGAGTTGTTTGCATACTGAAGTTTTTATTAATGAAATGATATGAACTCTGGGATTTGCTTACAAATACACAGTGGGAAAAAGAGGAAGGTGAGTTGATAATTGCTGAAGGAAGGGATGGGTTCACAAGAGCTCGTCATAATATTTTCTCTACTTTTATATGTTTGGAATTTTTCATAATAGAAAAGTTAACACACACAGAGAGATACCCTTCCAGAATCAATATTTGGGAGAGAATTTGTCTCAGAATGCAACATCCTTTTAGAAGTGCTGCAAAGATTTTAATTGCAGCCAAAGTTTGGTTTTAACTAGGAGTGGGTGTTGTCCATTTTCTTTCTTCCTCTCTCTCTCTCTCTCTCTCTCTCTCTCTCTCTTCTTTCTTTTTCTTTCTATTTTATTTTTCTTTCTCTTTTTCTTTCTTTCTTTCTCTTCTTTCTTTTCTTTCTTTCTCTTTCTGTCTCCTTCCTTCCTTCCTTTCGTACTGGACTTGAAACCACACGCGTTAAGCAAGTGCTCTACCACCGTACTGAACCCTCCACCCCTTTTCTATTTTTTACTTTGAGAGTCTAAATTGCAAAGCAGGCTGCTTCTGGCCTTGAACTCCTGATCCTCCTGCTTCCGCCTTCCAAATTGTTGGGATTACAGTGTGCCCCAGGGCGCTGGGTTTGTAATTCCTTTTCAAAGACAAATACATCCGCCTTTTCTGGTTACTCATACTCAGAAATGGAGAAGGACCTGGCAATCCACTCCCGAAACGATCCGCCCTTGTAAACCCTGCGCAGAGCAGAGCAGCACTGACAGTGGTGCCGGGCGTGGCACGGTGTGGGAATGTTTCCTTCTGTTGTACGTAGGGTGGCTACGAGTTGCACCTGACTTGATGGCACCTAACAACAAACCCAGGACCACGTGCGCCCCCGCCCCCACACCATCACTACAAAAATCCCGACCACCTCTAGCGCTGTCGTGGGAGAATCGAAGTTCAACTCAAAGAGCTGTCGTGTTTCCCAGTAACGCCGAAAAAATAAAAGGGGTGAAGGGCTCGGAAACATGGAGCGAACGGGACACACACGCCGTGCGGAGAGCACGATCTGCGCCCGAATTTAAGATCCTCGCGGGTCGCTGCCTCTTCCCCTACCCCGCAGGCAGGGGGCGCTGCAGTCCGATGGGCCAAGGGTCTCGAGACCTCCGGCCGCAGGGTTGCGCTGGGAGGTGGCGCGGTGGCTGCAGGCGCGGGGAGCCGCCCGCTGGCCGCCCGGCGCGTGTCTTCGCGGCCCAGGGCGGGAGCAGCCAACGCCCCGAGCGCGGATTCCATGAGCGCACAGTCAGCCCTGGCCCGGCTCCCCGGTCCAGTTCCCCCGGTCGCCCGCGAGGCGCCGCCGATTACATAAGCAGCCTTAGCTTCCCTGCCACGGGGACAACCTTGGCCTAGGGACGCGTAGGCCAAGCCTGACAAGCAACCCCCACTCTTGACGTCCATTCGGAATCGCCCTGGACCGCCCAGATTCCCTATTTTCCATGCCCAAAGTCCTCGTGAACTTCGCGCGCTTTGTTTCCTGAAATTGTAGGCAGTTTTAGCTTCCTTGCTCGCACTAGAGATCCGGATTGTGGTATACGGAAGTCTTAACTTCCTCCCCCTCCCAAAGCCTGGCGTTCAGCACTCATCCGAGCTTGGGGGTAGTTGTTTAACGTTTACTAATTGAAACCATCCCCTGTTTCTTCTTTCCCACAAAAGAAACCTCACTCGATTTTCCTGGATCGATTTTCCTGGATCGAAACCCCACTCGATTTTCCTGCAGCGTTCGGCTGCCCAGGACGCCTTTTCCAGGTACAGTGCCCCATTCTTCCTGGAGGAAGTGTGCAGAGCTACTAAAGCCCGGTGGCCGAGTCCCCACAGCAGGGCACCAGTAGGCTGCAGACTCCTGGACAGAACGTGCTTCTTACCTTCCTCTCACTCTGCTGGCTGCCTTCTGTGGGCAGTGCAGGTCTGCTTCAGAGTGAATGAAGAGATATACTTCCTGACAGGTTTGTATTTGGGGAGGGGAGGTCTTCCAACCTGGCCCTTAACTCCAGCCCTGGGGAAAGGTTTCTCCCAGCCTTTCCCAAGTGGGCGTCCCTGAAATGTGTCCTGGTGATTCATCCAATTTTCTGGATGGAAGTCAAATGGGAACTGAGCCCTTATCCGTTCTCTAATTGTTGTTGTTGTTGCTTTCTTTTTTTCCGTTCTCCTCCACACTATTAACAACAATTTGTTTACAGAACTTAGCAGTGTAGTAAAAGGTTTCAGAGACATAATGCCATTTACTCTTCACAATGAATTAGGTGTCTTACTTTTCCACATTCTAGATATGGCGTGGATGCCCAAACTCAAGTCTTTTAACCCAAAGCACAACAAACACTACCTTGAAAAGATAAAACCTCATAAAAATATATGATTGTGGTTGTTGTTGTTAGGTGCTGTTGAGTCGGGTCTGACTCATAGTGACCCTATGTACAACAGAAGGAAACACTGCCAAACACTGTGCCACGCACACGATCTTTCCATGTTTGATCCCATTGTTGCAGTCACTGTGTTTCTTCTCACTTAGGGTCATGCCACATCAGCAAATGGAGGTTCCAGGGCCATTATTCCATTCCCATCATTAAGGTCAGCTCTCCCTTAAGGAGGCAACTCTTCCCCAGTCTCTTCCGAATGCCTTCCAGTCTGGGGGGCTCATTTTCCGGCACTATATTTGGCAGTGCTTCTCTGCTATTAATAGCGTTTTCAATGGCTAATTGTTTCGGGAGTGGGCTGCCAGGTCCTTCTCCCTGTTCTGTCTTAGTCTGGAAGCTCAGCTGAAACCTGTCCACCATGGGTAGCCCTGCTGGTATCTGAGATACTGGTGGCATAGCTTTCAGCATCACAGCAACACACAAGCCCCCACAGCTGACAGACACATGGGAGAAAAAAATATGATTGTTGTTGTTGTTGTTGTTGTTGTTGTTAGGTGCTGTCGAGTCGGTATCCGACTCATAGTGACCCTCATAGGGTTTTCAATGGCTGACAGTTTCGGGATTGCCTTGGGAGTGGATAGAATGGTTATAACAAAAATAACCTTTCCATGCCTGCAGCTGTAGCCCTGTGGCATCCGATCCCGTCAGATCTCGGAAGCAAAGCAGGGTCGGGCCTGGTTACTACCTGGATGGGAGACTGCCTGGGAACACCAGATGCTGTAGACTTGGGAGAAGGACCTGGTAACCCCCTCCCAAAAATCAATCTGCCATTGAAAACCCTATGAACAGCAGAGAAGCACTGACAATAGTGTTTCCCCTGTTGTACAGAGGGTCGCTATGAGTTGGATACCGACTCCACAGCACCTAACAACAATAACAACAACCTTTCCGTGGTGTTGGCTTCCTCCAGGACACCCATAAGTTCTATATCTGATTCCTAGGATTTCTGTAATAAATGAACATGGACTAAGTGGCTTCAAATAACAAAAATTTCTTCTTTTACAGTTCTGGAAGCTGAAAGTCTGAAATTAAGGCGTTAACAGGGCTCCACTCTCTCTGAAGGGTCTAGGGGAAAAAACCCTCCTTACCTCTGCTAGCTTCTGTGTTTGCTGGCAATCCTTGGCCTACCTCGGCTTCTGGATGCACCACTCCAATCTCTACCTCCACCTTCATATGACCTTCTCCCCTGCATCTGTGTCCATATTTTCTTCTCATAGGAACACCAGTCATATGGGATTAGATTCCACTCTGATTACATCTGAAAAGACCCAATTTTATATAAAGTTCACAGGTACCTGAGATTAGGAATTTAACATATTGTATCTCTTGAGCAGACAGCGTTCAACCCACACACCATCTATCATACAATGCAAAGCATAGGTATAAAAAAAGAAACAGCCAGGTGCCATGGCACACATCTGTAATCCCAGCAACTCAGGAGGCCGAGGCAGTTTGAGGCCAGAGGGAGCCTTGGTAACTTAGTAAGACCCCTGTCACTGAATAAAAAATAATAATTATAAAGAAGGGGGGCTGGGGGTGCAGCTCAGTGGTAGAACACTTGTAAAGGCCCTTGTTTCAACTCCTGAGTATCATGAGAGAGGGAAGGGGAGAGAGAGAGAGAGAGGAAGGAAGGAAGGAAGGAAAGAAAGAAGGAAGGAAGGAAACACAAACTGGGGTCAGTGTCAAGAGCAGCAGGCGTGCAGAGCTGGACCCCCTCTTCCAACAGAGCGGCCCCCTGGAGCCTTCTGCTCCCCAGAGGGCGTTCCCATAGACACTGAGGTCATCAGCCCTCTTTCCCTCCTTTCCCAGTCTGTCCCTGCAGCCCTGTCCCTTATTCATTCGTTGCTGCAGTCCCTACCCCTTCCTCATCATCTGGGGGTTCTCCTAGCCTCCTTGTCCTTCCTCGGGGCCCACTTATCCACATCCACATTAGCTCTGACCTTCCAACTTCACCCATTGCCCTCCATCCCCCTGTCTCCACCTAGGTCAGACTATTAGCCCTCATCTAGATCATTTCCCAAGATTTTATCATGGACATTTTTCAACAGATCAAGACTTGAAAGGATTTTGCAGTGACCACCCAAATATCAAGCTGGGATTTAGTTCAGTTAGTAGAGCATCGCTCTGCAGTCTCTAAAGCCCCAGGTTTGATTCCCAGCACCACAAAAATGAGAGAAGGAGGTGGCAATCCACTCCCAAGGCAATCCTGAAACAATCAGCCACTGAAAACCCTATGAGGGTTGCTATGACTCCATGGCACCCAACAACCCAAATATCCACTGCCTAGATTCTTTCTTTCTTTCTTTCTTTCAATACTAGGGGCTGAAAGCAAGGCCTCACCCATGGTAGGCAAGTGCTTTACCAACCCAGTCCCTTTTTTAATTAATTAATTAATTAATTTATTTATTTATTTATTGCAGTACTAGGGAGTTGGACCTCAGGGTCTTACACATGTTTCTGCAAGCACTCTACCAGTGGGCTATACCTCCAGCTTTTTTGTTTTACTTTTTATTTCAAGACAGGGTCTCTCTAAATTATGTAAGCTGCCTCTGGCCTGGAACTCAGGATCCTCCTGCCTTTGCCTCCTCAATCACTGGGATTACAATTGTGAGCCATTGTGCTCAGCCCTTTTGTTTGTTTTGTGTGTTTGTTTTTGTTTTGTGATACTGGGGGGTTGAACCCAGGGCCTCGCACATTCTTTCTAAGTGCTCTACCACTTTTTCTCTCTCTCTCTCTCTCTCTCTCTTTTTTTTTTTTTTTTTTTTTGAGACACGGTCTCGCTAAATGCCTCTGGCCTCCAACGTGCAGCTCTCCTGCCTTCACCTCCTGAGTCCCTAGCAGTCCCCCACCTCCTATCACCTAGAATCTCTCATTAGCATTTTATTAATCTTGCTTCATCAAATATGTTTCCATCTACCCACTCTTTCATCCATCTGTCTGTCTGATAATTTTATGTACTTTAAGTTACAGACATCCAAGTGCTTTCTTAAAATTTCATCTGATCATTTCAGGATTCACTGGGTTTTTAGTGATGCCCCCATTCTCCGAGAGGTAAGGACTAGCTCACAGTGTGATGTGTAAGGGTCTCCAGCCCAATTTCTCCTTGCTGCCTGCTTCTTATTTTCTGCTCTAGTGAGACCAAATTGCATGAGGCCCCCACTCCCCACACTGTTTACATCTCTCTGACCTGCGCTTGCTCCTTCTTATGAGCCTGTGCTCAGCCTCTGGGGCCAGAAAGCCTCTCTTGGTTTCCCAGATCCTCTCCTGCACTAGTGTGGATGAGCCTCCTCTATGAAACAGCCCCTCCCCACACACCTCCCTCAGGTGCGCACCTCCCTCAGGTGCACACCTCCACAAATCATAGCCATTCTTTTAATGTCTTACTGCTCCTGCCCCAACACAGAGCTTTACTTGCCCATTGTCCTTGGCACCTAGAACAGTCTGTGGCATCTGTGGGTGTTCCATAAATATTTGTTGAGTGAATGCATGACCTGCTGCTGTTGTACCATCTTCTCCCATGCAGCATGGGTCTGATTCTTTCATGTGGATCCCAGAGTGTAAGAATGAAGAAAAGAACTGGTCCTATTGGCTCAGGCCTGTAATCCCAACACTCAGGAGGCTGCGCAGTAGGATCAAGCAAGTTCAAGGTCAGCCTGGTCTACCTACTGAGTTCTAGCCTAGCCTGGGTTTCACAGTGAGATCTTGCTTCAAAGAAAAAGAAGAAGAAGGTGGAGGAGGAGGAGGAGGAAACGGAAGAGGAGGAGGAGAGGGAGAGGGAGAAGGAGAAGAAGAAGGAGGAGAAGGAGGAGGAGGAAGCAGGAGGAGGAGAGGAGAACACCGTGGTCATATTCGCCAGTCAAATCCTCCCATAACATACTTGTAATTGAACACGTTGAATATAATCCTTGCAGGTACAGAGAACACACCCCATAGGGTATTGTGGGACATCTTACTAATAGTGTCAGAAAAGCCAGGCACAGTGGCACACACCTGTAATCCCAATGAGGTTGGAGGCAGAAGCAGGACAATTAAAGTTCAATGACAGAAGCAGCCTGCATAACTTAGGGAGACCTTGTCTCAAGAGAAAAAAATTAAAGAGGGTAGGGATGGACCTCAGTGGTAGAACACTTGCAAAATATGTGTGAGGCCCTAGGTTCAGCACCCCAGTACTACAAAAGAAGAAACGAGTGTGTCAGAAAGACCTGTTGTAGAACTTGGGGTTTGGTCAGATGATTTGGGGGAGGGTCTAAAGCAGGGAGGGGTTTGCCTTACATTGTTGTTGTTAGGTGCCCTGGACTCATAGCGACCCTATGTACAACAGATGAAACAGTATTGTTAGTGCTGCTCTGCTACTCATAGGGTTTTCAATGGCTGATTGTTTTTTGGGGGGAATGAATTGCCAGGTCCTTCTCCCAAGCCTACAGCACCTGATATTCCCAAGTGGTCTCCCATCCAAGTATTAACCAGGCCCCACGCTGCTTAGCTCCCAAGATCTGACTGGATCAGACGCCACAGTGGTACGGCTGCAGGCTGCGTTACATTAACACTGTCAAAAAGCAAAGCAGAGAGAGACTAGGGTGAGGATAAATCTATAATTGGTCATATATATATATATATATATATATATATATATATATATATATTAGTGGTCATCTCACAAATTGGTGAAAAGGTCGTTTTCCCTTTCAGTCAAGAGAAGAAGTATTTGGTGTTTTGTGGGTGGTACGGTGGTGCTAGGGTTTTTTGTTTGTTTGTTTGATTGATTGTTTGTTCTGGTCTTTGTTTTTGTTTAGCTTTTGGTCTGTGCTCAGACAAAACCATGAAGTGGCCTTGCTTTGCCACATTGTCTCATGATCTCAGTGTGAACTTGTCTGAGGCTCTTTGGTAGGGGGGTTAATGTGTTGGGGGAGAACCCAGTTTAGGGTGAATGTCTGGCCGACTTCTGAATGGCAGAGGCTGCTGTTTCCCTCTCGCAGGGCTTAGATGGGGACTTAGGGAAAAGATGAATTAACATGTCTGGGGCATGTGTGTAAATCTGGGTAGAATCCAGTTCAATGCAAGCACCCCTCCTCTAGAACTCGTCTTGAGTTTGTCTCTGTAGTATCGAACCCCTAACTCAGCCACGAAATCCCAGGTCCCAGGGCCAGTGCTTTCAGCCCCACAGTCATCTCCTCCACTGCTATGAAAGAGGACAGGTGACCCCAGACAAGCTGCCTTGTGCTTAGGGAACGGCCTACTGCCTTGCTGTCCACGGCTGGGGCCTCGCTGACGCTTCTCCTGCCTGGACACCTTTGCTTTCCCAGGGCAGAGCCTCTGCAGCCTGTTTTCTTGGCTGGGCTGTTTTTGTTTGTCACCCTGCCTGGTGTCTCAGCCTCAAAGTGACTCCTATGCCGACTCATTTGAGCCCCAGGGAAACGTACTAGATATGAATTCTTTGTTGGTTTTGTGGCAGTGGCCTCTGACCAGACGGGTTCAGCTCCCTGGACCCCAAGGGCCTTCTAGCCTGGGCTCTTTGCCTTTTGGGGTGATGACCTCACCCTGGCCGTCAGTTTCAGGGATCCAGTGACTCACTGTGGGATAAATAGCACCCTGGCAGATGCCTGGCTCCCGAGTGCTCTGGAGATGCTCTCTATGGACGTTGAGGCTGTGACCTTTCATCCTTCCGCCCAGTGATTCTGTCTGCGAGGAACTCCCTCTCCCCACAGAGCCCTCACTGTGTTCTTCAGCCTGCCAATCAGGCAGCTGGGATGTGGCTGCCCCTACCTCCTTCATTATCCCTTTCTGCCAAAGAAAGCCTCTCTGGCTTCTTTTTGGAAAATTAATTATTTATTTTCTTATTTATATCTGAGACAGGGCCTCATGATACAGCCCAGGCTATCCTCAAATGATCCTCTTGCCTCAGCCTCCTGAGCACTGGGATCAAAGGATTAAAAAAAAAGTGTGTGCCACCAAGCCTGGCTCTCTTGTTCCTAAAGGTTCTTTATCACACCCCACATATCTGGCTTTCTTTTTCAGACAGGTCAGTTTGATGTGGTTCTTCAGAACATTTTTCTGTATCTACATGCATATTTAGGTACACATGGAAATATATATGTGTATGTGTGTGTGTGCTTGAAATAGTTGTAAGTATAACAGGGAAGGGAAGATACTAGTTTGTGGACCAAGTGAGATTGTAGATTTTTTAAAGAGGCTATAATCTTTCACTGGGCTGGGATTTAGCTCAGCTGGTAGAGCGCTGCGCTGCAGTCTCTGAGGTCCCCAGTTCAATTCCCAGCACCCCCAAAATGGGAGAAGGGCCTGGCAATCCACTCCCAAGGAAATCCCGAAATAGTCAGCCATTGAAAACCCTATGAGGGTCGCTATGAGTCGGATACTGACTCGACAGCACCTAACAACAACAACAACAATAATCTTTCACTGGGGCTGAGGTTCAGCTCAGTTGGTAGAGTGCTGCTCTGTGCTCTCTGAGCCCCTAGCAAAACAAAAAATGGGAGAAGGACCTGGTAGCCCACTCCCAAAATAATCCTGAAACAATTAGCCATTGAAAACCCTACATAGGGTCTCTATGAGTCAGACTCAACTCGACAACACCTAACAACAACAACAACAACAACAACAACATCTTTCATAAAAGCAAGTTGATAGATAATGCTTAAAATTGAAAGCATGTAATAATAATATAACTCTGATAGTTACAGATATGGAAGTAAGTGCCCAAAACCAAATGAGCTAAAAGAATTGAAGGTAGTAGAGAGAGGGGTGAGAACTGCTATTTCTTCTAATTCATTGATCTATTGATGTTTTATTTGCATGTATATTACGTCTATTGAAACCCTGAAAGTAATTTCATTGCATTCCATGTTCCTTACTTTTTTTTTTTTTTTTTTTGCACCGGCTACATCAAGATCTGCTTCCCACCACTCCCTCAGAGGAGCTTCACACATTCTTTCCTCCTCTTCTCCATTCTCATCGTCCAGCCTTGTGTAGCCCTCCTGTTCACCCACACCACCTCCAGTCTATTCTCCACCTGTGGATGAAATGATCTCATGTTTAATCAGAGTGCATTTCATGCCCACTTAAAAACTCTCCAAATCCAGGTGCCTTAGTGCACATCTGTGATCCCAGCTACTAAGGAGGCTAAGGCAGGAGGATTGTGAGTTTGAGGCCAGGGGCAGCCTGTGCCACTTAGCAAGACCCTGTCTCTAAATAAAAATAAAAAGGTTGATGATGTAGCTCAGTGGTGGAGCATTTGCTTAGCACACACAAGGTCAAGGGGTTAGTACCCAGTGCTGCAAAACAAACAAAAAACTCCAGCAACAACAACAAAAACCAACCACCAAAGAACTGCATGAACAACCAAAAAAATTTGTCTCAAAAAAATAAAACCAAACAACAACCTTCCCCCAAAACCTACAACCCTCTGAGACTTTCCCAGGACAAAGGATTGACATTAAACACTCAACATGAGGCAAGGCCACATGCCTTTCATCTCAGTGACTCCTGAGGCTGAGGCAGGAAGATCACAAGGTTGAGGCCAGAGGCAGCCTGCACAATTTAGCAACATCCTGCCTTGAGATAAAAAAGAAAAGGGGGAGAGCCGGGTGCGGTGGCGCATGCCTGTAATCCCAGCAACTCAGGAGGCAGAGGCAGCAGGATCGCAAGTTCAAGACCAGAGGCAGTCTGCATAATTTAGCAAGACCCTGTCTCTAAAAGAGTAAAAAACAAAATGGGCTGAGGGTGCAGCTAAGTGGTCCAGCACTTGCAAAGCATGCAAGCGTGATACCCTGGGTTCAAACCCCAGTATGGCAAATAAATAAATAAATAAATAAATAAATAAATAAATATAAAAAATAAAAGGGGGTTCGGGAGTGCAGCTCAGTGGTGGAACACTTGCAAAGTATGCACGAGGCCCTGGGATCAGCGCCCCCCCTCCCCCCGCCAAGTCCCTTCCTGTCCAAAAAAAGAAACCTCAGCATGGGGAGCTCATGTGCCACTTAGTGACTGCCCAAGGTACAAATTACACTCATCACCACACTCTAATCCCTGCCCTTGAACTGCCACCTGCCCATCTCTAGACGCATCTGCACCTCGTCTCACCAGCTGCCCTAGCTCCATGTTCCTTGCTCCCCAGGACCAAAATCACTCCCTTGCATACATTTATTTAATATGGGCCGCAACTGAAAGTACACAATGTTCTGTACTTTTTCTATTAACTATGGGTCTTTTCGATCTTCTCCTGTCAGCCTCAAAGGTTTTCCTCATTCTTTTATTTGCTTGTTTGCTTGGCTTTGGTGCTGGGATTGGATGTAGGGCCTCATGCATGCTAAGCACTCACTTTACCACTGAGCTACACCCCCAGCCCCTCCTCATTCTTTTTAACTGTTCCGTGGATTAACTTACATAACAACGTATGTGAAAGCACTTTGCATGTCACTTGGTATATAACCATGCTCAATGAATGCTTCCTTATTTTACTTAAGTTCCTAGCAATCCAACATAATGGAGGAACACCTCATCAGCCCATCACACTGCAGTTGTCAGATGCTTCCTAATTCTCACCACAGCCATGAAATGGCTTTTACAGGGTTTTGTTTTGTTTTGTTTTGTGTGCGTGTGTGCTTTTGTTAGCAATTTTTTAGTTAGCATACAAAATAATGGACTTCATTATGACATGTTCATATATATGCATATCGTTGTTCATTGCTCAGATTCACTTCCCCATTACCCTCTCATGTCCTCCTTACCTCCTCCCTCTGGCCCCCTTCCTCCCTCCAAATAGTCCTTCTTCTGTTTCATGTCATTCATAGAAAGATACATAGATAGATAGATAAAAGATAGATTCTGCATATAAGAAAAAACATGCTATTTGTCTTTCTCCCCTCCCATACTCTCTCTTGTTGCCCCTCATTCCCTTACTTTTCCTTCTTTTTCCCACTTGGTTCTCCTTCTACTTTCATTTATGTAGTTATTGTTGTTGTTGCTGTTGTTAGGTGATGTCCAGTTGGGTCCGACTCATAGCAACCCTATATACAACAGAATGAAACACTCCCTGACATTGTGCCATGCCCGGCAATATTGTCAGTGCTGCCTGCTATTCATGGGGTTTTCAATGGCTGATTGTTTCAGGAGTGGGCTACTGGGTCCTTCTCCCAAGCCTACAGCATCCAGTATTCCCAGATAGTCTCTCATACAAGGACTAATCAACCCAACCCTGCTTAGCTTCTGAGATCCACATAGAGAAAACATGTGATGTTTATCTTTCTGAGTCTGGATTATTTCACTTAATATGATGATCTCTAGTTCTATCCATTTTCCTTTAAATGACATAATTCTGTTCCTTTTTAAGGCTGAATGAAACTCTGTGGTGTATATATACCATACTTTCTTCATCCATTCATCTGTTGGCAGACATCTAGGCTGGTTCCTTATCTTGGCTATTGTAAATAGTGCTGCAATAAACATGAATAAACCTGAATCTTTGTGGTATGCTGAGTTAGAATCCTCACATACTAGGCAAATCTGCTACCATTGAGCCAAACCCCAATTCCCTCTTCATATTTTTGAGACAGGGTCTCACTCAGTGTTTTAAGTTGCCTCTGGCACTGAACTTTCAATTTTCCTGTCTCAGCTCCCCCACCTCCCCCCCCCCCCAGAATCACTGGGATTACAGGTGCACACCACTGCCCCTGGCTAGTTTTCTTAATGCTGGCCATATTGACTGGAGATGGACTCTCAATGTGGTTTTGATTTGCATTTCCCTGATGAAGGAGGATGTTGAACATTTTTTCATATATTTATTGGCCATTTGTATTTCTTCTTTTGAGAACAGTCTGTTCAATTTATTTGCCCATTTTTTTGACTGGATTATTTCCTGTTTTAGTGTTTAACTTATTGAGTTATTTATATATTCTAGATATTAATTCCCTGAGGCATAGCTGGAAAAAGTTTTCTCCCATTTTGTAGACTATTTCTTTACTCTGTTAATTACATCCTTCGCTCAACAAAAGCTTTTTAATTCATGCAATACCATTTGTCAGTTCTTGCTATTGTTTCCTGAGCTATTCGAGTCCTTTTCAGAAAATCCTTGCCTATGCTTGTATCTTGAAGTGATTTCTCTATGTTTTCCTCTAGCAGGTTTAAAGTTTCGGGTCTTATAGTAAGGTCATTGATATATTTAGAATACTTTTGTACAGGGTGAGAAATGGGAATCCGTTTCATTATTCCACATGTGGATATCCAGTTTTCTCAGTACTATTTGTTGAAGAGGCTTTCTTTTCTCCAATGTATGTTTTTGGCACCTTTGTCAAGTATTAGGTAGCTATAGTTGCATGGGTTTATTTCTGGATCTTCCATTCTGTTCCATTCATCTACATGTCTGTTTTTATGCCAGCACCATGCTAGTTTTTGTTACTATGTGTTGTATCATTTGAAGTCAGGCATTTTGGTACCTCCAGCACCATGCAATGGTTTTAAATAGGGCATGAGAGCTGGGTGCGGTGGCACACACCTGTAATCTCAATGACTCAGAAGGCAGAGGCAGGAGGATCACAACTTCAAGGCTAGTAGCAGTCTATGTAACTCAGGGAGACCCTGACTCAGAATAAAAACAACAACTGGGCTGGTGGAGCATCCCACTAGTAGAGCACTTGCAAAGTACATGCAAGTACAAAAAATGAGTGAGTAAATGAATGAATTGACGAAGGAATAAGATCATGAATGTCATGTCACTGTTCTCCTCATCATTTCTTCAGATTCTCCATCCAGTTCCCCTCACATTCTTCCTTTGTGCTCTTTGAACACACCTTCTACCACCATCCACTGGTGCAAGGTTCCCCTCTTCCCAGACATCCCCTATGAGAGGGTCCCTAAGCTGCACTCTCCCAGATGAGCCCTCAGGCCTTGGGCCCACATCTCTCTCTGGTTTGTACAGCTCACATCACTCCTTGTCTAGAAGCTGAGTCTTCTGAAGGCAAACTGTGTCAAGTATTTTCACTGCTTAGCATGTCATCTGGCATTTTTTTAAAAAAGTATCATAAATACTTGTAAGATGAAAGTCCTTAACCTCCTAAAAGTCAAATCTCTTCTACTTAACATGCCATTTACAGAAACCAGTGCTGTTGCAATACAAGAGAGATAGTAGAGGATTTATATTCTTACTATGTATGTGATTTGGGGGCAGTTCACTTCACCTCTCTGAGCCTTAGTTTCTTGATTAGCAAAATGGGAGCAATGATATCCATGATGGCTGAGCCTGTTGGCCCACATCTATAATCCCAGCACTTGAGAGGCAGAGGCCAGGAGGATCACAAGTTCCAGGCCAGAGGCAGCCTGTGAAATTTAGCAAGACTCTGACTCAAAATAAAAAGTGAAAAATGGGCTAGGGGAGCAGCTCAGTGGTAGAGCACTTGCAAAGCATGTCCCATAGCAAGAGAGAGAGAGAGAGAGAGAGAGAGAGAGAGCGCGAGAGAGAGCGCGCGCGAGCCTAAACTTTGAAAAAAAATCTATGATGAATGAATGATGAAATATAACATATGATGTTGTTGTTGTTTGGTGCCATCAAATCAGGTCCAACTCCTAGTGACTCTCATAGGGTTTTCAATGGCTGGGGATTGTTTTCTGGAGTGGACTGCCACATTCTCCTCCCATTCTTTGCAGTGCTGGGGATGGAAACCAGGTCCTCAGAAAGTGCAGAGCAGCACTCTACCAACCAAGCTAAACCCTAGCCCAGGACATGAAAAAGTGAGCTAAAAATGTAAAAAGTATTGCCACCTCTTCAACTTCATTTCCAATTTCAGGTCGTTCTGACAAAAATCCTCTCCTCAGGTGCAGCCACTTCTGTCCCATGTCCATTGCTCGTTCATTTCTGGAGAGCCGGGGTTTGCCCTCCCACCTCCTCCATCTAACTTGGGGGACATTGTCTTCCCCCTAATTGCTGCTCACTGTCCATTTCTCCAGCCTTCATTTTGCTCCTCTCAGGCATAGATCCACCTTCACAGCCTGCCTGGAGCCATCCCAAGAGCTTTCCTAGGTTCCTTTTCCTCTGCTTCCTGAGTCCCTCCCCCCCCCTTGGTGCCCCCCACACCGCCCTGGGGCCCCGACGGGCGTGGATCCCTCTGCCAAGCCCTGGTTTCAAGGACGCTCGCAAAGCTGCTCAGGGCAGGCAGATAAAAGGGAGCCAGACCCTGTGCTCTGCCCTGGGAGGGGCACAAAGGCGGGAACCGAGAGTCCCAGGCTGGTCCTGGGCCAGTTTTTCTCCCCAGATGCGGGGTGGAGCCCGGAGGGCCGGAGAGATGAGTTAGGGGTCCCCCAGGCGCCAAGGACGTTGAGGGAGAGGCTCTGCACTAATTGGCAGGCTGCGTGCCAGCAGCATGCCTGTGATATTTTGGCACTAGGTCACCGGGGAATGGGAAGGAAGGGCGGGAGGGAGGCAGTCATATGTCATAGGGGATCAGTCCCCAGCCATGTGGGGCTGACTCTCAGCTCTGCCAGGCTTTCTAGGTCACTCTGAGTGTCTGCGCCCTCACGGGATCTCGGCTCTGTCTCACACTGCCTTTCATGTTGGCGACTTGGTTTCTCTGACTCACCATCAGTGACCCTGATGCTCTTTGTGTCTCTGTGTCCCTGGGAGTCAGGAGTGGGGGTTCCACTACGGTGTTGGGGGAAGGAACACCTGAGGCTTGACTCTGCCCCCAGGCGACTTTGATCTTGTGCAAATAAGCTTCTAAGTCTGCATAGCTCCCTGGTTCCTGCCTGGACCTGGAAAGCTACAATTCTCCTGGAGCACAGAAGAGATGGGTGACATTTTAAAAAACCAATGATAAAGATGCTTTAAAAATTACAAATTGGTCCTGTTAATAGGAACTGATCTTGCTCTTTTTGATTCTGCCACTCCTCATAATGTCATATACCCATCTGTGGCTGCACCCTTCACAGCAAACAGCCCAGCTTCACACTTCCAGCCTTGAACTGCTGATCTTCCCACCCAAGCCAGCTGCTTACAGTCTTCCCAACCTCTGCCTCCCAGCACTGGGGCCAAACACTCTGAAGCTTCCTGACTCCTTATTGACTGATTGATTGATTGATTGCGGTACTTGGGGTTGAACCTAGGACCTCACACATACCTTGCAAGTGCTCTACTACTAGGCTGTACCCCCAGCCCATTTTTAATTTTTTATCTTGAGTCAGGCTGCCTCCGGTCTCAAACTTGGGACTTTCCTGCCTCTGCCTCCTGAGTTGCAGGGATTACAGATGTGCTCCACAGTACTAGGCTACCTGACTCCTCTTTTGCTGTTGTACCCCATGTCCAGCGCAGCAGCAAATCTGGCCAGCTCCCATCAACACATATTCAGAATCAGCCCCTTTCACATTGTTCGTTAATTAACTTAGACATTAGCTGGCAATGTAGAGGAAAAGGGGATTGAAAATGACTTCTGCCATTCAGCCTGATGGATAAAGCTATGTGCATCTCTGAGGACATTGGAAGGACAATTTCTAAGGAGCCCCACACCCTAACCCAAGCCATTAAGCCATTTTACAAAGCAAAGACCCTAGGCTCCATAGGCCCTAATCCACAACAAGGAGCTTTTGCAGGTGGAATCTGAATTGCTACCCTAAGGCCCACATCACACAGGCACCCAGAGCTGGATCCTAGGAAACCCTTCTGTTCCTAGCTTCTCACACTCTGTCCAGTAGCAGCTGTAGTCTCTGCCCAGGAAATAGGATGGCAACAAAGCAGAAAGAAAGGAGAGAGAATGAGAAGGAGAAAATGGTGGAGAGGCAGGGAGGGAGGAAAAAGGGAGAGAACAGACAGGTGAGTGCATGTTAGGGAATATTCTAGAGAAGAGACACAGTCCTTGTGCACCACTGTTTGACTGAAAGAGGGAATCCCATCATTCTGTTTGTATCCAATCTCAATGGCCAAAGTTTCTTAAGTGCTTTTCCCATTTCAGTCATAAACTTGCACCAACGCAATTGCCCACTCCAGGACTTAAGAACTCATCCTTGATCTTCCCCACCCTCATCCCCCAAAGACCACTTCAATATCTTGTCAGTTCTACCTACAAAATATACTTCAAATTGGCCTGCTTGTTCTAGCTCCACTGGATCTCACTAACTCAGGCCAACAACCTCCCTTGCATAACTTGCAGGAAGGTTTCCCTCCAGGATGACCACCTGTATGACGCTGGGGGTTGCCATTAGCACGCAGGGGCCTGAAGTCTCCCCTGGTCGATTCTCGTCTTATCCCACTAGTCAGAACTGAGGAATCTGCTTGACCTGGTACCCACCTAGGTCTTCATCATTATCTCTGATCATCTTTAGCTTCAGATCACTAGGCACCAGTTTTACTTAAACTAGCCCAAATTGTTCTGGCCATGGGATATTTGCAAGGCTGTTTTCTCTCCCTTGAATGCTCTTCTCTCCTCTCTATGCATGATAAACTCTTCTTCACCTCTCTGATTTCTTGTTAAAATTCACCTCCTCAGAGAGGCCTTCCTAAACCCCCATCTAAATTAAGGGCCCCTGCCACCCGTCTCTGCGCTGGATATTTGTAGACATATCAGATTTAGCAAATAAAAATACAGACAACTCATTTAAATTTGAATTTCATCTACATAAAGAATAATTGCTTAGTATAAATATGTCTCATACAATATTTCAGGAATATTAACACTAAAAAATTCACTTTTTATCTGAAATTCAAATTTAAGTGGGTGTCTCGTGTTTTATTTGGCAATCTTAGATAGGTGGATTGACTTCATGCCTGTTCTATTTGGAAAAATTGGAAGGTAAAAAGCTCTACTTCTCAGAATTCTTTGAGGCTGGAATTCTAGACATGAATTAATTTCTTCCTATTAGATATACTTGTACGCAGGGTTTCAAGGTTTCAAACTGAACCCCCAGACCCATTCCAGTTCCTTTTTTTCTTTTTTTTTATTGCATTTGTGTTTAAAATTTGCATCCTCTGTGTAGATAGATGAGTAAAGTTTTTCCAATTTTCATGAACAATAAAATAGCTAATAATGCAAAATGAAAACATTAAAAGCTGAACCAATTTTTTACTGGCTTTGGGTTTAGGTTCATGGTTGGGTTCAGAAGAAAATTTTAACGGCTTGAACCAGAACATGTTCAGGGTTCAGGTCTGGGCTCAGTTTGAAGCCCTGCTATCTATACATAGAACTTAAACCCAAATGAGAACTAAGTCCAAACAATCTGCATTTTAACACATTAACCCTCACTGGAATCTGAACCCAATTTTAAACAGATTTGAATCCCTGCTTGGATGACTTTTGAAAGGCAGAAGTGAGGAGGAGGCTACTGACCTACAGAAGAGGGTGGACAAGTCCCAGCAGACAGGAGAGGTCCATAGGGGGAGGTTAGCCACACAGCAGCTCCTATGCTGATGCTGTTGTGGTTGTTAGGTGCCGTGGAGTCATGTCTGACTCATAGAGACCCTCAGAGGGTTTGGGATTGCCTTGGGAGCAGATTGCCACATCCTTCTCCCATTTTTGTGGAGCTGGGAATCGAACCTGGGACCTCAGACATTGCAGAGTAGCGCTCTACCAACTGAGCTTGTGCTAGCTGTAGCATTTTCTGACCTGTGGGGATTAGCCTTGAAGCCAAAAGTCCAGCTGGGACCTCCTGCCCTTTACTCTTCCAGCCCTTCCCATCATTTCCTTATCATTTGGTTCCCTCTTCTTAAACCTCTTGATGCTTAAAATACCTCGAGTGGCTTAGGCTTCCTGCCTGGAGGTCCACCTGATAGAGTTCTTATCACCTTGTGCTTTCCTTCAGATCACAGGTCAGATACACTGCAGGATTGTTCTGCATCCCTTTTGGCTACAGACCTTAAGCCACCTGTGAAGACCATCAGACCCGAGTATCGAAGTGCATGGGCCTCTCATTTACTCCTTTTATTCCTTGTGGGGCTGGGCTTCAACTCTAGTCATGAATGCTCAGTTAATAGCTTTTTACTTGAAAAAGGTGACTACGAGGCAGGAAAGGACCTACGTCTTCACTCCTGAAGAATGAGGATCAGAGAGGTACTTCCACTTCCACATCAGTTATCTTGGACAAGGTCAGTACCTCTTTGGACTTCAATTTCTTATCTGTGCAAGGGTTAAGCTGCATACTGTTAGTATCCCTTCCAACTGTAATAGTCTACACATCTATAGTTCTTTAAACTCTTTAAATAGAAGTGGGAGCCACAATCAAACTGGCTACATTTAGTATTCTTAGTGATTCATGTATAGGTTAACAAATAATTTATCTGGAAGATCCATTCTCTCTAATGATGGAAATGAGGTACTTGTCTTTAGTGTAAATAATATAAAGGGGGGTGAGGATTAGAAAAGGAATGGAGAGAAAGATTATTAGGACAAAATGAGGTTCTAAATATATGAATAGGGCCATGTATATTCCTACTCAAAACTTAGATCAAAGCCCAAATCATTATCCTGCTCCCTCGTGCCCTATGCAACCTGGCTCTGGATCTCTCCAATCCCAAGTGATGCCACTCTCATCTTACCTCCTATTTCATTAAGATCATCCCCACCCCAGGGTCTTTTGCACCTGCCACTCCTGCTGCCTAGAGGGCTCTTCACCAACTCTTCACACTGCTGGGTCCCTCTCATGGGTCAGGGCTCAGCTCAAATGACACCTCTTCAGAGCAGCTTTTACTAACACCCTATTAAAATTAGCGCACACCTCCTCCAGTTAATTTCTTGTGTACTCCCCACTTTATAGTCCTAAAAACACTTAGCATCATCTATAATTATGTTATTATTTGTTACTTGCTTATTGTTGATCTCTCTCAATAGAACTTAAATTGCCAGAGGACAAGAGACAGTGTCTGGCTTGTTTGTCACTGTGTCCCTAACCTCTACAGCAATGCTGGGCACATAGGAGACGTTTGGTAAATAGTTGTTGACTCATAAAATGGAATGGAGAAATGAATGCACAGCTCTTAAAGGAATACTGCTAAGGGACTGGGGAACAAGGCAACCTGGGAAACATTGGGAAGAGAAAGACAAATAGGAGATATTTTAAGGGGAACCTAAAGGATGGATAAGGAAGCATCAGTGGCATTGAAAGGGGGATTGTTAGAAAGAAAGAACAAATGAGCATCAGCATGAACTTGTAGAAGGTGCAACTCTCACAACTGTTAGCCCTAAGTGGAGATTTAAAGGCAGAGAGAGGGAAGGAAATTTCCTGGAGGGATAGAAAAGAGAAAGCAAAGGGTTGGGGATGTAGTTTGGCATGTGCAAAGCTCTAGGTTCAATCTCCAGCACAAGAAAAAAGCAGAACAAATCAGATCCATTGGCGCACATCTGTAATCCTAGTGACTCGGGAGGTAGAGAGAGGAAGATTGTGAGTTTGAGGCTAGAGGCAGCCTGCACAACTTAGAGAAACCCTGTCTCAAGATGACAACAACAATAATAATAAATATAGTAATAGGGCTGGAAGTGCAGCACAATGGTACAGCACTTGCAAAGTATGCACAAAGCCCTGGGTTCAACCCCATAGTACCACAAAAAAGAAAAAAGAAAAAAAAGAAAGAAAAAGAAGAAAAAAGGAAAGAAACAACAACAAAACACTTCTTGTCTAAAAAGAGAAAGCAAAGCCTCAAAAGAAAGGAATTCATGTTTAAGAGAAAGACCACAGAATTTGGAGCCAGTAGATTTGAACACCTGCCCCGACTTTCCCTCTCGCCAGCTGTTTGAGTCTAGTCAAATCCATTTAGTGAAGGATTTAAAGATTTGTCAAGATGACTAAAAAGGAGATGTCACCAATATGGAGGAGAGAGAGATTGGAGGATAAACAAATGAGAGAAAGGGGCGGGGGGAGAAAGAGAAGGAAAAGGAAGTAAGGAAAGGCTAAGGCCTGTCCCACCTCCCTGGTGTCGTGTTCTGGAAGGAGGTGGAAAGGGCTGGGAACAGTATGTGGGAGGGAGGTGTGGGAGGGAGGCACGTACATTAAGGAAAGAGATGTGTGTGCTACCAGAGAGGCACAGTCCTGTCACAGTCAACTGGAGTGAGCAAAGCCAACCAACGCATACAAAATCCTCTCCACCCTTCTGGCTTCCTGGAAGTAAAATGAGCTCATGGGAGGATAAGAGGACCATGAGAGAATTGTTCCATGTCTGGAGAGGGAGGGAAAAGAACTTGAGGAGTGAGGTATTTCCTGGCAGACTCTGTGTCCCAACGCCTTTTCCTTTCTCGGTGTCCTAGAAGCATTAGGTAGGAACTCATGACAAGCATTGTGTAACACCTGAGTGAAGCATTGTTAGCAGGAATCCTCATCCGTCTGGTTATGGAAGTGAAATGAAAAGCAGTCATGAGCCTCTACAGCCAAACGGAGCTCCATGTCTCATATCCCGTGAGCATTCCCCAGCACCAGGCCTGGCTCCAGCCAGTGAGGAAGCACCACTGCCTGAAAAGGATAGGAGTGTCTTTGTCCAGCAATGAGAGTCAAAGGATCCTCTGACTTTGCCCAATCACTGATGAGTACTTCAACAACTGGGGAGCAGTGTATTGAGACCCAGTGCCCTGCACTATCCCAGATACACAGCAAGCCAGCAACATGAGGGTTAGGTTCCTGCTCCTATATTACTTCCATCTGTTAGATAAACAATAAATAGATAAATAGATCATTGATGACAGTGATGAAGACGATTAAGACAATAAACCTGAGTAAAAAGATAGTGAGCATCTTTGAGGAAAACTAGTTGGAATACAAATAATAAAGGAGTCCTCCATGGGGTACAGCTCCGTGGTAGAGCACCTGCCCATCATGCATAAGGCCCTAGGTTTAATCCCTATCTTTGGGAGGCAAAAGCCCTCTCTGAATATGTTACCTTTGGCTTGTGGCCAGAACAAGATGCTAGAGAGAGACATGGGAGGCTCCAGAAGAAGACGGGCCCAAGCAGAAGGAACAGCAAACGTCAAGACCTAGCAGCCAGATCTGCATGTTCAAGAAACAGAGAATATAAGGTCTACCTGAGCACGCCATCACACAAGACATCATGCAAGAGCTCTGTAACCTACTGGTGCCTGGGACCCAGCCCCAGAAGGTCTGTTTAATTGGTTTGAGGTGTCACCTGGGCAGAGTTGTGTCACCAACAGGAGGAGACATCGAAGGCCATGGCAGGGCACTTAGGTTGGTGACAGTAGATGTGAGGCTCTGAAGGGACTCAGAGGTGTTCTTCTAGTACTCCAGACCCAGAACCAGAAAGAACTAGTGTCAACAGGTTGTCAAGGTAGGGATGGAGCCAAGAAAATGAAACAATCCAAAGGAAAAGAGCCAAAAGAGACTAATAAGAAGGCCAAGAGAGGCAGTGAAATCCAGAAAAGTGGACAAACAGCAAGGTATAAAAATCAAACAAGTACAGCTGGGCCTGGTGGTGCGTGCCTGCAATCCTAGCCCCTCAGAGACCCAGGCAGGAGGAAGGCAAGATTGAGGCCAGGCTTGTCAGCATGGCAAATTCCAGGCAGCCTTGATCGACACAGCTAGACCCTGTCTCAAAACAAACAAACAAATAAACAAACAAACCCACACAGACCTGTAGGAGCAGAGACCAAAGGAGAAAGAACATGCATATGGACTAGTTTCCTTCTGTTGCTATAACAAAATCACCACAAACTTAGCACCCTAAAACAACACATAGTTATTGTCTTACTATTCTGTAGTTCACAAGTCTGGAAAGGGTCTCGCTGGGTAAAATCAAGGTGTCAGCAGGCTGTGCTTCTTTCCAAAGGCCCTACTGAAGAATCTATTCCTTGGCTTTTGCTGCTTCTACAGGCCTCCCACTTCCTTAAATCATGGCTTCCTTCCTCAGTCATCAAAGGCAGCAATGTCAGGCCAACTACTTCTCAGAGTGGGAGCTCTCTTGTTCTGTCTGCTTCTATCCTCTACTTTTACGGACCCCTGTGATTACATTGGAGTTACCTGGATACTCTGGAATAGTCTCCCTACCTGGAGCTCAACTGCTTATCAAACATAGTTCCATCTACAAATTATTTCTCCATTTTCAAGTAAGGTAATATCTTTCCCAGGAACTAGGCCTCTTGGGTAGTTAGAATAATGTCTATCATAGCATAAGCTGCATCTTTTACCAATCAGATTTTGATCCTATCTGTAGTCTTTTGCTTGCGTTTTATCTGTGCCTTTTATGAGCATTGAGCTGGGAGATGTGTTCCAAAATAAATGTGCATGTATTTATTTGTGTAGGCTTGTTGATCACAGTATCATATTTCAGTAGCTCCCTAATAGGTATGGGGGAGGAGGAAGAGGGTGCCTGGAGGGTGTCCCTAATAAAGTGCTGCTCACCATAAAGACTCACTACTCTTGTTTTTGCTGTTATTATTGACAATAAAACTAATGACAGAGTGTCTCTTTGCATGTTTTGGTTGAGCATGTCCATCTGCGTCTAAATAATCCTGGGTGTCCATACTAGTGATATTCAATGTATGTGAGACCATTGAGAAATACTTGCAGTGTTTGCACTCACAAGTGTGTTTGTAAGTTTGTGCACATTTGGGCATTTTGACAGCAATGGACACACATATGGGTTGGACAACTGTGTGTGATCACAGGTGCAGACATCTGGAGGTTTGCTTATTCACAAAATCCCAACAGTATAGACAGAAGGGCCTGGCATGGGAGAAATGAAGGAGCTAGGAAAAGGAGAGAACAGGGAGGAAGAGATGAGAGGAGGGGAGAGGAGGTAGGAGGAGGAAAAGAGAGAGAGATGGAGGTAGGGAAGAGGGCATAAGGAAAGATCAGGAAAAAAATCAGAAAGCAAGAGGAAATTGCAAGTATCTACCATATATATATGTGTATGTATATATATATATATATATATATATATATATATATATATATATACTTTGAGTTGGACCTGACTCGACAGCACCTGACAACACCACCAACAACCAAAAAAAAAAAAAAAAAAAAGAGGAGGCAGAGTTGGGTCACAGCAAGGGCACAGTCAGAAGATCTGAGTATGGCCATTTCCTTGCTGTGTGACCTTAGCAAGTCCAGTTCTCCAGGCCTCAGTGAACTAAGACAGCTGAAGTAGATAATACCTGGGTACATTCCAAAAAAAGGGAAAAATGAAAATAAGGACACATGCAAGGAAACATAGAGAAAGAACCAGAAAGAGAGACAAGGGAAGAAAGTGAGGAGAGGCCTTGGGAGCCAGTGCAAGGTAGAGCTAAGAGAGCCATCGCCTGACACCCAAAGCAGGGAGGCAGAAAGGCAGGAGCGTGGGCGCCTGCTCCCACCTCTTATCCCAAAGCTTTGGAGTGTCCTTAGGCCCTTAATAGGTAAGACAGGAAGATGAAAAGCAGAGAGGCGCCAGGAATGACAGCCGCACACCAGCCCTCAGAGGCCTGTCAAAGCCACACAAACGAGGACCCAAGCTTCCGGCCCCCAGCCCCCAGACTTAGGTGTGCCAGCCACCTGCAATGACTCATGCCCTGGCGATGTGGGCATTCATGCCAACAGCGAACCTGGGCACCCTGCCCACCCACAGGCCACAGGCAGAGGGGGAGGTGAGATTCCGGCTCATCAGTGGGGGCCAAGGGGCTCTCTTCCCCATTCATTGCTACCTGGACCCCAGAGCTCCCGCTAGTGACCACCTCATAGGTGGAGGATCCAGGTGTCCTGGCCTACCCACCCACCTCCTCCAAACCTTGCCGGGGAAGCGGGAGAACCAGATGAGTTACGCAAGCCCTGATGTTTACCTCCTGTGGCAGCCTCCTCCCTCCCTATAAAGCCTGACGCGGTGGAGAGACTCGCCGAGAGTGACTGGTGGAAGACAGGCGACCCCAGGGGAGGGCCAGAGAAGGCGCAGAAAGTTAATGCCGGTGCAGCAGAGAGGGGCCCCGAGTGAGCACGCAGCAGCGGCGGCCCGCCCTCGGCACCCTAGCAGGCGGTCGCTGTGGTTGCGGAGAGGGTGGCGCCCAGACCCCGGGTTCCCATGGAATCGCCCGAGCTGGGCCCGGGGCTGGTGGAGCGTCTGGAACAGCTGGCGACGTGTCCGCTGTGCGGGGGACCCTTCAAGGACCCAGTGCTTCTGGCGTGTGAGCACAGCTTCTGCCGCGCGTGTTTGGCTCGCCACTGGGGGGCCCCGCCGGCGATCGGCACCGAGGCAGCCCCCACCGCCTGCCCCTGCTGCGGCCTGCCGTGCCCCCGCCGCAGCCTGAGGTCCAACGTGCGGCTGGCCGTGGAGGTGCGGATCAGCTGCGGGCTGCGGGAGAAGCTGGCCGAGCCCGGGGCGCGCGCGGGGCGACGCCGAGGGGGCCGCATCCCCACCATGGGCTGCCTGGACGCCCCTGGCGAGGTGAGGCACAGGCGTCTCTGTGTGCCCCCGGCTCTTAATGGAAGGGGGAGGTTCAGGAGTTCCCCGGGGAAGCCGGGAGTGGCACTTGGAGCGCCAAAGCCCTGTGGAAGCTTAGGTAAGAGACGGAGATGGGGAAAGAGCAGGATGAGAGGCTTGGGCGTGGGGTGGGGTGCCCCGATCTTCGAGGTAAGGGGTGCAGGGAAGGAGTTGACACTTGGTCCGGGGAGGAGGCGGGACAGGTGCCGGAGTTTTGAGAGAGGAGCTGAAGAACCAGAGAGGGGATGGGTGGCAAATAGGACGCGGACACCCGTGGAATCGCCTCCTCGGCGCCCCGATCCCCTACGTGGAGCGCGAGACCTGCGGGAGTGTGGGCGGGACGACTGCGGGGCAGCGGAGGAGCAGGGCTGGTGGAGGAAGGGAGCGCACGCCGGACGGCGGGTGGCCGGGGCCTGGGCGCGCAGGGGCCAGGAAGGACGTGGGAGAGGCGCGCGCCAGCGTAGGGGAGCGGGAGCCAAGGCTGGGGAAGGACGGAGAAAACGCTGGAGGAGAGCGGCGGGAGAGAGGGGCTGACGAAAGATCGGAGGCCCGAAAGGAGAGCGGATTCAACTCCTTGCAGCGTCGGGGGTGCGTGTAAGGACTGGAATTGGCCCCTAAACCAGCTGTGTGGTGTTATTGTTGTTCTCAAGCTCCTCCCAGGTCCCCAGGCGTGGGTGGCGACAGGTGGAGGCGAGGTCCGGGACAGCGGCCTTTGGGCCTCTGGCTCCTGTCCACGTCCTCGCCTCATGGCCTCCCCTCACTGCTCCCCTCCAGGGCCCAGCTTCCTGCGCCACGGACCATCCCCATTCCCTTGATGACCCCCAGGCGTCTGAGCCTGGCTTCTCCCCAGCAGCCCAGCCGGTCTTGGGTCTTGCTTCCGCCCTTTGAAGTCTTCACGGGCCTAATTAGTCTAGGTGTAATTGGCATAATTAGGCAAATTGTCTTTCCTCTCTTCTCTCCCCCTCCTCATCCCACTGGCCTGGACGGTAGAGTGGAGGGGTCAGCGAGAGCAGTATTTGGCGGGGAGGGGGAATCCATTGCCCTCTTCTGCCTCCCATGGCTCTCTGCAAGATCTGTTGGGCCTCTTGGGACACATCCAAGTCCAGCTGCCTCCCTGACCCGGGCAAGAGGCTCAAAGCAAAGGGCCCAATAAACGCCACTGGGCTTTTATAAGAGTGGGGAAGTGCCTTTATTGCCAGGTTTTTATATACCAACTCTGCCCGTGTGGGTTTGGGAGGTGGTGGAGAAGGGAGAGGACGTTGGTTTGCGGTACACTCGGGAAGGTGGATAAGGATGGGGGTACTGAAAGAGAGAGTGGGGCTGGGGAGGCTGCAGAGGAAGGTGAGGCATGGCTGAGGCTGGGGAAGGGGAACTGAGGATCCGTGGGGAAGGGAGGGGGTGAAGAGGGCAGTGGGGGCAGCCTAAAGCAGTTGAGGAAATAATAATGATGGAGTGAGAAGAAAGAAAGGCCATGAAAGGACGAGAGGAGAATGAGAGGGAAAGGGGGCACAGGGGGAAAGGACTGAGGTGACTCTGAGAGGCGGGGAGGGACATCCCCCCTTCAGACAGCTCACCTGAGGAGGGGACAAGAGGAAACCCAGCACTCAGCCCCGTGTTTTCTCTTCCCATCCCAGGATATGAGGAAGACATGGAGACGGTGAGTTCCACTTTTACTGCTTTCTCCTTCTCCCTGCGGGCAGCCATAGCCATGACGCTCCCTCTGGGCCCCCATCTTTATCCCCACCTGCAGCAGCTTTTCTGCAGTGTGGCTTCACCTGTTCCTGTGCCAGGGAAATCAGTGGGTTAGCTGTGGGGGTACCAGAGCCAGCAGAGAGGTATCTAATGATTTCCTGACCTTCTCATCCGTCCAGATTTGATGTCCCAACCCCCAAGTCATGTAAGTCAGAGGAAGAGCTCCCGGAAGATTACCCAGTGGTCAAAAACATGTTGCATAGACTGACAGGTAAGGAGGTAAGAAGGAAGGGAACTGAATGAGAGTCTGCTAGGTTTGCTCTCCTTTAGCTCTAAGAATAGTCAAGTCCTGCCTGGCATAGTGGTGCATGACTGTAATCCCAGCACTTGGAGGCTGAGGCAGGGGTGATTGATACAAGTTTAGGACCAGCTTGGGCTACATAGCAAGTTCCAGGCCAGCCTGGACTACACAGCGAGACCCTGTCTCAAAATAAACAAAGAAAAACAAAAAGTCAAATCATTATTGATGTCTGTATTAGTTTCCGAGGACTTCTGCAACAGAGTACCACAGCTAAGTGGCTGAAACAAAGGACATCTGTTGCATCGAAATCTAGAGATAGAAATCTGAAATCAGGGAGTGAGCAAGCAGTGTTGGTTCTTTCAGAGACCTGAGGAAGAATTGCTTCTAGAAGCCTCAGCAATTCCTTGGCCTACAGATGGCCTCACATTTGTCTTCCTTCTGCATGCATTTGTCTGTGCCCAAATTTCCCCCTTTTATAGTAGCAGTCATATTGGATTAGGGCACACACTAACTTGATTGCCTCTGTAAAGACCCTACTTCCAAATAAAGGCAATCCAGAGATATTGGGGGGGGGGGAATGCAACCTATCTTTTGTATGGGGGAGGCACAATTTAGCCCAGAACAATGCTTATCCTTAATTCTTCATGTTTCCAGCCCTTTTCCCTCTGCCTTTTCCATACATTCAAACAACAGACCTCTGGAGGTCAGCTGCCTCTTGGGAATCTCTGCTCCCCCCTCTTTGCATCTCTTTTCTCTAGAAGGGTCTTAGGACTCCAGCACCTCCTTGCCCCTTCTTTCTTAGATCACTCTCAAGGCTGCTCTCCACCCTGAAGAAGATGTTCCTCCCTCTTAGTCACCCATCATCCCATCCGTCCAGATTGCTTCCAGCTCCCCCAATCTAGGAATCTTCCCTCAAAGCACCCCACACATACAAAGCCATTGGTTCTTTGTGGTCGGTGTGGCTGCCTCTACCTTCTCTCCTCTGCCCCACACCCCTCTATAGAAGTACTCCTGAACATCTCCACCAGTGCTGGAGGGTGGGTGGCCTGGTTTTGCAAGATACCTTAGATTCCTCCTTTTGCCCCACCCCTCTATCACTTGGGGTTCCTGTATCAAGTATCAGTCTTTCTCTTTTAGATACACCTTCCCCATCCTGCTGACCCAGCTCCCATGCCCCACCCCAGATGCTGCAGATTGAAGTATTAGTCCTCATTCCTAAGCAAGAGGTCAGCCTCAATCTCCCTCCTCCAAGACCACACACTGGACAATCTCTCCTTTGACCTCAGCACTGTGCCCCTCCCCTGGGCCACCATGGTGCTTCCCCAGGTCCAATGCACAGAAGTGGGGCATCTGTCCGCAGCCTGGCCCCGCCCAGGCCTGTTCTTCATATGGCTGTCCTCTCCGGTCCTGCAGCTGCCCTAGGAGCTGTTGTAGGGTCTCCAGCACTTGGTGTCCTTCGTGCCCTTCACTGCCTATCCTCAGCTCTAACCCCCTCTTGGCTCAGATACCCCTCACACGGTCCTCTCTGCGTTTCCTCCTCTCCAGCCGACCTGACCTTGGACCCTGGCACTGCACACCGCTGCCTGCTCATCTCCACCGACCTCCGCAGCGTCCAACTAGCGCCACCGGGGACGCCCGCGCCCCTCGACGGTCCTGGGCGCTTCGATCAGCTCCCGGCCGTGCTGGGCGCTCAGGGCTTCGCGGCCGGCCGCCACTGCTGGGAGGTGGAGACCACGGATGTCACCTCCTGCAGAGACTCTTCCGGGGAGGACCAGGCCGACAGGGAGAGCTGCTACGCCGTGGGTGCGGCCGGGGAATCGGTGCAACGCAAGGGCCGCATAAGGCTGTGCCCTGCTGAGGCCGTTTGGGCCGTGGAGGGGCGCAGTGGCCGCCTGTGGGCCCTCACAGCGCCCGAGCCCACCCTGCTGGGCGGCGCCGGGCCCCCGCCGCGGCGCATCCGGGTGGACGTGGACTGGGAGCGGGGCCGCGTGGCCTTCTACGATGGCCGCTCACTGGACCTGCTGTTCGCCTTCCAAGCGCCTGGGCCCCTGGGAGAGCGCATCTTCCCTCTGCTCTGCACTTGCGACCCCCGTGTCCCACTACGCATCGTGCCAGGAGAAGGCTGAGAGGCGAGGCCTCAAACCCTATCCCAACCTGGCCCTTGCCTCCAGGCTGCTTCCTCTCTGGGGTGAAAATCCCCACTCAATTCAGTGACCACATCCATAAACCTGCTGGAGGAGTATGAATAAGCAGCGCCCCCTAAAGCCACATTTCTCCCTTTCCCCCAAACAACAAGGCCCCAACTGGCCTCTAGGTTTCCACATCCATGCCCAACAGCAAATATTTTCCTGGCCATCCCCTTCTGGAGTCTCTTCTTTCTCCCAAACTCCAGTACTTCTGAACAGAGTTCTTCACTTTCTGCACCATTCCAGGTCTAAATTGGGAAACAGGCTGTGCCCCACATGTACTGGCAAACAGCCCATGTTTCCTACCCAGAGGCCCTGCGTGTCCCAGCTCGAGGGCCCACTCAGTGCCTTCTCCACAGCTGCAAGGCCTGAGCTTCCTGGGCCTGTCCACTCTGAAGTTTTCTTTCAAGAGAAACAACAGCCTCCTCCTAAAACAAGAGGCTTTACTCTGGGCTAAGCCTAGGGACCTCCACAAAGCCTAATACCGTGTGTGTGTGTGTGTGTGTGTGTGTGTGCGCGCGTGTGCGTGTGTCAGTGTGTGTGTGTGTGTGTGTGTGCGCGCGCGTGTGCGTGTGTCAGTGTGTGTGTGTGTGCGTGTGCGTGTGTGTGTGTGTGTCAGTCAGGTCTACTGCACCTTCCTTTCATGTTTGTTTTCTATGCTCACAGCCTTCTTCCTCCCCATTAAAAACCCCCTTAAAACATCCCCCTGCACACAGAACGAAACTAATGGTGCTACTTCCCCTCTCAATCTGGAGTGACCAAGACATCTCCAACCTCATCTGTGTACACAGACTCACATCTTTCCCCACATGTATAAATGGGCCCATATTTAACATATTTCGTGATGTTGGGTTATTTATTTTGTGCATCTGTGGCAATAAATTGAGATCTCAGTGGTGGTATCAATTTGATCTCTGCACGGCAAGAGGTCTGGAAAATAACCAGATCCCAGGAAGGGGTGGGGAGGGCCAAGAAAGCTGGACATCTGGGCTGCCAGAGACATCAAAGCCTAGGAAGGAAGGGGCAGGAGTGTAGTGCAGGGGACATGCCCCCATCTCTTTGCTCTCTCCCTTTTCTTTCCTCTCCCAGGGACTATGTCGGATGTCTCTGAAGCTGAAAGACCAAAGTCTGAGAAGACAGTTAGCTCTGACTGACCAGTCTCAAGCCAGCTTTGTCAGAAAACTTAGATCAAACGAAAAGGGTAAGGAGAGAGGACATTACTATTTCTTGTTTCACTTTCTGTTAGAAGTGAGAATACCAAAGACCTCTCTCTCCTAACTTCTTTGAGAGCAGGGAGAGGTGGACAGGAGGGGAAGGGCTGGGAGCCCTGCAGTCTCCCATAAGACCTCATATCCCATAGGCAAGGACGAAGAATTGGGATTCTATAAATGCATAAGTAGAAGGATGCTAAACCAGGATTAACAAGCATAGCTGGGGCAAGATGGCCTGAAATCTGACTGGAACCCTGGCAGTGAAAGCTGGGACTGGTGAAAACCCAATTTAAGTATTTAAGACTCAACTTGAGAGTCCAGGGGGCCAAGATAACCGGATCCCAGGATAGGCAGTTTGGCATTGAGAACAAAGGGAAGGAACTGTGACCAAGAAGCCTGGATCCCTGGCAAAAGAGGAGCTAGGGGGAGCAATGAGGGCTGGCGGAACCCAGAAGCCTGGGTTCTGGAATAGCAGCAAGTTAGAATTCCAGGATCTCTGTCCACCTCCCTCTTCCTCTTCTATCAGGCAGAGGAGAGGGCAGGAGGGGGCTGGAAAAGGGACCAAACCATGGGTTTACTCCCCAGGTGCCATGTGAATACATTCAGGGCCAGACAGACACAGGAATGGCAGGGAGAGGAATTTAGTGCTGCATTGGTCCTGGAGGGGGCTGGCAGGGGTCAGGAGGCTGGGGAGGGGTGGTGGGGGTCGGTCCTGGGGTTGCGTGACGCCGTCCTTTGCGGTGGCCCCGTACACAGTGTGCATGACCACAGCCTTCCTCTTCATCCTCCTCACTCTCGGTAGAGCTCTCGCCAAAGGCCCGAGGTTTCTCATAAATACAGCAGCCTAGGTTAGGAGGGAGGAGCCCAGTTTAAAAAAAAAAAAAAAAAAGGGAGAAGATGTTCCGTCAGTTCTATTCCCAACACATTGCTGTGAAAACTCCCACTTCCCCCATTGTGTTCTCCTACCTCCCAGGATCCAGGCTCCTTAGCTCCCCCCACCAGAACTCAGGCACCCACCCACCTTGTCCCTTCAGAGGACAATCTGAAGCCCCACTTTTCCCACCTTTGATGCTTCTTGCCACCAGGCTTTGGTACCTCACAGTTCTTGCCCCGCCCTACCTCTTTCCCTCTAACTTGACCTTCTTTTCCTTGAGAACCCTCAAGAGAATAAAGCGACAAAAAAAACGTGAGCATGTGGAGGATCCTGGGAGGCTAGTGGTTGTAAAAAGACAGAAGACATGCAGGAGGAAGCCAAGACTCCGGGGTGACCATGGGCCCTCAATTACTCACATTTTGATGAGCGGCGCCCCATGTGTTCATTGTCCACAGTGTCACTTGTCCATTCCACCTTCTTCTCTGGCTTCCGTTTCCGAAGTTTGATGGTTAGGCTCCGGTTCTCCTAGAAGGATAAGAGGTATGGGCATACCTGTCTAGTTTCCCCCTCCGCCCTTTCCCGTTCCATCTTCCTCTCTTCTCTTCCCTCTCTTCTCTTCCCCAGCTCAATTGGTGCCAAAGACACAGCACCAGAGGAGCCAAGTGCTTGGAGAAGATAAAATAGAACAGGTTTTCAACCTAAGGGAGTCCTTGAGGAGTATTAGTTCCTGGTCTTGATAACCACTAGTTTGTAGAGAAGACATAATTCCTAACCTAGGGAAGGTCCCATCCAATTTTCAAAGGAAAATACAATCCTTGCTGTTTCTCTGCCTTCCTCCCCACATCATCCTTGGTGGTATTAATACATAACAAGTATTTTCTCAGTCTCCAGTGACTAAGTTTTGATAGCCTTTTCTTTTTCCAGACCCCCATTTCTTTTCCCATTAAAGAAATACCTTGCTGGGCATGGTGCCACAAGCATATTATCCCAGCTCTCAGGAGGCTGAGGCAGGAGAATTCTGAGTTTGAGGGCAGCCTAGGCAACTCAGTAAGACTCTGTCTCAAAAAGAAAGAAAGAAAGAAAGAAAGAAAGAAAGAAAGAAAGAAAGAAGAAAAAATGAAAAGAAAAAACAACCAAGGAAAAAAGAAAAGAAAGCCTTCATTCTTACTCTTTCATCTTTAAGCCCAGCCCTCCCTACCTTTTATCTACCTATTCTCTCACATCCTGGCATCTCTGGTAACGATTATTTCCAAACTACTAAACTCCCTTGCCTGCAGCCATACCACTGTGGCATCGGATCCCATCAGACCTCGGAAGCTAAGTAGGGTTGGACCTGGTTAGCACTTGGATGGGAGACTGTCTGGGAACAGTGCTGTAGGCTTGGGAAAAGGACTCCCCAACCACTCCCAAAAACAATCAGCCGTTGAAAACCATATGAATAGTAAAGAAGCACTATATACAACCTATATACAACAGGTGTTTCGCCTGTTGTATATAGGGTCGCTATGAGTCGGACAGGGACTTGATGGCACCTAACAACAACAACAACAACAACAACAAACTCCCTAAATCCAGAGAAACCCAATGCAACCTTTTCCCTTTGAAAGCAATTTAACCTGTTTTTGCAAAAAAAAATGCTATTTGTTTCCCTATTTACATTTCCCTTCTCTCATTTCTCAAAAATACTATCTTCATCTTTTTTTGTTTCCTCACTCTGTCCACTCCCTTTGACATCCATTCAATAACTTTCCATTCAATAACTATTGACAAGTATCCTTTTGGCCAAATTCCCCTCCCGCTGGCCTTCAACCATGCTTTCTTACGTGGTCTTTCTTTTTCCTCCCAGCACCTTCCTTGCTCCTTAATCCCCAATTTCCTTTCCTTGCTCATACACACCACCACCCGAAGCAGCAACACCTACATCCTAACTGTAATTCCCGATAACCTGTCCCTTGGCCAGGGTCCTGCACCCTCTCTCCCACTGCAAATAGCCACAGTTCCTCGGGAACCTCCCAAGCCCACACCCCCAACCTCATACCCTCCAGCTCCTAAGGCCCTCCAACAACTTTCCAAAACCCAGTCCCCTCTCTCCCCGCATCTCCCAGACCCCCGCCTTTCTTACCGGCTCTGTTGTCACGGTAACCGTTGTCTCAGTGACGGTCTCGCTCTGGCTGGCCCCTGCTTCAGCCATGGCTGAGGCTGAGAAGAGACTGGGAAGGGGGATGGGACACCCTTCCTCTTTTCTGAGTCTCCGAGTTCTAAGAGAATCAGGATCCGACTCAGAGTAGTGGCCAGGAACCTCTGCCTTCTTTTTCTCCCCCTCCTCCAGCGCCTCGGCTCCCCATCACTGGGGATAACCTATCCAACCCCACTTCCGGATTCCCACTTCCTGGTGTGACGCAGGCTTCAGTCCCCCATTTCCCGTCCCGAGCACCAAATGCTTCAAAGCACAAGCGTCGCCCGTTTAGTTCCGTCGTAATACAATGACGCGCAGGCGCAGCGAGGAGAAACGAGTTCAGCGGCGGGGGCGTCACAGCTGGGGTGGGAGGGTGGGGATTCAAGTGTCCCGCGCGCGCACCGGGCCGAGGTCAAGCTTGGTTGGGAACCCAGAGCGGAGTTCCGAGACTGGGTGTAGCGTGGGAGGTGCGCCAAACCGAAATGCGCGGGGCCGAGCTCCTGCCCCTGTCGACCTTAGCACTGGAGGGGCGGGCGGGCACATTGATGCAGTATCGATACTATCTTGGCCAACTCCTATTTACTTTTTGTTCCCTCTGGTTTTGTTGTTTGCTTTTAATGAGAAATAGGACTTTGGAATAGTTAGATGCACACTCGATTAGGAAGCAGTCTGGCTTCTAGTCCTCGCCGTATGCCTGTAAGTATTCGAGCAGGGCACTTCCTGCACTTTCAACTTGGACTTTTCCAGTCACTGTGTTAGGCCTTGAAGACAGAGGTGCCTAAGACACTCAGATCCTACCTTTTAGCCCCTGGCCTGTGGTAGACAAGCAAGCTCAGAACTAACCAAAATATAAGACGATGGCGCATTAACATGGAAGTAAATCTCACCTGTCAGATTGAACTGTTATAGGATGTCAGCATACACGCTGTCTGGAAGAGTAGTTTAAGCACAGTAACGGAAATTACAATACAGGCCATTAAAACACACACACACACACACACACACACACGCACAAGCATGTTTTTCAGGGAGTAAAAGAAAATGGTAAAAGAATCAGAAAAGCAGACGTGTTGTTTGCTTTTTTTCTTTCATTTTTTCATTAGGTAGATACCTTACAAAGTTGTAGGTGTACATTGATGGAAGTGCAGTTTTGTACTGCTGGAATGTGGGGGAAGGGTCAGGTGAGTCTTGACAGGTAGGCAGGTAGTGGGATTTTTTTTTTTTTCTTTTGCAGTACTTGGGGATTGAACCCTGGACCTTGCACCTACCTTGCAAATGCTTTACCACTGGGTTGCCGCCTGAGCCCATTTTTCATTTTTTTATCTTGAAACAGAGTCTCATTAAGTTTTGCAGGGTGCCTCTGGCCTTGAATCTGTGATCCTTTGGCCTCTGCCTGCTGGGATTACAGGTATGTGCCACCACCACTCCTGGACAGGAAGTGATATTATGGAAGGGCCTGCATGCTTTGCTAAGAAACTTGGACTTTATCCAGTGTTAAAAACTAGAGACAGGTTTAAAGTTTGGTAAAAGCACACAAACTTTTTCACATTTTGGGAGTAGGTCCAGAAAGTCAACTACCAGAACAGTCAAAGGTACAGACAGGAACGCTCCTCTGCCTATCTCTGCAAGATGCTGTGGGGGGTCAAACAAAATAGTGTAATGTTTGAGAGCTCTAAATATGTATAGTTGCTCCTGTTAGGTGCTGTGGGTGTCGGGTTCATAGCGACCCTCATAGGGTTTTCAATGGCTGATTGTTTCGGGATTGCCTCGGGAGTAGATTGCCATGTCCTTCTCCCATCTAAAGATATATAGGGCCACACAATTATGAGACAATTGTTACTTTCACCCCCGACCACCATTTAAACCAAAGAACACAGGACTACTGAGTCTCAGAATCAAAATTTGAATGTTTGTACACTGCCTGAATTGTGTTTGTTCCCTTTGAGAACTTTTGGTTCAAATCAGAAAAAAAAAAATTCAGCATGTATTATATTGTTGTTGTTAGGTGCTGTCAAGTCGGTATCCAACTCATAGCGACCCTCTGTACAACAGGGGAAACACTATTGTCAGTGCTTCTCTGCTGTTCATAGGGTTTTCAATGGCAGATTGATTTTTGGGAGGGGGTTGCCATGTCCTTCTCCCAAGCCTACAGCACCTGGTGTTCCCAGGCGGTCTCCCATCCAGGTACTAACCAGGCCTGACCCTGCTTAGCTTCCGAGATCTGCCGGGATCGGATGCCACAGGGCTACGGCTGCAGGCATGTATTATATAGCCTGTTTAAAAAAACCTATCTCCATAAATACTTACACAAGCACAAATACATAATTTGGTTAGCTCTGTGGATTCCTTATGACTTTTACTTTATTCTTTCTATACAAGAATCCACTGCAATGAATATATATATCAAGAACAATTTAAAGAATTTCCAAAATGTCCACCTATAATAAGCATGTAATGGTATCCATTATATTATATCCCTTGATATCCAATCATTTATTGTCCAAATTTACTTACCAAATGTAACTGGTTAAATTTTATGTTGAATCTCTTACTATCTAAACTCCCAGTTTTTGTTTCCCTACACTCAGGAATCAGATTTAGATAGGGAATGTTTATAATTGCTTTTTTATATGAGCCTTAATCCTGGTTCCATTCATTTGTCCTTGTGGTTTTTTCCCTTAAACAAATCTCTGTAAACATATTAAATTCCTTTTGGAATAAGAGATTTTAAACATGTATGTCAAGGTCTTATAGAAAAATATAACTTTAATAAATTCAACAGGGGTTTAGAGTATGGTATTTGGACCATGGTATTTCCCTGATCTGATTCTTCAATGGGTACAACCAGGGGAGATGGACAAGGCATCTTTAGAACCAATCTCCTTCACCTTCCAAGTAAGAAAAAAGTATTGTTGAATTGCCCAGAAGAAAAAGATCAGGAGTCTTCCTTTTCTTGAAACCTAGGAAGAAAGAAAAGCCTTGTTATATTCAACCTTCTAAAGTGTAAGATGAGATAATTATATAAGCAAGGAAGACTTTTATGACACTGTGGAAGACTAGCTCCCCTAAACAATCCTCCAACTCCAACTTCAACATAACTAAAAATTCGAGGACTAATTATCACTTTAAATTATGCAAAAATTTCTTAGGACACAGAAGGCACTAAGGGGGAAAAAAGGCAGATAAAGTGGACTTCATTTAAAAAAGCTTTAGAGCTAGGCATGGTGGCATATGCCTGTAATCCTAGCACTTAAAAGGCTAAGGCAGGAGTATTCTAAATTAGAGGCCATCATGGGCTATATAGTAAGACACTGTCTCAGAAAATGATAAATAAATAAATTTATTTATTTTTTCTAAAAAAAAAAACCTATAGGCTGAAGTTGTAGCTCAGTGGTAGAGGGCAGACTAGCATGCACAAGGCCCTGAGTTCAATCTCCGGCACAATCAAAAAGTAAGTACATAAAAATTTAAAAAGTTTAGAAAACAAATAGGCAAGCCACAGACTGGAGAAAAAATGTTCTTGAAAGGTGTATCTGACTATAACTATTTTAAATCTATTGATGAAATGTCAAGAAAGGAAACGCAATCCTTTTTGTGTTTGTGTGAACACTAGTCAAAAATGATGTAAAAGCCACAAGTGGTGACCCACATGTAAGATCCTATGCTCATGACACTAAGGCAGGAGGATCCTGAGTTCTAGGCCAACCTGGCAACATAATGAGATTGTCTGAAAAAAAATAGAAAAGCCAGACACGGTGGCTCATGCCTGTAACCCCAGTGACTCAAGAGGTGGAGGCAGGAGGACTGGAGGTTCAATGCCTGCGTAACTTAGCGAGACCCTATTTCAAGATGAAAAAATAAAAAATGGGCTGTGGGTGCAGCTCAGTGGCAGAGCACTTACAAAGTATGTGCAAGAACCTTGGTTCAACCCCCAAGTACCACCCCCCCATACACAAATAATAATCATATAAAAATAACAATAATAATGATGATGATGGAAAAGAAATAGAAATGTCAAGAATACAGCATTCACCCCTGGTCTCAAAGAATTCCCATAGTTCAAATTCCAAAAAACTCGAGCTCACAGTCAAAGACCACAAAACAAAAAAAGCATCAGTAGAAATAGCACATAGCAGCATCAAACCCACAAAAACTGGATATCAGAATTATCAGACACAGAATATAACTAAGTAGAACTCAATAATAAATAGTAAGAGAAATATATTGAAGACAGAATTAGTGACCTTGAAGAGAGATTAGAGAAATTACTCAGAAGGCAGCATAGGAGAAATGAGATGAAAAGTATGAAAGACAAGGGAGAAAAATGGAGGATACAAGAAATTGTCTAATAAACAACTAATTAGAGCTGTAGAATGTGAGAATTGAGAACATAGTTAAATGGTAACAGCTGATCATTTTCTAAAGTTGATAAAAAATAAGCCAATTCTCAGCTTCCAAAAGTCTAATAAATCTCAAACAGGACAAACAGAAAGAGGGCTTGAGGGGTAACTGAATGTAAGCCACTTGCCTAGTATGTTTGAGGCCCTGTGTTCTAATGCACAGTACCACAGGGGAAAGGGAGGGAAGGAAGAGAGAGAAGGAAGGAAGGGAGGAAGGAAGGAGGGAGGGATGACAGGGAGGGAGGGAGGGAGGGAAAAAAGGAAGGAAGGCAGGCAGGCATGCAGGCAGGCAGGAAGACAGGTAGGCCTTGATATAGTGCAGTAGAACTGCAGGACACCAAAGACAAAGAAGAATTCTTAAAGCCTTCCAGAGAGCCCACGTTATTTAAATCATGCATGACTCATACCAAAGTAAAAACCACCTTGATTGTAGCTGTAGTGGTCATAAGATGCTGACCACTAAGTAATGCCTGCCTTCTGTGTTTTTAAATTTCCTTGTGTATATCCCAAAAGGTTTAGTTTGCTGATTATAAAAAGGGTAAATAAAGTGATAAAGGGCTGGGGGTTAGCTCAGTTGGTAGAGTGCTTGCTCTGCGAGCTCTGAGGCCCTGGGATCAATCCCTAGTAATATGTAATGGGAAAAAGACCTGGCAGCCTACTCCCAAAACAATCTCAAAACAATCAACCATTGAAACCCCTATAAATAGCAGAAAAGCACTTACATAGTGCCTGGTAGTGTTTTTGTTTTTATTGTTGTTGTTGTTGTTCTTGTTTGTTTTTTATCCTGCAGTCATAGCCCACAGGCATGATCTCATCAGATCTTGGAAGCTAAGCACAGTCAAGCCTGGTTAGTCCTTGGATGGGAGACTGCTTGGTGCTGTAGGCTTGGGAGGACCTGGCAGCCCACTCTAAAAGAACAATCAACCACTGAAAACCCTATGAATGGTAGAAAAGCCCTGACAACAGTGCTGGGAATGGCACAGTGTCAGGCAGTGTTTCATCTGCTGTACACAGGGTCGCTATGAGTCAGACCTGATTAGAGAGCACCTAACAACAACAAAGTGATAAAGTGTCTTTAAAAAAAAAATTATTTATTTATTTGGAAGCAGGGTCTTGCTGTGTAGCCCAGGCTAGCTTGGAACCCATTATGAAGACCTCAGGTCGATCCTCCTCCCTTGGCCTCCAAAGTGGTGGGATTACAGGTGTGCACCATTACACCCTGCTTAAAGTATAATTTTTAAAAACGAAAAAAAGAAATTGTACCAATCTCCCTTTAAGGGATGAGACCAAAAAAGATAACTGTTTAGTAAAACAAAAAAAAAGTGTGTCACTGAAAAAGTTAACTTAGTGAGCCAACTGAGAAAGGACAGAGGGAAGGGCAAGGATACTCACTTGCAGTTGATACAGGTATAGAAGACAGTCTGCCCTTCATCAGCCGACCGCATCTGTCTAGTGTGGTATGCCATTCCTTCGTGACCACATCGAGAGCAGCGTCTGTCAACCTAGGAAGAGACTGGGGGGTTAGGAAGACCTACTCATATCTCACTACTTTTCACAGGAATCAAGGTATCACACCTGTCAGCTATCCTTAAAAACCCCTCACCACTACTTCTTGTAGCTTTAGATACAATTTTCCAGATCTCTGCAATCACCACTCCATTTCTTCCCAACCTCATTATGGAGCCAGTCCTTCATTTCATTAATTTACCACTGGTCCCTGGGCCTCAGGTCCTTTCTCTGCAGACGTAGGCATGGCTGTTTCCAGTTTGTGGAACACAACTGAGGTCTTCACAACTTTCCCTTCGAAATCTGCACAGGCAGGAAAAACCGATTGTGGTGCCAGGTGGAGGGAACTAATAATACCCCAGGCCAGGAGGCCCTACAACCTCCCCTGCAGGTTTCTTCCGTGGATCAAATACACAGGCGTGGATTCCTGCTGTAGGCATCACCACCAGTCCAACGGGTCTGGAGCTTCCCCAGGATTCCTACCTTTCCACTTGGAGCCTGAGACCACCGCCCACAAGCCTCTCACCTCGCACATAGATGGCGAAGCCACAGCGAGTACATATGACCGTGTCCTGAGCCCCCGGCAGAGGCAGGACCGAGCCGCAATCAGGGCAGAAATCCAAGTCCGACTGAAAGTTGGAGCAGGTGCTGGTCAGGTCCATGACGGACAGGCAGGCGGTCGAGAGCTGGAAAGGGAATGAGAAGCTTCCTTCTCTGCCCCAGGACCTGCGCACAAGTAGTCCGAGCCCTCACGTCACGCACGCCTCTTGCCGCTGCGACAGATGAGCCGAAACGTCCAGAAACCCCAGCCTGAGCAGCGTCCTGCCGGACTTCGGACCCTGGCTGGAGTCAGCGGGAGCGCCGGCTACATAGCGGGAGCAGGCTGTGAGGCGCGGTCAAGCCACAGCTTCGTCGTGACGTCATAATTAATCGCGAACCTTCTCCCAAGAGTCTCCGCCAGGGCGACGAATCCCTCCGGAAGGAACGTTGCGCGGCCACTGTGACGTGAAGTAAGAAAAACGGGGCGCCGGTGCCGGGCTTCCGGCCACTTTTTCCACTGGGATCCAGTCCTGGGATATTTATTTATTTTTGTCTCACCTCTTACGAGACCGGGGCACCCTCACTGTAAACCGTAGTAACTTTCCCGAAGGCTGCAATCTTTGGACTGGAGAACTACAACTCCCATCGTCCTTTGAGACTTTGCCTCTCTTTTGCGGCTGCGCAGTGATTAAACCAAAGCCGAGAGCTCTGGGGCGTGGGGTTCTAGTGCCCCTTGCGACCTCCTGGCCTTGCAGGGGCTTCTCTGTGGGAGCCGGCCTTCGCGTGCGTGGAGGACAGTTCAGGGTACGTCAAAAGGGTGAGTCATCTGCTAACAGGTCAAGGAGTTGTAAGGGTGAAGACAGAGGAGAAATGAGTACCCTCGGATGAACGGAAGCAGGGATAAGTGGGACACTTGGGAAGTAGCTCAGGATTTGGGGAAGTGGTGGAGCAGAAGAGATGGTAGTTCCCCTCTCCTCAGGCTCCTGCCTGATGAGGGAGGCCAGCATTAGGCAAGAGAGCTCCTGTGGCAGGAGTTCATAAAACTTAAGTTCGTTTGGTTTTCAGCTGTGGAGCATCTTACAGCCCCGCCTCTATCCCCGCCTCCCATTCATCTTACTTTTAAGTCAATGTCGTTATCCCTTAGGTGGACAGTTGACATTCCCCTAGTCCTGTATAAAGCAGGATAAGTATCTTTAGACAGTCTTGCTATTTTCATTCATTTGTAGCCTACAGTGTAAGTACAAGATTGTCCTCAAGCGGCAGCTTGTAGATGAGTTTCTTAGTTCCTTCCCATCCCTTCCACAACCACCCAACCCGATAGCTGCGCTAAGCGCCTATATGTAAAACTGCTGGACCCACCACTATTTTCTCTTCTGAAGTATACAACCTATGGTCTTTCCTTGAGAGACACTCCCAGGTGCCTTAATCTGCAATAAATGTGAGACACCACCACTGTAAAGTGGTTCAAATTATAAGCAAGTTGCTGAACAGTGACTAGCCCTGTAATTTTCACTTCACTGTAAAATTGTCATTTTGTCTTAATAAAGGATGTCTGTTGATGAGCCCATGGTGATAGGCAGTTTTTATTTTCACTTCTCTGAGTCTTTCTCCCTTCAAAGTAGAGATTAACATTAGCTCCCCATTTTCTTTTTGACATTCAGCAAACACCCACCAGGAAGTCTTCTTGTTAGGTGCCGATGAGTTGGTATCCGACTCAGTGACCCTACCTACAACAGGCGAAGCACTATTGTCAGTGCTTCTCTGCTCTTGATAGGGTTTTCAGTGGCGGATTGATTTTGGGAGTGGGTTGCCAGGTCCTTCTCCCATCCAAGAAGACTAGTAAATGCTTTAATAAAAGATACAATGTTGTTGTTGTTAGGTGCCGTCAAGTCGATATCCAACTCATAGCGACCCTATGTACAACAGGTGAAACACTATTGTCAGTGCTTCTCTGCTGTTCATAGGGTTTTCAGTCGCTGATTGAGTTTTGGGAGTAGGTTGCCAAGTCCTTCTATCAAGCCTACAGCACCTGGTGTTCCCAGGCAGTCTCCCATCCAAGTGCTAACCAAGCCCCACCTTGCTTAGCTTCCGAGAGCTGACAGGATTGGATGCCATGGTGGTTAGGCTGCAGGCTAATATAATGTTATGGTGAATAAAAGAGAAAGATACTTAGATATTATGTAACAAGGATAAACAACAATTTGGAGAACTTGAGATCACAGACTGGAGTGGTTACACTCTAGAAGATGCCGTGTGCAAAGAAATGAAATAAGATGGTCATTTTTCAAATCTCAAAATAGGTATATGTAGGCAAATGAGAATGTGCATAAGTCAATGAGAATAAATATTAGATATCAGATTTCCAATTATATAGACAAATCACTGTATTTATAGATAGTCATTATAGTTTATACCTGCATAAATTTCAACATCAAAATGTTAAAAGTTATGTATGAGTACAGCTACCATGGAAATCAATTGATGTTCAAGTGAGTTGTAGAAATAAAAAATATTGTTTAGAGGAGGGCAAAAATCCCCATGATAGAGTAGACTGGGGAGACTTTATAGAGAATGAGAGGTTTGACTTGTGAAGGTCAGAAAGTGCTTTTTACTGAGAAATTACAATATATTGATCATTGTGCCAATCCTTTTACATCTAATTCACATTTGTTCTTTATAACCCGAAGGGCAGATTTTTGCCTTTTATTATAGAGGAGGAAACTGACATAGAAAGAAGTGAAGTAATTTTCCATGAGTCACATGCTGAGAAAGTAGGGGTACTAGGATTCACATTTAGCACTGTCAGTCTCCAAAGCCTCTGCTTTTAACTATTAATGGTGAAAAGTCACAGAGATGTGTGCCAGGCATCCTCAGGGCCTTGAATACGACCTCATAGTAAACTCACTTTAGAGCATGGATGACACATAAAAAGTTGGGAGTGTTCACTTGTGGTGCCATCGGCCTGCCCTATAAATAACCAGAGTAACCACAAATTCCCATCCTGAGGGTTGAACAGGGAATGGTCTTATAATGGATTTAGGGTGAAGGATGATGGGGAGCATAAGGAAGCCAACCAGTGTGGAGCACGATCAATTAAGAGCAACCTTTCAAAACATTAGCAGCGATGCTATATGTGCTGATAGAGGCACAGAGGGCCTGGCTCGAGAAACTGCAGAAAGACAATGAACTGATAAAATTGGAGTCTAGAACTGTCTCAGAAGACAAAGAAGGCTTGGAGACCGAGGCATCTGACATAGATGTAGTTGGGCAACACCTCTCCAAGGAGCCTGTTTCTTCCCCCTCCCAATCCCGAATACAAGATTTACAGTGGTTCACACTGAGTCCTCAGGAGAAGTATGCCTTAGGTTCATACTAAAGGAAAGATCCTCCTCTTATTAAAAGAGCATTCATGAGCTGGGAATGTAGCTTGGCGGTAGAGCACTTGCCTAACCTGTGCAAGGTCATGAGTTTGATCCCCAGCACCTCAAAAAAAAAGCGCATTTATTATTCTCCACCTTACGGATGCAGTGGTTTCCTGTGGTAGAAATGGTCCTTGTTCTTGGCCAAAACAATTCAGTTCTGTGACTCAGACAATAGGTGAACAGATATATTGGCATCTTCCACATTCTAATTTATCTTTGCTTTTTTTATATTCCAGATTAGCCTGGGCTAAATCATCTAAAGACCCTAGGATTGCTGTAGGTCAACAGTCCCCCCTGGAGAAAAAGATCTTGGTAAATAAATTATCTTCATATCATGCAGTTTGAAACTACTCAGAAAAGAAACCTTAGATTTAAAATTCTTCTGCCCCAGTGATATCTCCAGCTAGTATTTCTACATTGGCAAATATTTTCCAGCCATTTCCACAGATGCAAAACAGTAGTATTTTGAAAACTCCCAACGCTATATATTTTTAAAACTAGTTATCGATTAGTGGTGGGTACTTCATAGTTTCAGAGCTCCCAAGCTTGCCTGGGGGTAAGGGAAGCAAAACTAAAATTATTACTCTAAAATACATAAAAGAGCATGTATCTTTTCTTGCTGTTAATATGGAGTGTAAGCTCTTGTTTAAATGTGTTCAAAGGAAAAACATGATTGCATTATAAAATTCCGAACCTCACTTTAACAGAATCTAGGTGGCGTGCATACAACAGCAGCAAGACACTTGCGGACTCAAAAATGCCAAGAGGAGTATGAAACACTCTGCAGGGAGCAAGCTTTTTCTCTTGACTACTGGCTTGCCAAAGCAGAGTCTTATTACAATAAAAGAATGGTGGACATTATGAAAGAAGAGCCAGGCAACGAAATGAAGATGAAAACGGAAGGGGAAACAACACAAAGCATGAAGCAACAGAAACCATGCTATTGGGTACCTGTGAGAGAGAGGAAACAGATAGAAAGGCACATACACCGAACAGGCCAAGCCAGAGAATGTAAGGTCAAAACGTGTAGACAACCACGACCCCCTGGTGAAATGGTATTACCGAAAATTGTACCAGAAAAGCATGTTGTCCCGAAAGCCCAGAGAAGAAAGCAGGTAAATGAGAGAGAACGATTACAAATTGAAGATCATCAGGAACGCATGATTCGAGGGAGAGAACTTATAGATCGAAAACTCAAGGAAAGAATCTTGAGAAGAAGCCAGATCCAGCCACCTACACGGGAGAAGCATGAGAGAGTAAAGAAAGACATAAAAGAGTTTGAAAGAGTTATTGCATATCCACTTTTCCAGCCATGCAAAAGTCGGATTAAGGTGAATATTCTTATGGAAAAGCCTGAGAATCAAGAGGAACTGAGCACAGTTATAAAGCCATATGAAAGAAGATTCTTGGCTGTCCCACCCTTTTTGAGAAGTCAAATAGGAAAATTAAAAGATTAGTAAAGTTTCAGTGCTTTTGTGATGAAATCATGGCTTTTTCCTAAGGGTTCAGTGAATATTCTCATTTGTACCAAATCCACAAAGAACTGTAAAATAGTTCTGATCTGGAAATTTTACTTAACTATTTTTAGTTGCATTGTGTTTGCTCAAGTTATCTTTTTGGACATTCAGTTTCTTCATTTTTTAAAGAGAGAATAAGACTTCATAGAATTTCTGGGAGGATTGTGAGTATTGTTAAGCATCAATATATCATTTCATAAATATTAGTTTCCCCAAGTGGGAAGACCTAGGTTAGGCAATGGTGATAAATAAGGAATTTTTTTCATCTGCCTTTCCTGTTCCTCTTCCTTCCAACCTTGAAAGTTATCTCGATGATATTACTATTACTACCGTTCTGGATATAGTCTTTCACCCAGGTAAATACATTCATACCTTCATTGGGGAACTGCTAACAAGGCCTTAAAAACCTAATCTACAAGCCAGGTGTGGTAGTACACACCTGTAATCCCAGCACTCAGGAGGTGGAGGCAGGGAGATCACATGTTTGAGGTGAGCCTGGGCTACGTAGTGAAACCTTGTCTCAAAAAACCACACAAAAAAATCTAGTTTGTACCACATAATTTATTTATTTGTATGTTGTTGTTAGGTGCTGTTGAGTCAAGTCCGACTCACAGCAACCCTATGTACAGCTAATTTTGAAACTCTTATATGCCAGACATTGTGTTAGTTACTGGGAGTGAATAAAAAGAAGTCTCTATTGAATAGTTTACAATGAATAGCATAAGTCACTCTTTAAGCAGATAATATAATGTGGTGAGGATCTTGATATAAACACATACAGAGTTCTGTACAGAGGAAGGACACCTATAATCCCAGCACTTGGGAGGGTGAGGCAGGAGAATCTTGAGTTAAACACCAGCCTAACCTTGTCTCAAAAACAAATAAAAACAAACAAAAAGCAGAAAAAAAAAATCCTAAAGGAAGGACTCTAGCCCTGCCTAGATGAGCAGGGTGAAGAGGAGAGGAAAGGAGATAAGAGAAGGGAGTATAGTAGCCTCTCCTATATTTTGATTTGGTATAGAATTTTTTTCAGCTTCACATTTCATCATTTTCTCTATCACCCACTTAAACAAGACCTTCCCTATGTGTGGATCCACTCAGGAAGCAAAGTTATGAATTTGATGAAAATTCCAATGTCCAAGAAGAATGCACATTATTATTTTCTAGTCAATTCATTTTCTTCTTAGATAACCATAAATTTGGGAAAGTAGGGATTCATAGTTAGTGAGCAGAGAACCAGAGAAGTGGCAACACTTGCCCTAAGGAATGTTACGCCCTCTTTTTGTTTTGTTTTTGCCATCCTGGGAGTGTTGAAACTATGGCCTCAGTGAATGTTTTTGCAAGTGTTCTATAACTGAGCTCCACCCCTAGCCTATTTTTTTTTTTTAATTTTGAGGCAAGATCTCACTAAATTAAATGTAAGCTGCCTCTGGCCTTGAATTTAACTATCAATCCTCCTGCCTCAACCTCCTGAGTTGCTGAGATTATAGGTGTGAGCCACCGCACCTGGATACAGGAATGCTATACTTAAATAAATTTTGATAATCTCAATGCCTGCCATTCTGTGCTACTATGATACCCCTTACTCTGGATATTGCTAGGTCTGAGCTGTCCAATAGAACTTTCAGCAGTGATAGAAATGTTCTATATCTGTATTCTTCAACAGAATAACAACTTACTATGTGTGGCTCTTCAGCATTTGAAATGTAGCTACTGCAGCTGAGGGCCTAAATTTTTAATTTAATTAATTTAAATTGCTACCTGTGACAAGTGACTGCCATACTGTACATTGCAGCACTGGATAAATATAATTCCTGCATTCTAGACTTCAGCCCCATCATGAACTTTGTGAATTTGACAATGTTTACTGGTATGAGAGATTACTGCTTATCTTATATCAGTTATTAATCAGTCTAGTTTCCTTTGTATTTTAGAGGCTTTCCAATCTCTTAAAGAGATTCAGAAATCAATGTAGACAACATCTGTGGGAATGGCTGAATTTGCTCAGATTGGGGTCAGGTACTGGCCCTTTCTCTGCTAGTTCTGGAATTTGTCCAGAAAATATACCCAAATCTCATTCCCATCCATTTGATGTTGTGTTATGCAGGCATTTTTTTTTCCAGGTCATCACAATGCCAATTTTATTTGTAAAAGAACCTAATTAGAAGCTGTGTGCCATGGCACATGCCTGTAATCCCAGCAACTCAGGAGGCTGAGGCAGGAGGATTGTGAGTTCGAGGCTAGAGGCAGCCTGTACAATTTAGCAAGACCTTACCGCAAAACAAAAAAATTAAAATTATAAAAGAGGTTGGGGTGCTGTGCAGTGTTAGTGTACTTGCCTACTTGCATGAAGACCTGGCTTCAACCCCCACTATGGCAAAGCAATAAAAATAAATAATGAAAAGGCTAATTCAGCCAGATGTGGTATATGTCTGTACTCTCAGCACCCAGGAGGTTGAGGCAGAAGGATCGCAAGTTCAAGACCAGCGTGGAACAGCTCAGCCAACTATACCGTTATGGATTTTTCTCTTTATGTTGGGAAGTAAATTCCTGACCAAACAGAAATGAAATTTATCTGGTGCCTCAAGGTCTAAACAACTTATCTCTGAAAAACTTGTACAAATCTTTTAACAAAGCCCTTGGGGTGCTCTCCCTCCTGGGTACGTAATTCAGCGTTAGGCCAGTTTATCTTATGAGGTAAAGCTTCCTGTATTGCCCCCACTGGGCCCTGAATATCAGCATCTAGTTGAAATACTTTTGGTTGATGGAGAGGAGGCAGGGAGAGGATCCAGCCAGCTGTTTCCACTGAGGAATAGATTCTCCCTGAGGTCTTCTAGCCTGCCTGACAACTGCAGTATAATCGTGGGTGGGTAATAGGCCCCTTAGTAGCCAGCCAAGGTCCCCACATGTGTAGTTATGGATAGCTATTCTTTACAGCTCCTCTCCAAACTTAGGAGGATCTTCTGAATGTAGAGGCAAAGGGTTTTCTCATTTAAATCTGCTTCTGTTGCCAAACCAGGCCCATACTGCCATACTGCCCTCGGTGCAGTATGTCAGTTGCTAAAATGATGACTTTTGCAGAAGAGAAAGTTTATTCATGAGGCAGACAATTGTGTGAGTCAGGAGAGCCAGTTTCAAATCCATCTCCCCAAGACTAGGGCTTAGGGCTCTTCCAGGGTGGTGTGAGGCATGGGGAAAGTGATTGGAGCTAAGGGATTGGAGGTGTGCATATGTGTTACCCAACTTCATGGCTCTTCACGTGATGCATGTTCAGAAAATGGCAGGGTTAGCCTCCCCCGAGGGTGGAGTTTGGTCCCCTGATGTCAAAATGAGACAGATCAGGGAGACTCTGGGCCACTGGGCAGGTGTTAAACATCGCTAAAAGCACTGTTGAACACAAAATCGCTCTCCTTTCCTTCTTTTCTTTCTGCTCCACTTCTTGCCCTTTGTTCTTTCTGTTCCTTCTCCAGCAGCCACCTACACTCCTCTCCCTTCTCTTGACGCCATCACCTTCTCTGTCTAAAGTGCTTTTCCCTTTAGAAGCCTACTTAACTCTGTTCCCTCTGACTTTACCTTTCCCTGGGAAATAGAAATATCCTTATGCAGATTTACTAGGGAACCCAGTTTCTTTCAAGTTCCTTTCCAGGTTTACCTAAGCCTCGACAGGTGCCTTGATCTTCTCTGTAATTATTTTTAAATGATGTGCTATCTCTTAATAAGCCTTATCTGTACTCTATTGTTAAAAAAAAAAACAACCTTAAAATCAATATTGACTGTGGGGCGCGGTGGTGCACGCCTGTAATCCCAGCGGGTGGGGTGGCAGAGGCAGGAGGATTGCAAGTTCGAGACCAGAGGCAGTCTGAGTAACTTAGCAAGACACTGTCTCAAAAAAGTAAAAAAAAAAAAAAAAAAAAACAATTGGGCTGGGGTGCAGCTCAGTGGTTCAGCCCTTGCAAAGCATGCAAGCAAGAGGCCCTGGGTTCAACCCCCAGTCCACAAATATATACATACATACATACATACATATACATATATATATATATGTATATGTATATATATATGTATGTATATGTGTGTGTGTGTGTATATATATGTTAATAATATTTTCTGTAAGCATACCTTCCAGTGTTTATCATTTTGTAAATGACCACAGATGTTGGGAGATGGGGTGATTTGACTCCCTATTTAGCAGCTGTTGGACTCTCCCTTACTACCCTGGCTGCCTTGAGTAAAGAACTCTTAGTCGAGCAGCCAGCTGATCTCTGCTTTGTACCAGCACCAGAAGTTTTGAACACTTCATAGATGCCTTGAGGAAACCACATGACAATTGCTGCATAGCACAACTTCAGCTCCTCAAGGCAAAGTTCCAGGCATGACTATTTCAAACAGTTTGCAATTGAACTGGGCTTTTTGCCATTGAAAACCCAAGTGAACCCTAGATGATCCCGCAACTCTTTCCACCCAACCCAGAGAGGGAACATTTCCTTTGGTGCCCTAGCAGAGGGACTTCTATGACAGAGGCTGTGATTGGTGTAACCGCAGACCTTCATTTGCATGGCAGGTATGCTGTGATTGTTGCAAACACCTCCTATTTTGGCTACATAAGTGGGCTGTGGGGGGTTGAGGGAAGAGCTGGGAAATAACTCCTGTGTTACCTCCCCTAGTGTCACAATGTTAAGCCCAATAAAAGACTTCTCTCAAGTAGCCATTTTGCCCACTTCTGGTAGTGCAGACTGAGCTGGTAACAAGAAGAAACAAGTGAAGACAGCAGAAAAGCAGAGATGGCAGTTGTGAAGACAGCAGAGAGGCAGGACACTAAGGCAGCCAGTTTGCCAGTCTGCTAAAGTGGGAGGTCAGCCAGCTGTCTTGATGGCAGTGGCGGGAGCAGAGTGGACCCCTATACTCTGATGATTGGGCAGGAGTGCAAGCAGGAGCTAGTGCTAAGCCAGGAGATTGTGCTGATTGATAGGAGGTGGAGTTGGCCCTGTGCACCTCTGATAGTCAGGTAGGAGCAGAGCCAGGAGCCAGTCCAGCAATTGGCTGGAGCTAGTAGGGGAACCAAAAAGAATTGGTGGATGACCAATCATTTCAAGAGGTTGCATATGATCAGGAACCAATGGTACTGAAGGAACAAGTGGAAGCTATCTTCAAGGAATTGATGGAATACAAATTGAGATGTTTCAACAAACACAACTGGAGATGCTCACTTGTTTATGCCAAGAGATTTGGAAAATAGCTACCTGGCCCATTGACTGGAAGAGATCTGTATTTGTGCCTATTCACAAGAAAGGAGATCTAACAAAACGCAGAAATTGTTGAACAATATCATTAATATCTCAAGTAAAATTTTGCTAAAGATCATTGAAAAGCAACTACAGCAGCATATTAACAGGGAACTGCCAGAAAATCAGGCCAGATTCAGAAGAGGGTGTGGAACCCAAGACATCATTGCTGATGTCAGATGGATCTTAGCCAAAAGCAGAGAATACCAGAAAGAGGTCTATCCGTGTTTTATTGACTATGCAAAGGCATTTGACTGTGTGGTTCACAAATTATTGATAACATTGTGAAAAATAGGAATACCACAGCACCTAATTGTACTCATGAGGAATTTGTACATGTGCCAGGAGGCAGTCATCCAAATAGAACAAGGAAACACTATATGGTTTAAAGTCAAGAAAGGGTATGTCAGGGATATGTCCTTTCACTGTATCTTTTCAGTCTCTATGCTGAGCAAATAATCTGAGAAGTTGCAATTTATGAAGAAGGATATGGCATCAGGATTGGAGGAAGACTCATTAACAACCTGTGTTATGCAGATGACACAACTTGGCTTGCTGAAACTGAAAAGGATTTGAAGCATTTACTGATGAAGCTCAAAGAACAGAGCCTTCAGTGTGGATTGCACCTCACCATCAACAAAACAAAAATCCTTACATCTGGGTCAGTAAGCAACTTGATTATAAATGGAGTAAAGATTGAGGTGAAAGATTTTACTTTACTTCATTCTATAATGAACACCCATGGAAGCAGCAGTGAAGAAATCAAAAGATGTATTGCATTTGGGAAAAGCTATTGCAAAAGACCTCTTCAAAGTGTTGAAAAGTAAAGATGTCACATTGAAGATGAAGGTGTACCTGACTCATGCCATTGTATTTTAAGTTGCATCATATGGTTGTGAAAGCTGGATGCTGAATAAGGGAGACAAGTGCTGGAGACGAATATACCATGGACTGCCAAAAACCAAAAGATCCATCCTAGAAGAAGTGCAACCAGAGTGCTCCTTGAAAGTAAGGATGGCTAGACTGCATCTTACATATTTTGGATGTGTTGTCAGGAGGGATCAATCCCTGGAGAGGGACATCATGTTTGGGAGAGTGGTGGGTCAACCAAAAAAAGGAAAACCCTCAACTAGATGGATTAACACAGTGACTGCAACAATGGGATTAAATATAAAAAAGCTCATATGCCTGGCACAGTGTCGGGAGTGTTTCTTTCTGTTATCCATAGGGTTGCTATGAGTTGGACCCGACTCTAGGGGACCTAACAACAACAACAGTGGGGGAACTGTGAGAATCTGCTGACTTTTGGGAAGCAGAGTGTGGCCCAGGTGGCTCCAACAATCAATCAGTGGAAGTGGAGATGAGAACAATGTGGCACTGATGGTGGCGATGCAGTAGGGGCTATGAGAACTATGGCCTTATATGGGCAGAGCCTACTAATTGACAAGACTAGTGGTAAAAGGAGCAAGGCATTGACAGCTGCAAAAGGGGCAGGGCTGCAAGATCAGCAGTTGGCAGCAGCAACAGGAAGGCAGTAATAACTGCCTCCCAAATGGCAGCAATGGTGACTACAGTAAGAAGAACCTGAATGGTTCCAGAAGAGCGACCAGGGAAGGAAGAAGGGAGATGGTGGATGTAAAGAAAAGGTGAGAAAGGGGGGAGAGCTGAAGCTGAAGAAGGATAGGAGGATGTATAGATCCAAAGAAGAGAGACTGCAGGCCCCAAATGCTATAACAGTTCCAGAAAGATGTCAGGTCTTTAGGACCAAGGATCTCAGAGACCTAGACCCAGGAGCTGGAATACTCACCACTGTTAGGACTGAAGATACTGATACCTTGACCTACCCAGAAGCTGCAACACCAGCTGCTAGTGAAAGATTCCTGACCTCCTCAAGTGTACATAAGAGCTGTAACACTTATAGGCTTAGGTTTCCCAATCTCCTTGTCCTACATAAGAGCTGTAACACTAGACAGTGCTGCATGCTGCTGCTGCTCCATCCTGCCTCCTATCACTGTTCACTGCCATCCAATCCTCAAGGATACAAGTGCTGCCAAAACCCAGCACTTGAAGTGTTGCTCCTCTCCGCAATTTCTATCCAGGCAGAGCATAAGGATCCAGCCAGTTGATTGTAAACATAATAGCCAACCATCTGATACTTGCATCAGACAAAAAGGTAACAATGGGTCGATGCCTTTCACTCAAAGACCACCCAGGAACATACCTGTGGTTAAACAAGTTGGGTTTATTACTCATTGTCACAATAGAGAACACACCCTATTGGGAACAATGGAGCTTCATAGTACAGGGTGTTCCAAAGAAGGTATTGTAGGATTTGTGGTTTGGTTGGATAATTTTGGGAAGGGCTAAGGAAGGAGGATCACTCTAGGCTGTATATTATCAGGAAGTGAGGCAATACTGTGATTGGTATCTCAACAAATCTTGTCCATGGGGAGGGTAAACTAAAACATAGGGAATCCTGTAATTTGTCAAAAAGCAACCAAATTATATTAATCAGAACATGGAGTTGTTTGGTATTTTATGAGTTGCATAGTGCTTTGTTTTTGTCTATGTATAGTGAAAAAAAATATGCTCCGGTTTCGTTTTGTCTCACTTTATCAGAGTCTCAAAGTGTCCTTGTAAGGCAATTTATGTCCAACAGAAGAGTAACAAGGCCTGTCTGTGAGCTTCTAACAACACAGAAGGCCTGCTGTGTGAGAACAGCTCCCAGATGAAAGCAGATGCCCTGGAACTCTAATAGGGCCCTGCCACTTTATCAATAACATCTAAAATATATAAACAAGGTATGGCATTCATGAAGCGAGAGTAGAATCATATACAATGATATAGTCAGACAACAAGAAGGAGCTCTGGGAAAATACAAATATTATCATAGAAATGAATAATTCACCCAGCCAGGGTGGTACCTCCCTGTAATCCCAGTGGAAACAGGAGGATCATGAGTTCGAAGTCAGAGGCAGCCTCCATAAGTTAGCAAGACCCTGACTCAAAAATAAAAATTGGGCTGAGGGTATAGCCCAGTGGTAGAACACTTGCAAAGTATTCAAGAGGCCCTGGTTCGACATCCAAGTACTATGAAAAAAAAAAAAAAGAATAATTCAATAGATCCATTTGAAGATTAAGGTCACACCCCTGCTAACTAGTGCTAGTGGAAAAGTATTGGCAAATAAGAGAGAAGAACTATAAAAATATTAGCTTATTAATCAAGGAATTACAACAACCAAATAGACAAGTTTCAAAAAGAATGGAAAGTAGGAAATGATTTTTAAATTTTTAAGAAAATTCCTCAGAATTTATATACAGAAGTTTATTGTTTGAATGGCTCCAACCATGTTCTCACTATAGTAGATGAAAACAGACCCACAGTAAGACACATCAAAATGAAATTTCAGAGAGTGGAAAAGGAGAATTGGAAAAACTCCAAGAATTTTTTCCTTAAAACCGGTTCTGAAAGCCAGAGGGCATTGAAGCAATAACTTCCAAATTCCAAGGAAAATATTTCTAACACAAAATTCTATACCAAATCAAAATTTGAATAAGTGCCAGAGTAGCCCAAAGACATTTTCAGATAGTCTAGGGTTTTAATGTTTTGCTTTCCATGACTCCTGACTGCTGTAATTTGGATGTTAGATGTACCACAAAGGCCCATGTGGTAAAGGCACAGTTTCAGGGTGGTAATATTGGGGGTTGGAATCTTGGGAGGTGAGGCCTTGCAGGAGGTCCAAGGTCACTAACAGCATGCCTTTGAAGAGGATTGTGGGACCCCAGTTTCTTCCTCTTCCTTTCTTTGCTCCTTGGCTTGTGATATAAGGGGCTTTTGCTCTGTCACCCACTCCTGCATGATAATCTGCCTCACTGCAGGCCCAGAGCAGTGGCCCAACCACTCATGAGCTGAAACCTCCCAAACTGTGAGCCAAAATAACCCTTTTCTCTTTATAAGTTGATTACATCTAGAATTTCATTACAGTGATGGAAAGCTGACTAGCACACTTACTCAGAATCCTACCAGACAGAATGGGAAACAAAAATGATAACCCCAAGAGGGGGGAACACATGGGGTACAGGCAACAGGGGAGCCAGCGTGAGATAGGGACAAAGGGATGCCCAGAGTGAGGTGAAGGAGATCCAGGGTTTCAGCCCTGCCTCAGGTGGGCAGGCATCCAGTCTAGGTAGGGATGTGGGACAGGTGTCCTTAAAGAGATGAAGCTGTTAGAATGCCAGGTATGTCTGAATATATTAATGGAGATTTGGATCCTGGGGGGATATTTGGATCCTGGGGGGATATTTGGATCCTGGGGGGATATTTGGGAATGATTTCGTAATGATGTCACAGAAACAATGTGCCTTTGTTTGGGCTGCTATAACAAAATACCACGGGGGGCGGGGAGGGTGGCTTATAAACATCAGAAAAGTATTTCTCACAGTTCTGGAGGCTGGAAAGTCTAAAATCAAGGTGCTGGCAAACTGTCTGGTGAGGGTCCACTTCCAAGTTCACAGACAGCTGTCTTGCAGTCTTTTTGCTGAGTCCTCAGTGTGACAGAAGGGTGAAGGATTTCTCTGGGTACTAATCCCTTTTTTTTTTTTTTTTGTGATACTGGGGTCTGAACCCAGGGCCTCACGCTTGCATGCTTTGCAAGTGCTGGACCACTGAGCTGCACCCCAAGCCCACTTTTACTTTTTGAGACAGGGTCTCACTAAGTTACTCAGACTGCCTCTGGTCTCAAACTTGCAATCCTCCTGCCTCCGCCTCCGAGCAGCTGGGATTACAGGCGTGTGCCACCACACCCAGCTTGGTACTAATCCTATTCTGAAGGGCTCCAGTCTCATGATCTAATCACTTCCCAAAGTCCCCATCTTCAAATAGCATCACATTGGGGGTTAGGCTTCAACATATAAATTTTGGGAGTACCCACTTATAGCCAGGGACCCCAACCCCAAGGCTGCAGACCAGTACCAGTGGGAGCAGCAGGCAAGTGAGTGAAGCTTCATGTGTATTTACACAAAAAATATAATGCACTTGAATGGTTCTAAAACCCCCCTCCTACTGGTCTATAGCCTACAGCTGTACCACTGTGGCATCTGATCTCGTCAGATCTCAGAAGCTAAGCAGGGTCAGACCTGCTTAGTTCTTAGATGGGAGACCACATGGGAACACCAGGTGCTGTAGGCTTGGGAGAAGGACCCAGCAACCCACTCCAAAAAACCAATCAGCCATTGAAAACCCTATGAATAGCAGGGAAGCATGTTGTACTTAGGGTGGCTATGAGTCGGACACCAACTTGATGGCACATGACAACTGGGCTGTGGAAAAATTGCCAAAAATGTTGGGGACTGCTGGTTCATATCATTAAACAAAGAAAGGAAAAAAATCAAATTCAGGAAAAAATTTCAAAAATGAATTCAGTAAAGGAAGAATAATCATAGTCTACGAAATGCCCAGTTGTAATCCCACTTACATAGTAATAATAATATAAACTACATTGAGCTAATCAAAATTAGAAAATAAGATGGATGTGTGAGGAGAACTAAGACAGTAAAGATGATACGTAAAACTGAAAAACAAAGGAGCACTACAGGTATGCTATCTAGAAGCAATGAAGTAACAAGAGAATCAGATAAAACAGGTAAAAATGGTATATCCCCAAAATATAGAAATGAGGGTGGTGCATGGAAGATAGGACATCTGTCTTTATAACAAGCCTGGTAGTAGTAGCTGACTTTTAAAACTATGTACATATGTTCATTTGATTAAAGTAAAAAGACAAAGTGAGAGGTTCAAGGCCAGCCTGGGCTACACAGCGAGACTGTCTCAAAACTAAACTAAACTTTAAAAAGTGTTGGGAAAACGAATAGATGGAGAGAAATATCAAACAGGTTAGGATATACAAGATCTATGTGGCATCGGGTAGTAGGTAGACTTTTATGGTAAGATTTTGTTTTTATTTATTTAGTTTTGTTGACGTTAATGGGAACTATTACAGCATGTGTGTATGTAGGAAGGAATGAGACAGTTGGGAAATTGATGATGCAGGGGAGCGAGGGGCTGACCTTATGCCCAAGTCCTGGGATCACCTTAGGAGCAGCATCATCCATCTTCAGGGGGATGTGGGGGAAGGGGCTAGTAGCTGGGATGGGGGCTGGGTGGGATGATGATGCAGTTCTCGCATGAGTCCTTTTCTCCTGGGTGAAAAGAGAAGTAAATTTATCACCTACAAGTGGTGGGTGGAAAAGGACTGCAGGGGTATAAGGAGGGAGGCGAAATAGCACCCTGGAGAGGTATGGAAGTGAACTGACCTCAAACTGGCATCTGAAGAGGGCAGGGTTAGGTCTGTGCTCATCAACTGAGGGTGATGCTTGTGTGGGGAGAGAGAGAGAAAAAAGAGAGAGAGAGAGAGAGAGAGAGAGAGAGGAGGAAGACTGAGACTCAGCCCTTGGCCAGCAGCAGAGGGTATATAATAGACTAAAAGGAAATACAACAAAATACTCTGAGGGTGAGCAGTATATGGGTTATTTCTACTTTGTCATTTATTATTTGAGCATTTTATAATATTGTACAGTGACTGTACATTATACAATACTACTAAACATTATGTAGCTCCTTTACAATCAGAAAAGGCTTTGTTTGAAATTTGAAAAGGAAAGGCAGGTGAGTACAAAGTCAAGAGCTCAGGACAGAGCCAGAAGTGCTCCATGTCCAGGCTCCGACAATGAATGTACACAGCCTGCTCTGCACATCTCTGCACACTGTTCTCTATGGAGGCCAAGCGCATCACTGCCTTCTATGTGGGGTGTAGACAAAATAGTTCTTATCAGCAATTTGATGCTTTCAAGAAGACAATTTTGCATTTTAGATGACATTTTTAGCTATTTTCAATGAGGAGACGTCCATATAATCTAGCCCATCTTTTCCAGAAATAGAAATTCTAAGGCAAAATGATTCAATCAAAAGATCACTCGAGCCAAGCACAGCAGTGGACATCCGTAATCCCAGCTACTCGGGAGGCTGAAACAGGTGGATCATGAGTTTGAGGTCAGAGGCAGCCTGCACAATTTAGCAAGACCCTGTCTCAAAATAAAAAATTTAAAAAGGGCATGCAGCTAGTGGAGTACTAGTGCAGTGTTTGCCTAGCAAGCACTGGCCCAGGATTCAACCCCTGGTACTAAGAAAAAAGAAGAAAAAGGAGGACAAAAAGGAGAAAATGGAGGAAGGGAGAAGGGCCGGGGGGAGGGAAAGATCATCATTTCTTTTAAAGTAGAAGATCAGAGTCTGAGTCTTAAGACATGATCATGATCAGGAGGTGATCTGTCAAGTTTTATAAGTATAAGGAATTTTAATGTAATTTTAAAGAAAAGGATTCATGTACAAGCAAGAAAATTCAATAAATACTCAAGGGTATACATAGGTAAGTTTGTCACATACTCTCCCTTCATCCCGCAATCACCCAGGTCCTCCGTGCAGAAACCATTAGAGTTAGCAATGTCTCATTCATGTTCCCTTAAAAATATGTACATATTAATGTGTGTTGTTATATCAGCAAAAGAGCTCAGGCCACAGATTAAAAGAAAATATTTTCAGATCATGTATCTGATAAAGGAATTGCATTAGAATATATGAAAAATCTTTAAAATTCAACAATAAGAAGGCAAAAACATTCAATTGAAAATAGGTAAAAGTCTGAACAGACACTCACCAAGAACATATACCAATGACAAATAAGCACATGAAAAGATGTCTACGTCATTTGTAATTAGGAAAATGCAAATTAGAACAATCATTACATACCTATTAGAATGGTTGAAATTTAAAAAACTGGTCATAATAAGTACAATGAGAATTCTGAGCAATAGAGATCCTCACTCATTGCTGGAAGGGAAGCAAAATGGTACAGCCACCGTGTAAGATATGTAGTTTCTTGTAAGACTAGACATAGATTCACCGTACAATACAGTGATCACACTCCTAGCTATGTGTCCAACTAATTTGAAAACTTATCTCTGCAAATGTTTATAGAACACTCCTTATTCATGGGCTGAGCAGTGACTTCCCTCCAATGACTACAGCATGAAAAGAGGAGAAGTAAATAAGGAACTAGGGGAAAACCCTTGGAGGCTCTGCCTTGGCCAGGTGATGAAGGTTGACATCATCAGGCACAAGTCAAGTGAGTTGTGCACACCCTTGACATGTGTCGAGAGCTGCATTTTATCTCTATAGTTTCTCCCCAAATCCGTAGTCCCAGCCAGTCAAACTCAATCAAGGAACGTTCTACAACATAACGGACCAATACTCCTCAAAAAATGAGAAGGTCATCAAAACCAAAGAAAGTCTGAAAAACTATCATAGCCAGATGAGCCTTAATGAGATGTAATTGGGACTAAATGTAGTATCCTGGAACAGAAAGAGGATGTTAATAAAAACAAATGAAGCCCAAATAAAATATGGAGTTAATAATGTATTAGTATTGCTTCATGAGCTGTGATAAATGTTTGATAATAAAGTAAGATGTTTTAGCATAGGGGAAATGGAGGGTAGGTTTTTACAAGTTCTACATCCCACCTTTGCAACTTCTCTGTAAATCTGAAAGTACTATAGATTTAAAAAGTTTACTTTTAAAAAAAAGTTCTCAGAAAAGGGATAGGGAGTTGAAGTAAAAAATATCTACTTTCTAGTTTTCAACAGTGTTTGTTGTCAGTAAGGAGCTGGAGAGAGATGGGCTGCTGGAGAAAGAGATGGAGTCGTTAGCTCTCCTGCCTCCCACCTTTTGTTCAGTCAGGGTTCTAGGAAGCACCTTAACCCTACATTGACACCCAGCCAGGTCAGCCATCTCTCCCCAGTTCCAGTCACAGCCCAGTCCTCTCTTGATTCTCCCATGTGGCCACGGGGGTGGGGGGGGTGAGGACAGAAGACTTGTGTTCCCTGTTGTAACCTGAAATCAGAAACACACCACAAGGAGCAAAAAGCCAATTAAAAGGGAATCTTTATTAAGCCAGCAGCCACAGAGGACTAATGTCTCTCTAAAACCTGTGGCCCCAAGGAACAGTTGCTGGGGGTTTATAAAGGCACATTTTGGCAAGCATATGATCTAGGAGCTTTCTAAGTTCCTGGTATGATTTGTATAAACGGTTGGCATAAAAGCAAAAACAAAAATAAAACAAAAATAAGCAATTCTATAACAGATAATCAGGCAGTTCTATAGATTATGCAAACAAGGTAGTACAGAAGCAGAGCAGGCAGTTAACAGACAATCAATCAACAGTTAAGAATTAACAATTAATCACATAGTCAGGCAGTTAAAATTGGTCCAGTGTGCATTTTCTCAGGATGGTGCAGTTTCTCAGCATGGTGGTTACCTAAGATGGCGATGGTCTTGTCAACTCAGTGACCTCTTTACAGTCCCCTTTTGCCTCCTCAAGTGGGTACCTCCCCAGGGTTACCTTGGGCTTCCAACAACTGGACAGGACCACGTGCATAAAGGGGCACCCCAACCCTGTGTCAAGTTTGGAGTCTGAAGAGTTTCCCAATCCATGCTGACATAGATAGCTCCTCTCCACTGAGTTCTGGTGGACTCTGCTTCTGGGCAGAGAGGTCTCCAGGTTGTACAGCTGCTTCCAAAGTGGGAAAGGTACCCCACAAAATTTTGTTTGTTTCTGCTGGAACTTCCAGGGATGAGGGTCCCTTCTAGGAACCAACCCTGAATCTGTCACTTCTGGGATGGGGGGGTGATGAGAGCATCGTCAGAGGATTAGCCAAGGAATGTGGAGAGATCCCTGGAGAGGTCAAAATAGAGAAGCAGGATGTGATAGGGAGGGAGGGCAAAGGAGCAGAGAGGGAGGGGCCAGAGACAAAGGGGCATAAGAGGCTCTGCTGGGGAGAGGCTCAGGGGCTTCTGGTTTGGGCTGTTTTATATGTGGATAGTGATTAAAAAGATGTCAATTAACTACACTTAGGTCATTTTCTGTACTTATAGGGATGGTATAATTTACACATACAGAAAAGGACAAAGAAGGTGAGAGGAGAAAGGGTGGTTAGGAGACTCTTCTCCCTCTTCTAGATTTAGCCCCTGCCATTTCCTCATGCTGGGGTTGGGGGGCCAGAGAGAGACCCAAAGGCCCTACCTAAGGGTTGAGAGCAAGGCCTATGCTGACTCAGGACATCAGGTGGGCATCCCTCAGTGCAATTCAGTTCTGACACTAACTGGAATTAGTGCAGACCCCATAGGTAAAAGCTCAAACCTACCTATTTCAGATGCCAGTTGCAAGTCCCAAGTTGTTTTACCTGTGCTTCTGACCCATCACCTCTAAACCAGAAATTTCTTTTTTTTTTATTAGAAATTTTTAATGTACATCATAATGTGATTCATTTTGACATGCTTTTCATTGTGACAATTTTCATATATGCAATTTGATAAGCATTATTCATATAGGTTACCCCTTACCCTCCTCTGTGTTTCCCCCCTCCTCCCCTTTCCATCTAAGTTTCCCATCCAAGTCTTCTCTATCTTTTACTATATAGTATTTTTCTATATGTCCTTGGGTTCCATTTCTGTTTAAGATAGAAACTTTTCCTGTAGTGGTCTTTGTTTCTATCTTGTTAGAACAATTACATGCGATTTCTAGTCCATTTATATTGACCTCATTCTTATCTTCCCTCCCCCCCTT
>VMDO01001230.1:0-92433 GCA_007922755.1 Pedetes capensis
AAGACATAAAAAACTGCCATTTTATTTTTCTATTTATTGCCTTATTTTTATCCACAACCTTCCTTCCATAGAATAGCAGAGATATAACCTAACTCAAGTTGAGGTTTTCTGTAAGCTCAGGATCCAGGGGTCCAAGAAATGCAGCCTTCACTGACCTAACTCACTCTAAGCTGTCCTTCTCTGGTTCTATTTTTTCTGTTTAACTTTTTCCTCCTGAGTTGCTCTCATTTGAATTTATCTTGGATTCCAGGAAGGACAGGAATGATTGACAAACATCCTTATCCCAAGGGACCAAAATGGCCCCTAAGCACCAGCACCCTGTGGTCCCCACCTACCAGAGAGCACTTGCCTGTGACGGTGAGTCCACACCTGAGCAGGAACAAACATCTCGTGGGGACCAGATGGCTCCCCCAGTGATGACAGACACGACGACTTGTCCAGAACCCCTGCAGAATCAGAATTGAGGTCAGGATCAGTCAGACCCTGGGCCTGCCCACGAACACCTGTGGTCAGCTGAGCACATGCCAACCCGCTCTTTGTGTCTCTTTTCTAAAAATCTCAATGTTCCTTCCTCTCTGCTCCTGGGCAAGGTACCCAGCTTTGGCATTAGGAGGTAACGTGGAGGAAAGGGGACTGAAAATGGCTCCTGCCGTCCGCTGTGATGAGGAAGCCTTGTTCGTCCCTGAAGATGTTGGAAGGATGTTTACAAATGGGTCCCACATCTTACACAAGCCCTCAGGGCATTTACAAAACGAAGACCCTAGGTCCACGTCACACTAGGCACCCAGAGCTGGGTGTCCAGGGCTGATGTCACACTGGGCGGTCCCATAAACCAGAAGGAACCTGCGCCCACCCTCTTTCCCGTTGCTCTCTCATCCTCTCTCTTTCTCTCTGCTCCTCTGCTCTTTTCTCTCTCCAGCAATCTTGTGCATGGCGCTCCCTTCTCTCGGGCCCCCACCTTCTCTGTCTACACAAGGCACCTGCCCTTCTAAAAGCCACTTTTGCTCCCATTCTCTGGCTTCTTTCCCTTCCCCTGGGGAAGAGAAACCTCCTGATGCTGAGTTTCCCCAGGAATTCAGGTTGTTCGCATTTCCTTTCCAGGTTTACCTAAGCTTCTCTGGGTGCCTCAGTTTCCCCCATAATTGTTCTTTATGGGTGTACTCTCTTTGATAAACCCATTCTATACTCTCTACTGTGACTTCTGTGTCATGGGTAAATTCTCTTACACATCAAGTATAAAGACCGAGGCTTTGCTGTCAGACTCTTGGACCTGTGCTCTGGACCCACCTACTCAGGCTCCCCGAGTATCTCCTGATAACACCTGGAAGATGAACTTGGGGTCACTGAACCCTTTAATCTGTTCTTCCCAATGCAGCCATGTTGATTACAGAGGCTTCCTCCACCCTTTAGCACTACTGGTCACTTCACTGGGTATGGGATGAGGGTCAGAGCCCCTTCTGTTGGTCCCTCTGCAGCAGGAGCTTTTGCCCTAAAGCTCTGGGAACAGGACGGTGGCATGTTTTGCATGGGCTTACTGGGCCCTCGGGAATTGAGGGTCAGTGCCAAGTCCTTGGTGTCACTGTCTTCTCTCTCAAGCTTCTGTTCTTTGGACTTCCTCTTAGCCTCTTCTCCAGCATTGTGGGAGAAGGAAGGCATCTGAGACTCCACCCATCACCCAGGAGAGAAAGGTCTGTGGCTACCTCCGAGCCACCAGCCTGAATGGACCTTACAGGCACAGCGGCTCTGTCCACTGCTCCTGGGCTCAACTTGGAATGAAGCTCTGTGGGCCCTAGCAGCCCCCAGGCCCCGAGAATGGCAGCTCGGAAATCTTCATTTCTCTAGTGCCTGGCTCCTTGCCTTGGGGTCTGCATCCCTGGGTTGGCTGTGGGGCAGCCAAAAAGGAAACAGGGATTTACTTATAGGCACACTCAACAGCTTTTGTGATTCCATAATGTTTCATTTTCTCCACCTTGTCTTTTCTGAGGGAGATGGAGCCTCTTGGTTTGGCTTACATGGGAGAAAAACCATATGATGGACTAGAAAAAGAAATTACTAGGAGCAAATGGAAATATGTAAGTTACTATATTATCATGCAACCCCATTTAAATAAACATAAAAATAGAGGGTGCATCTTTATCTGATATATGGATATGAAAAGCTTTTCCATCTTAAAGGAAACTAATAAGCCATAAAGGAGAATTTACACATGTGACTACATAATGCTTGAAGACTTCTGTTTATTAACTGAATCATAAATAAACTAAAAGGCAAATGAAAATTGGGAAAATAATTATAATACAGAAGGCAAGGCATTTGCATCCTTAATATATTAAAAACTTTTATAAATCTACCAGTGCAAAATGCAAACACTTTAATAAAAAATGGGTAGAGGTCATGAACAAGCAAGACAGAAATAAAACTAATATAATATAGGAAATATATATTTGAGTGAAATATTCAACTCTATTCTTCATAAAAAGAACTAGGGATGTATAAGGCATAGAGGAAAAAGGAAAGGGGGAGAAGAGATAAAGAATAATAGAGGGGTGAATATGAGCAAAATATAGTATATGTGTGAAATGAAATGTAGTGAAACCATTACTTTGTATGATTAATATGCACTAATAAAAATAGGTATATGTTGTACTCTTCAGGTGGCCAAATTATTTTTAAATGTATCTCCTTTGTTGGTTGGCTATGTTGAAATGGGTGTTTTCCCAGTGTAAGTGTTTTGATGCACAATACATATTGGAGTCTAATAATGAACATGCTATTTGCTTCTCTAACTTCACTCCTTAATATTTATTTAACACAAATAATCAGTGATACTTCAAGCAAAACATATGATTGGGGCTTCTTTGTGAAATGAAGAATTCCCAGTTTAAGAAAAGCATTAATCAGTGACATAATTGTGATTGTTAGCCAAAAGATGGCATTTTTATGTGTGGGAATGGGCTATCCTAGGTGAGCTGAAGATTACCAAGGCTTATATTTTATTAGTCAACTACTCTGTCATTAGGATGGAGTTACAAAAGAATATAAATGTTCCTAAGCCTCAGTGAAGACAATGATGGTGATGACAATGAAAAATAATAAATTATATGGGTAATTATACAAAATTTGATGGTGATGGTGGTAATGACTGTGATGATGGTGATGGTGATGATGATGATGGTGATGGTGATGGTGATTATTATGATGATGGCGGTGGTGTTGATGATGAAGATAGCAATGCTGATAGTGATGATGTGATGGTGATGATGGTTATTATGGTAGTGGTGATGATGATGATCATGATGATAGTGACGGTAATGATTGTGATGGTCATGATGATGATAATGAAGATGGTGATGATGAAAGTGGTATTGATGATGATGGTGGTGGTGATGATGACTATGTTGATGGTTGTAATGATGGTGATGATAGTGATGATGAGAGTGATGTCATTGATGGTTATTATGATGGTGGTGATGATGATGATGATGGTGATGGTGATGATAATGATAATGATAATGACGATGGTGATGATGGTAGTGATGATGGTGATAGCGATGGTGATGATGATGATGGTCATGATGACAATGATAACGGTGATGGTGATGATGATGATGGTGATGGTGATGATGGTGATGATGGGAATGATAGTTATTACAATGGTGGTGGTGATTATGGTTGTGATAGTGGTGATATGGCCGTGGCTGTGGTGATAAGTGAGAAATTATACAGAGGCCTATATAGAACAGAATGATAACAGGGGTAGTGATGCCGATGATCATGGAGGTGAGCATGATGAAGGGGATGGTTAAGATTCATTGAATGTTGAGTTTTTGCCAACTGTCACTCTTCACAGCATTTTGTGTGGGTTGAGCCTCACAGCATTTCAACCCAGTGAGTGTGATTCTTTCCCTCCTACTATATGTGGGGAAATTCAAGCACAGAAGATTCAGCTGTCTCTGCGTGGGGTTGCAGGGAGGGGCTCTTAGGTGTTCCCAGGCCCCTTTGAGGCCCTCCAGCCTTTCTTTACAGTTGCCCTTGGTCCTACTTTGATCCCTAATTTCCAATCCTGGCTGAAGAGTAGAACTGACTGGAGATTTTATTGCAAATGCCAACTCTTGGACCTTCCCCTGGAGAAATGAAACCAGATCTCCATCTGTAACCCTGGGGCCCAGGACAGCCCTGGGGACACAGAAGATGTTTAATGTACATCTGCCAAAGTGACACATGAAGGAGTGAGTAAAGTGGGAAATTGATTCCCCTGAAATTTAAACTAAAGCCAGAAGTCTTACCTAGAGTCTAGAAACAAATTAAAATGGCAAGTCCGGCTATATAAGCGTGTGAAATTGGGGAGTTCCCTGTTTATAGGCTTTCCTTTTCAGAAATCTCCTCTCCACCTCCTGGGCGTGTGTCCACATTGAAGGCTGGCAGGTCCCAAAAGGCAAAAGGATAAAAAAGGGGTTTGCGGTGAAGCTGAAACTTCATCAACAATGGCGTGGAAATAAATAGGAATGAACGGGAACAGCCAGTCTGTCCCTGTTATCAGCAATTCTCCTTCCTGCTATTTTAGCAGCTAATTTCCCAGCTCAGCTGCACAGCCTCTCTTCTATAGAAAAGAGATGACATTTCGCTTTGAAAAAAGGATCCATTGTACCCTGAAATGTGATGCACTGAAAGCCAAAATCTCCCTTCCTCCTCATAAACAAATCATTTAGACAAAACTATTAAAATAGTCTGAGTTCCAAACAACTTTATTACTTAAAGAACTCTTCCTCCATTTATGTGCTACCCACAGAGGCATTTTCATAGATAAAATAGAAATAATATTTGCAAACACAAGTTCGAGTCATCCCCCAGAAGAGGTGGCAGCACCAGGGTTCTTCAGAGCAGGTATCCTTTAAACTTCTCCTGGGCAGACATGAAGGGTTCCATTATTTCTTTTATTGCACTAGGTCAGGCCATGATTTCCCAACAATTAAAACAGCAGTTGGAATGATGCCCAATTTAGCCTTATGTGGAAAGGACTTGACCATTTCTTTTTCTCCAGACAGAGAATTTTGGACCACTCCCAATGTTGAGCTGTCTCTAGCTTGTATACTCTGTCTAGCATAGGAGAGACGTGCTAGATATCTAATTCCACCCAGATCTCAGAACATACAGCACCCTTAACACAGTCCAGACACTTTGCACAAGAAATCCTAGGTAGTACCTGGGTGTGGTGGCACATCATGTAATCCCAGCGGCTCAGGAGGCAGAGGCAGGATCAAAAGTTTGAGGTCAGAAGCAGCCTGTGTAACTTAGCAAGACCCTGACTCAAAATAAAAACAAAAATCAAAAAGGGTCTAGAGGTGCAGCTCAGTGGTACAGCACTTGCAAAGTCTGTGTGAGGCTCTGCATTCAACACCCCAAGTACTGCAAAAAGAAAAAGAAAAGAACAAAAGAGTATTAATCTTAAGTAGTACCATAGATAGTCTTCTGCTAAGAGCCGGTGCCTGAAACCCCTGGAAGGATTGTTGTTGATGCTACTAGGTGCCGTCGAGTCAAGTCAGACTCATAGCGACCCTATGTATAGCAGATTGAAATACTTCCTGTGCCAGGCACAGGATCTTATTTACATTTAAGCCCATTGTTGCATATACTGTGGCAATCCATCTGGTGGAGGGTTTTCCTTTTCTTTGTTGACCTGCCACTCTCCCAAACATGATGTCTTTCTCCAGGTATTGTCCCTCCTGACTACATGTCTGAAATATATAAGACACAGTCTAGCCATCTTTGCTTCCAAGGAGCACTCTGGTTGCACTTCTTCTAGGACAGACCTGTTGGTTCTTTTGGCAGTCCATGGTATATTCAATAGATGTCTCCAGCACCATGTCCACTTCACTGTGGGCCTGTGAAACTCGGCCAGGCAGCAGAGTGAGCACCCCTGGGCTCATTCAAAACCTATGCTGAGCACCTTTAGTCTCTGTTCTTGCTGTCTTCCTAGCTACAGTGCCTCCAGCCACTCCATGTGATGTTCTCCTTACAGACAGGTGCTTCAAGAAGAAAAGTGAGATCATTTGCCAAAACGAGACCAAGACAGATCAAGCCTGGCAGTGGCCCTGCCTCCCTCCACGGCTGCCCCGGTGCCCTGCAGGAGACACCATGTGTTTGAGAGCTCACAGTACCTGTGGTAATTGTTGCCTGCAGGCCTCGGCTGTCAGGCTTTTCTGAGAAGTGATTAGGAAAAAGGTTGCTTTGCTGGCTTTGGGGTTCAGATATTTGATCTCAATTACATGAAATTCAAAAAAAAGGAAAGGTAGTTTCACTTCTGTTTCATGGACTTACTGTGCTTTGGTGACTTCGAAAAATAACAAGGTCAGAATCTAGTCAGCCAAGGACTTTCAAAGACTCTGGCTGTGGTACCAAGTCCTATCTCAGTTGCCACCCATTTCCACTCTGGCTCAGAGCCTGTGTACGTGGAATTAACCTTCCTCATGGGGATTTTGCTTTTTACTTTCCTAAGCTTAGAAAATATTGTGAGTCATCTTTTCATCATTATAATGAAAGACCTGAGATAATCAACTTGGTATTGTTGTTGTGAGGTGCTGCTGAGTCAGATCCAACTCACACTGACCCAAAGTACAGCAGAATGAAACATTCCTCAACACTGTGCTATGCACAGGAGCTTTTTATGTTTGAGCCCACTGTTGCAGTCACTATGGTTCCTCTCATTTTGAACTGAGCCACATCAGCAAAAGGAGGTCCCAAGAGTTTACTCCATTCCTGTCAATAAGGTCGACACTACTTTGAGGAGGCAACTCTTCCCTAGTCATTTCTTGAATGTCTTCCGGCATGGGGGGCTCATTTTCTGGTACTATACCTGACAGTGCTTCTCTGCTATTCACAGTGTTTTCAATGGCTGATTGTTTGGGGAGTGGGCTGGTGGGTCACTCTCTCCAGTCTTACTTTTGAAACTCAGCTGAAATCTGTCCACCATGGGTGGCCCTGCTGGTATCTGAAATACTGATGACATAGCTTTCAGCATCATAGCAACAGGCACACCCCCACAGCACGACAAGCTGACAGACCCACAGAGGATAATCAACTTATGAACAGAAAATGCTGATTTCAGCTCATGCTCTTAGAGGATGCATTGTCTGGTCAGGCATTGCAATTGCATTGAACTTTGTGGATGTGTCAGATGGCAAGGACAGGAAGCAGGTGGAAGGAAGTGCTCCTCTCCTGGCCAGGAATCCAAAGCGAAAGGTCCACAGTCCCACTAACCACCTTCAGGACATGCCTTCAAAGAGCTAAAGACCTCCCATTAGGCCCCTCCTCTTAAAGGTTCCAGTGCTTCAAATAATACCACCCTGGGATCAATCCTTTAACACGTGGGTCTTGGGGACATTCAACATCCAAACTATGGTAAAACCACAAAATTATTTGGGTGTATTTAATTCTTTTCTCTCTTTAAAACAGAGCCAACCAAACAAGACAACTTGGAACTGTCTTTAGCATGTGACTTCCACTCACAGCAAAGATAAACCCACCCATCTTCTGCACACCCTTCTCTCCTCCCCCACCTTTCAGAAACATGCCCATTTCCTCTGTCTCACCTCCTGCTCCTTCTCTTTATCCCTGCCTCAACTTTAATGTAATGTCTTCCCTTTTAATAACTTAAAAACTATCAAGATATAAAAACTGTATATGTTTAGGAAGTGCAACATGATGTTTTGCTATGTGCATACATCATAAGAAGAATTGATGCTTTTGAATTATGGTACTGGAGATGAATATTGAATATACCATAGACTGCCAAAAAAAATCAACAGAGATGTCCTAGAATAAGTGCAACCAGAGTGCTTCTTGATAGCAAGGATGGCTACACTTCATCTGATGTATTTTGGATATGTTGTCAGAAGGGACCAATTCCTGGAGAAGGACATCATGTTTGGGAGAGTAGTAGGTCAATAAAAAAAGGAAGATCCTCAACTAGATGGATTGACATAGTGGACATAACAATGGGCTTTCGCTTTTCTTTTTATGTATTCTACTCATAAAGACACGGAGATGCACCTGCAACAGCAGTCCAATCCTGTGAGGTACTTCCTGTCTCCATCCCTTTTGGGTCTTGGGTTCATATTTGCACCAACAGCATTGGCCCCGGGACAAAAACCTTATACACTTAAGGGTCTATTCCTGGAGCTGGAATAGAGTCAGCTTCCCCTAAAACCCACAGCTGTGTGGCAGAGGGGAGGACACTTGGACAAAATCAGAGAGGCATTAAGAGAAGGGGCTCCTGGATGGAGGGCCAGTACCTAACAGTTCCCATTGGGGTTCTTTGCAGAAGAGGCTCACGGCAGGGGATAAAGGGATGAGTTCGGTGCCTCCTCTGACCTGGCAGCACCCACTCCCCATCGGCTTCCATTCCTCCTGCTCCAGTAGGCCCACACTAGTCCACCATGCAGGGCACCCACATCTGATTGTCCACTCCCGTTCCCCAGAAGTTTTCTGTAGGAAGAGTTATGGTGTCCCCTCAACAAGCTGGAGGAAAATACACTTGTGGTGCCCGAGAGGAGACAGGAGGGGAACGTGGTCCTGGCATGGATGAGGAGCACCAAGCTGTTGTCCCTTTACTCTAAGTTCTATGGCCCAGTGTCTAGATTGGAGACATGGCACATCTCTGGCACAGTAAAGGGTTGGATTCCATCCTAGCTGTGAAATCCATTCCAGTCCCACAAAACCACCTGGGACTGTCATTTAGGAGGGACAGGCTTCTGTGTCACATAAGCCCAGCTCTTGTTGACGTGGTAATTCCCTAGCAACAGTGGAAATTGCTCTTGAATAAAGACAAACAGAACCCAGCTGATTAAACCCAAAATAAGGACAAACTAGAAAAAATCGAACAAATCCTTAATGTAATGCATTTGAACTAAACATGAATACAAGTGTATATACTGTTGAGTGTAAGGATAATATGAATATGTGGATGTGTGCGTGCACACATAAAATACATGATTTCATCATGGATTGGGGATTTCCATCTCTTCAGTTTAGCCCATTGTAAATATTTTGGATGCAAGTTCTGTCTGTAGTAGTCACACTTTTTAAAGACTATGGGAGAGTTAATTCTGATAACTTAGTGATCAAGGATTATAAATATATTACTGAAACCTATGAGAAATTACTTTATATTACATGCCTTAGTAATTAAAAATAGGCATTTCTTTTGAGAAGATAAAAATACCTTAAGGTTATTTCTTTTAAAATATGTCATTGTTTTGTACCATTTGTTAGAAATATCTGTTCCTGTATCAAATATCTTTTGTGGAGTGTTTATGTGCTCAGTTCAAATATTTATAGATTCCAGACTGGAGCCGGCTTATTTCTATTTGCTTTTAATTTCTTTATGTGGGCTTTCCGATGACACCGCAAGCCATGATGAATGACTTATAGCTAAATTATGCAGAGGTGCCATGTTTCTTCTGATTCGCTGAGCTTGATGAGGGTTTGAAAAAGCCAAAGAATAAATTACCATAGCAACAAAAGCACAAGTTTATAGCCTGTTTCATAATCTTGAGGCTGAAAAGCATAATACAGCTTTTCTCAGCTAGGGCATGACGTCACTTGGATATGTGGCAGAGCCATGCACTGTCCACAAATCCACCAGAGTTGATCAGCATTGAATCCTCAGGACAGGCAGTGCTGAGTGGCCCGGGGAATTCCTGCCTGACGGTCCACCTGTGGAGAGGTCTGCTATGTGTGGTGAACTCACCTCCATGGCACGGCTGTGGGCACTTTCTGTGTGGTGAGGAAAGTCAATATCTCAAAAAAGCATGATCCCCTCCACTTGGACATGCCTGGAGTTCTCCCTGTGAGCAATACTGTGTTTGACTCCAAAGTGACACACTTGATCAAGGGGAGAGAGAAACTAAGAAAAGAGCAAGGGGGCGGAAAAATATTACAAGGTCCATAAATAAAAAATAAGTGCCTAGAAAATGTATCAGCTCTCTGTGTATCAGGTACCATCTCCTCTTTGATTGTCAGGACATATAATTTGCTTGTTGCTTCCCTTGATAACAGCAGAGAGGGAAATCAAAGCCAGACCTGTGCCTGACGTGATATTTGATGAGCTACAGGGTGTCTTCGATAGAAGATACCTTGTCATCCTGGCAGGCAGCAGAGAGGATTAGGAAGAGATGGATTCAATCCTGACCTTGTTTTTCTGGCTCTAGAGTTATCTAAGAGTTCAGTCTCTCCCTAGGTGACTCTGTGCAAGGTCACTTGGCTCTCTTTCCAAAACTTACTCTGCGTCAGCACTTGAACTAATTGGATTTCATACTCTAGTACCAGAGACCACGCAGATCAACACACTTAGAGATTTATGACCCTAAAATATGTAGACTGTCTTGGATCTTAATGACAGAACATAAAAACGTCAAAGAAAGATAACCATATTCTTCATTATCTTTAGAAGAAAAATGATAAAATGATATACTCCATAAATCATTTGTTCATTCAATTGTCAATAAATATGCATTCATTCAGTAAATAATGCATTCACTCACACTGTTGTTGTTGTTGTTAGGTGCCGTCGAGTCGTGTCCGACTCATAGCGACCTACTAAATGCCACCAGTCTTCAAAGCACCAGAACACATTAGGAATCTAGGTAGCTATTGATCTGGGTCAGGGTGCAGAGCTCACTAAGCAATGTCCTCTCCAATGCTGGGGGAAGGTGTTTCCCACTCTTTATTATCTGGCATAGTTGAAGCAAGGTCATGCTTGTTGTTGTTAGGTGCCATAGAGTTGGTATCTGACTCATAGCGACCCTAAGTATAACAACCCACTATTGTCAATGCTTCTCTGCTGTTCATAGGGTTTTCAATGACGGATTGATTTTTGGGAGTGGGTTGACAGGTCCTTCTCCCAAGTCTACAGCACCTGGTGTTCCCAGGCGGTCTCCCATCCAAGTACTAACCAGGCCCAACCCTGTTTACCTTCCAAGATCTGACTGGATTGGATGCCACAGGGCCACCGCTGCAGTCCAGGTCATGCTTAATTCCCCCTTTCCTCCCTTCTACCTGCTAATGGCCAAGCTAACCTCCTAACCTGTATCTCCCATGGGCTGGAGTGATAGCTCGGTGATAGAGTGCTGACCTAGTGTGTGCAAGGCCTTGGGTTCAGTCCCCAGCACCACAAACCAACGAAGAACAACAGCAACCAAATCCACTAACACCAGACCCTCTAGGCAGGTGGCCCGAGTAGGTGAGCATTATGCATGGACTGTGTGTCTCTCCCCCGGAGTTCCTGTGTTCTCACCCACCACTAGCATAGTATGAGAAGTGGGAGGTGATGAGTTTCGATGAGGTCCTGAGCGAAGAGCTGGCGTGCCTAGAAGAGTGCCCTTAGAAGAGAGGAAGGGACAGGCGTTCTGGGAGAAGTGAGCTTTGTCCAAGCTACACAGTCTGTGTGTTCTCAGTGCAGCAGCCAGAGCCAAGAGATCTAAGTACACTTTTACACTCCACAAATGGCTCTTCCCTGAAGCCTGGACTGGTCTTCACCACCTTGCCTAGCATCCAGGAGCGGCATGGACAGTCAGTGGCAGTCTGCCTTTCTGCAGGAAGGTGCTGGCGCCAAGCAAGACACTGTAAACTGTTATGACAAAAGGCACAGCTGGAACATGTTTCAGAAAGCAGGTGGGTATATGGTCTTATTTAGCTTGACTCAGAGGCACGAGGGACCCTGTACAGGGACACTGGAGTAGAGCTGGTGTGTCAAAGCAGTTGTTACTCATGCATTCATCCATTCCACGAAAGTGTGTTGATATTTGCCATTGTCTTGCTCGCAAGGATCTTCACATCTCATGGGGGAGCTCAGGCCTTTATATATACAATAGGCAGGTAGCGATTGGGACTGTACCGAGGACAAGGAGCTGGCTCGGGTTGCAGGAGTCAGAGGTCTCCAAGGAGGGCGCATCATGGACTGGCTTAGGGGAATTTAACACAGATAGATTAAAGTGGGACTTGACACTGAGGTAATAAATGGCAAGATGTGTGCCACACACGTGTGACCAGAATATTGGAGAGCCGAATGGACAGGAAACATGGCGGCTGGAAGTGATTTCAGGAAGATGTTCAGTCTTACACAGTCACATCAGCATAAAAGCCAAAACATAATTGCAGGGAAAACAGGAATTATCCAAAAAATGGCTGTACATGTTGACAAATATTAACCCCTCAAATTATTTGCAGCAGTTTCAAACTATCATGCTTTGTATTTGTGTTTCTCTTCAGTTTTCAATGATTATGATCTGGGAGATAATATTAGATTTTCACTGAGAATTTTAGTAATTGGAAAATTATCTTCAGCATGATTGAATTTCATAAATTCATAAATAAGAATCTAGGTTCTGTAGATACTTTCTTGGCTTTTAAATACTTTCAATATTTTATGTGCATTTTTCAGCACTTATGTGACTTATAACTTTCTAATTGAGTTACAAATGCCACCAAATGTATAACTTCATTACTTGTAGAAATCCTATAGGAATTCTGTCTAGTTCACCTACAGAGCTCAAGTACATTAAAAACTAACATCAGGATGGAGGGGCACAAACAAAAATATATACCCACTAACACTCTCACATTCACTCTTTACCATAGCTAGCCCCTCTGGGCTAAAGTGTGAAGGCTGTTATTAATTTAACCTTGCTTCCCTTAATAGTAGAAGAAGTGATCACAACCAAAAGTCAAAGTCTCCTCCAATAGTATATTCCAGTGTCTTAGATTTCCACCTCCTTTGTGCTGGGATCAGATGGTGAAGGAGGTTTAGGCAGTAAAGCATCATTCCAATACGTTCAAATATTTCTTTTCAAAGCAGAACAAGTTTTACTATTTTTCTGATTCTTCCCATTAGTTCATCTTTGGATGATAGTTGACCTTCCCCCCCCCCCACTTATCCCTTGTTGTTGTTGTGTGCCATTGAGTCATACCTTACTCGTTGTTGTTGTTGTTGTTAGGTGCCATCAAGTCGGTATCCGACTCATAGTGACCCTCATAGGGTTTTCAATGGCTGTTTCAGGATTGCCTTGGGAGTAGATTGCCAGGTCCTTCTCCCATTTTTGCGGTGCTGGGAATTGAACTTGGGACCTCCAAGACTTCAGCGCAGTGCTCTACCAACTGAGCTAAATCCCAGCCCGCACTGACTCATAGTGACCCTTATAGGGTCATCAATGGCTGATTGGTTGTGTTTTTTTTTTAGTACTGGGGGTCGAACCCAGGGCTTCGCGCCTGCATGCTTTGCAAGTGCTGGACCACTGAGCTATGGTCTCAGCGCCCCCCCCCCTTTTTTTTAACTTTTTTTGAGACAGGGTCTTGCTAAATTATGCAGACTGCCTCTGGTCTTGAACTTGTAATCCTCTCACCTCTGCCTCCCCAGCTGCTGGGATTACAGGAGTACGCCACCGCACCCAGTGCTAATGGCTGATTGTTTTGGGATTGCCTCGGGAATGGATTGCCACATCCCTGTCCCTTTTGTGGTGCTGGGAATAGAACTCAGGACCTCAGAGACTGCAGAGCACTGCTCTACCAACTGAGCTACATCCCGGCCCCCACTTATTCCTTAGGGAAATAGTAATGCCAAATACCATAGATATTGAATGGTTCTGAGGGACCAGCAGTCAGGCAGAGCTATTCCATAACTACTAATGGTTTCTATAGAATGTAATGCACACATGGTGATACTCTCCACATGCAATGGATGACTTTATTATTCTGTTATGAAATTGCCAAGTATTTAGAGATTATTCCTATATTTTCTTCTTATTGATTTCTGGTTTATTCCTACAGAGGTCATAAAATATACTTGGGATTGTATTTGTTTACAATTGTTAAGGTTGGCTTATAAAAAAATAGAAAGTAGTCTATCTTCCTGACAGTTCTAAGTACAATTGAAAAGACTGTGTGTATTTTTCTGTTAAGTGGAGTGTAAGAATGACAACTACTACCAAAAGAGATCTGCTGCAATCCCCAATGACAACTGGAATATGTCCATTTCTCTTATCATTTCTATCCATTTTTGCTTCATGTATTTTGAACCACTGTTGATAAAGAAATGTTCATTGAAGTTGTTTTGGTCTTTTAGGGAATTTATCTTGTTATTATCCTGTAAGTCCCTTCTTTCTTCCTGGTAACATTCTTTATTCTGAAGTCTACTTTTGTAGTCATTTGGTTATCTTTTCATTACAGTTTAAATGGTATATTTTTCCATAATTTTATTTTGATTTTTTTATAAACATATGATTGATTCTTATCTTTTATCCAATCTGGTGGTTTGTCTTTTAATTGATGATTCATGCCATTTATATTTAATATAATTGTTGATGTTATTAAATTTAAATCTACTATCTTATTACTTTTTTTACATTTGCATTTGTGCCCTTTTTCTTTTTACTCCTTTTTGTCTATTTTTAGACTAATATTATATTTTATTTGTCCATTTTATCACCAGTATTAGCTTATCATCTGTACTTTATTTTGGATTATTTCTAGATTCTATAGTATACATTTTTAAATAATCAAAGGAAACCTTCTGGTAATAGTATGCCACTCTACATGAATTGCAAGAATAGGACAATAATATACTTCCACCTTTCCTTCCATCTTTTGAGTTATAACACAGTTCAGTGTTTATATGTGCTCTATATGTGTGGTAATGTATATATCCATATGTATATGCATACAGTATATACACACATGGGCAAATGTATATGTATTATACATGTGCACAATAAAATGCTACCTTTTATTCTTTAGACAATTTAACATTTGGTTGTAATTTAACAATTTTTACAGATATTCGTTTCTTTTTGTGGATCTAAGTTTGTTCTGATGTGGTATCACATCCTTTAAATTTCATCTAATTTGTTGCCTTGTGAACTGATAGAACCAATATAAGTTGTGATTTTGAAGATTATCCTTATCTCAGTTGTTAGGTATTGGGTGGAAAAGCTCCTTCCAGCTTTATTCATTTTAAGGTTAACGTCAGTTAAGGGATTATCCTGCCCTGCATCTTATCTACATCCATCATCAATTCTTGCTCATGTATGTGAAATTCATCTCTCAATTTTTTCTTACTTTGTAGAATAAAGGTCTCATCGTGCTTTGCTAATTTGCTAATTTTTATGGTTTGGATCTAAATGTTCAAGGGTCATAGTTTTGAAAGTTGGGTCCCCAGCTGGTGGCACTGTCCTGGCACATTATGGAACTTTGGGAGGCAGGATCTAGCCTGGTGACAGTGAGTCACTGGGGGCGGGCTTCTGGAGGTTTTTACACAAAAACCCTTTCTCTGGTCACTAGCTACAAAACTATTTTGGAAAAATCAAATTAAGGATCATCTATATTTACTTTTGGGGACTTACCCAAATGGATTTCTTAGGGGTGTGACAGCTTCTATTAGGGAAAGATGCCTGCTGTCAGAATCTAAACATCACATTTCTTTAGCTGATTGTTGCTAATGCTTGAAGTAGGGAAAATATGATACTCTGATTATTCAAAGCTGAAAGATGTTCACACATGCCAAGAGCTTTGCTCCAGAATAATAAAGAATATCGGCAGGTGCTTCCTTTTTTTCACTTGTAATAGCTGTGAAAAAGAGTGTGAGGCTAGACTTACAAAAAGCTAAATGTCCTTCTTTGTGTTTTGTTCTTGTTTTATGAAGCTGGATGATAGGATATTCCTTTGGGGGAAAATAGACAGAAATTTGATAACTAACCTCAGGTAGAATGTGGGGTGATTCTGGAAATTCTTGGTACCTCTTAGGTAGTGGAAATGATGAGCAGCCTCCTGAAGATGGAGGTGTGAACTGGCCAAATCATGAGCTAATGGGCTATTGAGGGCCAAACATCAATGAAAAAAGAAAGTTTCATAAAAGTCAAATTAGTTCTCTTTATCACTGTCATTACTTTTAACATACTATTAATCATAATATATTCAAAATGTAAGATCACACTGAAAATGAACTAAATGGCCATTTCTTGCACCTGTTTAATTAGATGGCTCAAAAATATCGAGAAAAACTACATTTTAATGTCAACATAAAGAGACATTTGAAAGGCAATGGCAGAAATAGAGGGACTTTTTGTACCTGCCCAACTGCTCACCACTGAAACAAGCCAACAGTGTGGCACTGTGAATCATCAGACCACTGAGCTGTTGTGGCGTGGACAGTCTGTGGAAGCCCCTCCCATCACACAGAAAAGTGCTCCCTGCAGAGCTGCAGCCCGAACTTCTTTCCATAACCCTTAGCCACCTGGCACGTTTGCTGAGCTCTTTGAGCGGCCTAGTGTAGCAGGAAGCAAGGCCAATCAGAGAGAATCACCCGAACACCAGCATTAATTAGACGAAGGGGCTTTTCTGCCAGTGGAGCAATTGCAGGATCTCAAATCTCTAAAAATAGCCATGCTCCCCAACTTATTCTTGCTTGTCCCATATGTAGGGCTTACAGACTAGTGGACAAAGGGGGTCCTTGTGTTTCTCTTTGATTGGCTACTTTAAACAGTCTGCAGGTATTCCTGAGCAACGCAAGCAGGAAGCAGAAAGTCCTTGACTACAAAGTCTCTGAAGAAACAACTTCTGGGGGCTGTGTCAAGGCAGAGAGATTTACTGTAGCGCCTCTGAGATTAGAAAGAAGCTTCTGGCATTCCTTAGATAAGGGCGTGCAGTCCTGTTCTTTGATCAGGAGGCTGAGAAATATAAACTCTCAGAGTATTGGAGGAACCTCCCTGGTAGTTTTATTAGGCTTCCTTCCTCACTGGGAACCATGAAAAGACTGTCTTCCTCTGACAGCAGACACCGTGTGCCTCTGGATGCCCATCCATCCCCATTGAAAGCCTCAGGGCTTGACACCAGGTGTGCCTCCTGTCCCGTTGCCAGCGTTCCTCCTGAAGGGTTCATAGATTCGTTGGTGTCAAGCTCTGAAACTGTAAAAGGTAGGAGAGGACACAGTGGGGTAGACAGTATGTCATGGAAGATGAGGAATGAAACTTCAGGAGCACAGAAGAGCGATGTGAGTGATCCTGAAAAGTGAGTGGAGACTTTGAGTATCACATCTATTTAAACAAGAGTGTCCTCATAATCCAGGCATGAGGATGATGAAATGGATGCCACATATGCCTCAGAGGCTACTGAAATGCCATGTAGTCAACACATACTAAATTTTGTCAATATGGTACAATGCCCTCCTCCTGCCAAAATGTTATTGTTGGTAAGTGCCTTCGAGTCTGGTCTGACTCATAGTGACCCTATGTATAATAGCACAAAACTCTCCCTGACACTGTACCATGCCTGGCACTATGTCAGTGCTTCTCTGATGTCTCTGGGGTTTTCAATGGCTGATTGTTTCAGGATTGTTTTGAGAGTGGGCTGCCAGGTCTTTCTCCCACTTTTGCAGTGCTGGAAATTGAACCCAGGGCCTCAGAGAGCATAGAGCAGCACCCTACCAACTGAGTTAACCCCAGCCAAAATAAGAGATGCTAAAAACGACCTTGGGGAAGTCATTGGGGTACATTCCTCTCTCAATTCTCCAACCAAGTGATTACAAATCCAAAGGAGCTACTGGGGAACTTTTGGTCTCTGTTGCTGGGCAGGGGCCCTGCTCTTCTGGCTCTAGCTGTGGCTATGAGTCCAAATCTCTGCCACTTCCTGCATGTGCCCATGGTGAATACTCAAGAAACCCAGATGGATCGATAGGATTCAACCCTGGGGTTTTGCTGGAGTTGCTGAGCTATTACCATCACCTGCTATGAAAAGGTCATGGGCCTAGAAGTCGCCTTTGTGCTGGGGGCCCAGGAGTTTTTGTGATGCAAAAATTTCTAAAATACTGACTCCTGTGAAAGCTATGCACTGTAGGATTCTAACAATAAGACATTCAAGAAAAGGCAAAACTATGGAGACAGTGAAAAAATCAGTGATGGCCAGGAATTGGGAAGGAGAGAGGGATGAATAGGTAGACCCCAGAATATTTTTAGGGCAGTGAAAGCTATGCACTGTAGGATTCTCACAATAAGACATTCAAGAAAAGGCAAAACTATGGAGACAGTGAAAAAATCAGCGATGGCCAGGAATTGGGAAGGAGAGAGGGATGAGTAGGTAGACCCCAGAATATTTTTAGGGCAGTACTGGTGAATCATGACATTTCGAATTGTTAAAACCCATAGAACTTTACAACAGTGCAGGGTGTGGGTGGCATCTCATTCCGAAAGGCTGCATCCCAAGGACATTTGCAGAAACCTCTCCTCATTTCCCAGAGTCAAGAGTGACTTCTTGTGTCAGGCATAACAAGTTTTCCTGCTTAGTATTGTTTTTAATCAAACACTTTACATTATTTATCAGATCGAATGGAAAAAATACAGTTTTCATTAAGCAACCGTGGTTTGAAGTGCTGCTCACGACACATTAACACATGGGTGGATTTTCCACTTAAAACGCGTAAGTGCCAACAAGGGATGACCTAGTTAAAGAGCCGTTTCCCCCATGAACTTGAAGTTATTTAATAACAATAAATAAAAGACAGCAGACAAGCTCCCGAATGAGAAGTTCTGAAGGTGCTGATCTGAGGCCAGGTGTTTGCCATTATCAATCCCAGAGAGACAAAGGTGTGTGAAGACGTTCAAACCTTCCCTTCAAGGAAGGAGAGTTTCAGAACATTTCAACACTTGCCCAACTAAAGCAGTCAGGCTTCTGGAAAAAAAAAAAAAAGCAATGTGGCCTGCCTTGCTTCCCTAGTCATCTACAGGATCTCAGTGTTGTTTAATGAGGAAGGGACTTTCAGAACCCCGTGTGTGAAGTCCTGTATGTGTAACTTGCTGGAGAACAGAGGAGAAATGATTTAGTGCATTTCTGGTGAACGACCCAGCACGGGGCATTCCCTCCTGTGGCTAAATGTCTTGCCTCTGGCATGTATTCTTTATGCGTCATTTGATAAAGCTGTTACCTTTCTGTGTCTCAATTCCACATCTGTAAAATAGGATCATAGCGATACCTACTCCAAGGGGCTCTTGTGAGGACCGAGGGGATTCACACTGTAAGGGGTTTAGAAAAGCAGGCATGTGTGTGCGTGGGGGCTGCCTCTCCCTTCGCTTCGCAGAGGCTCAGTGGACGTGGGTTCCCAGCTGCTTCTGCTGGTTGCACCCAGGATGCTGCTTGGCTTACAGCAACTTCTTGATACATTATCTGTCAAGGTCTTGAATGCTAGATGGCAGACACATCTTTATTTTGGATTAGGTCATTGTTTTCAGACAGACAACATGACACCTTAGAAGATTCCTGACCTGGAGGGCACCCCATGTCCATATCATCCTAACTAAGTCCCTTCCCCTCTGGGCCAGATGCTCCATCTGTGAAATGGGTGCAATGATGAAGAAACCTTCAGGTAAATTAATATACAGTCATTAGTCATTCTGTCCCCCATGAGTCTGTCATCTTGCTGTGCTGTGAGGGCTTGCATGTTGCTGTGACGCTGAAAGCTATACCACCAGTGTTTCAAATACCAGAGGCCACCCAGGGTGGACAGGTTTCAGCTGAGCCTCTGGACTAAGACAGACTAGGGAGAAGGACCCAGCAGCCCAATCCCAAAACAATTAGCCATTGCAAACCCTATGAATAGCAAAGAAGCAGTGCCAAATATAGTGCTGGAAAATGAATCCCCCAGGCTGGAAGGCATTCAAGAAGTAACTGGGGAAGAGTTGCCTCCATAAAGTAGAGTCGACCTTAAAGACAGGAATGGAGTAAAGTCCCTGGGACCTCCAGTTGCTGATGTGGCGTGACTTAAAATGAGAAGAAACAGTGTTTGCAACATTGGGCTCAAACATAAAAAGATAGTGTGCATGGCAGAGTGTTGGGTAGTGTTTCGTTCTGTTGTACACAGGGTCGCTAAGAGTTGGATCTGACTGGACAATACCCAACAGAAACAATAGGTGATACAGTCTTGTGGTTCTCTTTAGAATTACTTGGAGACTTTCTAAAATACTGACTCCTGTGAAAGCTATGTACTGTAGGATTCTAACAATAAGACATTCAGGAAAAGGCAAAAGTACGAAGACAGTGAAAAAATCAGTGGTGGTCAGGAATTGGGAAGGAGAGTGGGATGAATAGGTAGATCCCAGAATATTTTTAGGGCAGTGACATTGTTTGATACTGTACTCATGGATCATTACACTTCGTATTGGTTAAAACCCATAGAAGTTTACAACACTGAGGGAACCCTAATGATAATAGTAGCTTTTGGTTAACAATGTGTGGATAGCTACATCAGCCCTCCAGCTGCAGCCAATGCACCACAGTAATGAAAGATGTTGAGGCACTGTGTGGAGCGAGAGGGTCTTGGGCACGTTCTGGGTTTCCTGCTCAACTCTTATGTAAACCTAAGACTGCTCTACATTTAAATCGGTTAGTTTGAAAATTATTCTCTCTCCCCATCTCCAGACATCCTGGTGTCCTTGCTCTAAGGTAGAGCCTGGACGTCGACCCTTTCCAGGTCCCCCAGTGACTCTATTGTGTAGCTGGTTGGTTTCCCACCTGTGGCAAAACCCAAACCGTTTGGTATATTCCTACTCTGCAGCACCTAACAACCACAAGAAGTTGAGATATAGGAGAGGCATGAGTTTCTTCCAGCAAGTCTCAAAATAGAGCTTGTTATTGGTCACAATGGCCTGGGGCCACCTCGCTGGAGGGAGCCTCCTTCTTTCTACCCAGTGAGCTCTGAGATGGGTTTTAATTCTTTCCTAAGATTCACCAAGCTTTCATCTCTCCAGCACCCTCCTTTTGCATTTCCAGTGTAGACAAGGAGAAGAGCTCTGCACCAGGGTTTTACATCTTTTCCCACCTGATATTTCCATAAAAGTAAGTCCCAGTCTAATTTGCAGTCGGAAATTGAAAATGTGTCTCCCTGACCCCAGGGGATGATGTTCAGGAGCTGCAGAGAATCTTCAGCTCATGGGAGCAGCAGGAGCAGATTAATGGATCCCAGACACCCACGTCCATCCCAGCCCAGGTGGCCCCTCTCAGACAGTGTAAATTGACAGTTGCTATGTCCAGCTGTGGAAAGAGGTGTCAGGCAGGCTGACAGTTCTGTAATGGAATGTGGGGCGAGAGGACATCATGGTGCAGTGTCCACTGTGCTTTCCTGCCGATCAGGACAATTCACCAGCTCTCCTGGCACCTGCAGAGCCAGGTGCCAATTTCCCACTTTCTAGAAGGTGAAATGGCCTGGGCATCAGGAGACTCACATACGATCCCAAAAGGCGAATGTACCCTCATGCTGGAAAAGCCAACATATTTGTGATTGTCCCCAGATAAATAAGCGAGGCACATCTTTCAGCACCAGGATTTGGGCTGAGCCCGAGAACCAGAAGGACAAAGGAATGGGGTGGAAAAAGCCACGTGGCTGCTAGTCCCTTCAGCCTGCCTCAGGCCAGGAAGAGTAGGAGACCCCGTGTCCCCGGCTGGTGAGGGGCTCCAAGCAGGATTGCACGCGCGAGTGCAGAGATGGAAAATGAGGTGACTGAGGATAGGAAGCACGGCTGCCTGATCCACGTGGAAAGCGATAACTAAGCTCAAGCTGTGTTCCGTGAGCTTCCTCGAGCAGGTGGTGAAAGTGATTGCATAAGGGAATAAATGGAAAGATGCGTCCTACTTGCGTCAAAAGGGAATATGTAGATTTGTTCTGGGAGAGGCCCAATGTTTAACTGCTGATGCATCAACTTGCGTAATGAGAAGTCTACTTTCAGATTCATAAATACATTGATTAACGAATAATGTGCTTGGATTACCCATCCTTTCAGTCCACATTTCCTAGAATGGCAAACCGTCTGTATCTCGCGCCATTACAATGTGTCAGTCAAGTCTCACAGCAATGCGAAGGGGAGGAATAGAGACCAAGTCTCAGAATCATGGAGAAGCTGATTTCCAACTTTCTTGCCCATGAAATAGGCTAGTGAGGGTTCTCCTGAGCAGTGAGATCTTCTAGCACTAGATGAAGATCCACAGGGTGCCTCCATTTTTGTCTCCTGAATTTGTGTATCTTAGCGAGAGCGTGTCTCAAGATAAAAAATAAAAAATGAGCTGGGGGTCAGGCCAGTGGTAGAGTACTTGCAAAATATGTGAGAGGCTGTGGGTTTAGCCCCCAAGTATTGCCAAAAAAAAAAAAAAAAAAAAAAAAAAAAAAAAAAAAAAAAAAAAAAAAAAAAAAAAAAAAAAAAAAAAGAAAGAAAGAAAGAAAGAAAGGAAAAGAAAAAAGAAAAGAAAATCAAAATGATTGAAGCCTATAAGAAGCAGAATAGAGTGCCCAATACAATAAATACTCAACAACATAAGCTGCTGTTAGAATCTTTGTTGTTCTTAAATCGTGAAGGTAAATGATAAGCATGCAATTGGGGGAATATACTTGCTAATTTTAAAAGACTTTCTGGAAAGATCACTTAAGGATTATTTCCATGGATATTTGAATTGTACAAATGACACAAATTGTGTACAAATGACAAATTGTACAAATGGAGTTTTATAGCCAGCAATCCAGAGTGTTGGGTAGTGTTTTATAGCCAGCAACCCAGAGTGTTGGGTAATGTTTCATTCTGTTGTACACAGGGTCGCTATGAGTTGGCTCTGACTAGACAATACCCAACAGAAACAATAGGTGATACAGTCTTGTGGTTCTCTTTAGAATTACCTGGAGACCTTCTAAAATACTGACTCCTGTGAAAGCTACGTACTGTAGGATTCTAACAATAAGACATTCAGGAAAAGGCAAAACTATGGAGACAGTGAAAAAAATCAGTGCTTTGTAAAAATAAGAGCTTTGTACTTCACAGTCAGCACACCTCCTAGAAATGTTGTGCTTGGTTTCCCAATGCTACACATGAGTTTGTGTGACTCACTTATTTTTAACTTGGTCATGTTACAAATACCAAGTGGCACATCTCACCTTATTTTCTGAAAACCCTGAAGAAATTGGTAAAAAAAAAAAAAAATAACAGTCTGGCAATTCATCACCATCACAACAATGAGCAATACATGGGTCATAATAACGCCTTCCAACATGAACACAATGTGGTGAATTCTCAGACAGAACCGATTCAATTTGTTCCCCTTAGCTAAAGAGGACGTTTGAGAGTAATGCCATTGTGAGGCAGTTGTTCTCTGCAGGAGACAGCTGTGCCCTCAAGGAGATGGCTGGCAATGTCTCCAGTGTCTCAAGACATTTTTGTTTGCCTCAAGGTACAAGTTGCTTTGCTGCAGATGTCTAGTGGGTGGAGGCCAGGCCATGGCTCAACACTGTGATGCCCTAGGCAGCCTGCTGAGCCAAGAATTATCCTACTCACCACTTCAATAAGGTCACGTTGAGAAATCCCCTTATGAGTTTAAGCTCTTCTGCATAAAGCAAAGACAAACAGCCCCCAGTCTTCAGATTCTGGTGGCTTGACTCAGGATTTTTCAATTTTATGATAGTGTTGAAAAGTCTCTACACCACCATTCTATTTTTCATTTTGGGCAGGCAACAAATTATCAATGCTTTATTACAAAGTAGCCTTTGCTTTAGATGATGTTTCCCAGCCACAGGCTAAGTATTCTGAGCACAGTAAAGTAGGTAGGGTGTGTCTACTATGCTCCGGAGGGGAGGTGCGTGAAATGCGTTTCTAACTGAAGATGTTTCCACCTTTGCAGGGTTTATTGGGCTGTAGCCCGGGGGGAGCGCAGGAGAGAGAGAGACAGAGAGAGAGAGAGAGAGAGAGAGAGAGAGAGAGAGAGAGTGTGTGTGTGTGTGTGATGGGATGCAGTCAGCAGCAGGTGGGAGTAGCTCACTCTAAAGCTCAAGTCCGCTGCTTCTGGCCTCCTGCTGAGGACCAGTAAGGAGATCACCTGTTGCTAACCTCAGGGCCTGGTGTAAACTTGGTGCAGATAGTCAGTGACTCCATAGCCAAAAGAAGCCAAGATCATGAGGTCTGCTGAGGCCAGAGTGAAAGAAAGCCAAGGGCAGGAGCTTGCTGGCTCTCCTGTGCGTCTGGCTGTGAGCTGGTCCCCTGCCTGGAAGATGCCTGGTACTGCTGTCCCTCCCTCCACTCCTCATTTTGGGGTGGTGCATCTGTTAGTGCACCCTTCAGATCCTGCCTGCAGAGCTTAGCATCTTCTTGGGGCCACAGAGGAGAACCGGGACCCACGGGAGGAATGGTTTAGAAGCCCTCACAGCTCGCTCTTCCATTCACACTCGCTTTACACCTGGGGCTTCTGAGAAACACGGGATTGAGGTCAAAACAAGGCTCCAAATCCTCTGCTAGAATGACACCTGCATCTCCATGTTCAATGCTGCACTTTTCACAATAGCAAGGATATGGAATCAACCAAAGTGCCCTTCAACAGAAGAATGGATAAAAAAAACTATGGTACATATACACGATGGAATACTACTCAGCAATCAAGAAAAATGAAATAAGGTCATTCGCAGCAAAATGGATAGAATTGGAGAAAATTATTTTAAGTGAACGAACCCAAGCTCAGAAAGAGAAACACCACACGTTGTCACTCATATGTGGTAATTGAATCAAAAGTATAAGGAGGAAACATCCTATTCAAAGGTCGGATCAAAATAAAATGGAAAAAAAAAAAAGCTAAGAATGGTGTCAATATAAATGGTGTAGAAAATTCATGCGATTGTTCTGACAAGATAATAACAAAGTTTGCCACAGGAAAAATTTCTATCTTAAACAGAACTGGAACTCAAGTACATATAACAAATATTACCAAGTAAATGATAGAGAAGCCTTAGATGGGGAGGGTGGGGGGAGCATACAAGAGGGTAAGGGGGCACCTATATGAATAATGTACATCAAAATGCATATATATGTAAATGCCACAATGAAGAGCATGTCAGAATGAATCACATTAAGATGTACATTAAAAATGTCCAATAACAACAACAACAACAACAAAAAGAATGAAAGGCGCAGCTTTGGACTCCACCCAGCTGGGTATGAATCCTGCACCTACCACGTCCCCTCATTTCCTGGCTATGGTTTCTGTACCAGCGTCAGTTAGGACAGGAGGCTCAGAGCCCAGCGGTCCTGCTGTGTGTGTGTGGGCACCCCCCAGGCACTGAGGACAACTGGAAAGTTCAGGCATTCTCCAGGGGCCAAAGGGTGCTTGTCCCACACACTGTCACCAGGCAGGACAGGGTGTGAGTCCCCAATGTTAAAAAGGATCTGAGGGTCTGCGGTTTATGATATGAAGCCTCAGGTCTTTTAAATTTTGGCAACGAGCCTAAACACTGTTGAACCACTGCCAAGGGCTCCTGTCTGCGTGGCTCGTGGATGTCCAGTGGCTCCTCTTGGCGTGACACCCTCCCCATGAGCGTCCTTTCGAGCACCCCTTGCCTGCTTCAAGTGAGTGGAGATGGGCGTGTCTTCCTCCTTAGGGTAAAAGTGGAATCACGAATCATGGGTGGGGCAGGGGGCGACCCAGCCCACTGTGTTTGTTTCCTCAGTCTGGTTACAAATCCCTCTCAGCCAGGGCGGCTGCTGTGTCACTGAGTGTGACCCTATCTCCCACCCTGTGCCAAGGTGAAGGTGGAGCAGCTTCCTCTTTCCTGCATCTCCTTCATCTGCCTCCACTGTGCTTCCAGGATGGATGAGTGGCTCAGAATTGTCACAGCTCCATTGCGCTAAGCACTGCAGGCCTTGACAGCTGCCATCTCTGTCCTACCTGTGATCTGTGTGCGTCCTCCTAGGACAGCCAAGAGTGAATGTTCTCCTGAAATTGGGCATTGCTCAAAGCCAATCAGCAATGCCATTGTGATTTCAGACCTGAGATCAGAAGACCCCCTTTCCTAAGGCTGATGCTGCTCCATCCAGTGAGCAACTCTGGGGGCCTCGTGGAGCGAGGGGACACTAGGAAGAGGGGAGTGGGGCAGGGTCAGATCACACAGGGCTCCCCTACCACATCTGGGGTTCTCTAGATGAGTGTATTTTATTATGTTTATTTGATTTTTTTGGTTAACATGTATTCATTGTACATATTAATGGGGTTCAGGGTAATGTCTCAGCACATCCATACAGCAGGCACTTATCAAACCTGAGCTCCCTTGATCAATGTCTCCTCCTTCCCAACCTTTCCCAACCTCTAGTGATCACTTTTCTATACTTGGGTTGAGTGGTTTTTGCTTTCCACACACACATGTGAGAGAGAAGATACAGTACTAATCTCTCCATGTCTGCCTTATTTCAATTAAAGTAATGTGCTCCAATTCTATCCATTTTCTGAAAATGAAGGGATTCCATTCTTCTTTATGACTTAATAGTACTCCCCTGAGTATATGTTCCTCATTTTTTATCCATTCATCAGCTGATGGGCACCTGGGTGGATTCTGTAGTTTATTCGGAATCCACTGGGGCTTCTGGAGGCTTCGTGGGGAAGCCTGAGTGGATGTTCTTTGTGAGCCGATGGCTCTGCAGAGGTGTGAGAGGAGCCAGGCTCCACCATGTGCTACGGTTGCCCAGAGAGGAGGAGAGGCTGCTGTAGACCATATCAGTGCCAACAGACATGGCGAGATGAAAACCTATTCGACATGGGTATGTGAGCTGAAGCTGGCTGGATTTGGCAATGGGCTGGTGGGAGCTTCCACACCTACTTAAGCCTATATTGTGACATGAGTGCCGGTCCACCCTGCCAGGCTCATTCGTTCCCCACTGCCCTCCAGCCCTGGACTTCAGTGGCTGCAATGTCCCTGCCTTGATGCACCACACCAGCTGCCCCTTGGCCAGTGCTTGGCCTCTGCCCGGAAGTCTCTTCCCTGTGACTTCTCCCTCACGTCCTCTCATTGTTTAGGTGCCTGTTTTCCACCTCCTCCACTCTAGGATGCTCCCAGGGCTGGGCCTGCTTTCACTCATTCCTGTGCTCTCAGCTGAGGGAGCAGAGAACATGGAGTCTAGACAATCCTGTTGTTCAACACATTAGTGCCTGCAGCCATACCACCCTGACGTCTGATCCCATCTGATCTCGGCAGCTAAGCAGAGTCAGCCTGGTTAGTCCTTGGATGGGAGACCACCTGGGAATATCAGCTGCTGTAGGCTTGGGAGAAGAACCTGGCAGCCCACTCCTGAAACAATCAGCCATTGAAAATCTATGAATAGCAGAGAAGCACCGACATAGTGCTGGGCCTGGCACAGTGTTGGGAAGGGCTTTGTTTTGTTGTACATCAGGTTGCTATGAGTCAGATCTGACTTGACAGTGGCCCCTAACAACAACAGTGCAGACATGCCCATGGCAGTTCCTAGCAGGCTGTGCTGACAGCTATGTGGTTACCAATCTCAAGACCCGGGGCAGAGGGGCCACATTGCCACTTTCCAGACTCATAGCTTTGGGAAGTGGAAAATAGGAGCCTCCTTGATGGCCTTGGAAGAAATGAAGCCTTCCAGACATTAAATCATCCAAGTCCTCACACAATGTGTGCAAGGAGGGGCCAGAGCACCCGCCAACCCAGTCTGCCTCCAGCTCCCACAGTTTTATGCATCGTGTGTGTGTGTTTCAATATTGAGGGTTGAACCCAGGATCTCCCATGTGTTGGGCACATGTTCCACCACAGAGCCGCACCCCAGGCTGCCTTTGGCTGCAGGCTGCCTCTGGTCTCGAACTTTCGGTCTCCCTGCCTCCACCTCCCTAGTGGCTGGGATGAGGTGGGCACCACAGCACTCAGCTGTGTCTTTCATTTCTCCAGGACTTAGGAGAAAGGGAAGAAGCTGAAGTGCACCCTTGGTGCACAGTGAGTTTCCTTTCCTGAAGAAGGGAGAAGGTTCACTGCACGCCAATCAGAAGCCATCTGATTGCGGTCACCAAAGAACATTCTTGAAGATGCTCTGGAATGAGAGTGAACAGGGAGGCTCCAAAGGCTTGGCTGCTGATAAGTCTGCACTGTCATCGGAGTCAAAGTTTTGTGATCAAAGGGTCCCGAGGGAGAGAGAGACGGAGGGAGGCACTGCACTCTGTTTCTGCAGCCTCCTCTCCTTGTTACCTACAGCCGTGGGTAGCAGACGTGAGTATGTTTTTCCTGAAATTAAATGAGTGGCTGGGGGTCTCTAGCGGTGGTATCTGTGATTTGTGAAAGATCCCAGGCGTGGTGAGGGCTTCGAGCTTCGTCTATTTCTTCCTCTTCCTCCTTTTCCACCTCCTCCTCTTCCTGACCTCTTCTCTGTCCCTCTCCATCCTTCCCCCCTTCTCTCCCTGGGGGTTCACACATCAGCCTGCTGCAGAAATACGTAAGAAACAAGCAGTCCTGCCCCCCCCCTTCTCCCTCAGCCCCAAGGACATTATTTGGCTGAACTCCCAGACCGTAATGCAGACAGGGAGGCATCCGAGCTCCACAGTCATTCCTCCAAGGTTGAAAGAATTGGAACGTAGACCTAGAATTTGGCCAAATGCCTCACCATGGTGAATAAGAATTAATAAGGAGCTTTATGGGACCCTGGGGGAAGGCTGGATGGCATGCTTCTGATGGGCTTAGAGATTGGGTACAGGAGACACCACATAGCACAAGGCAGGCTGGGTGTGAGCAGCTGGTGAGGAGCAGAGAGTGGATGCTGTAGGTGACTGTCCCCTGTCCCCGTCCCCTTGGCTCACTCCTGAGCTCTCCAATAGGTGAGGTGGACACCTCCCTCCTCCAGACATTGGCACCCAAGTCTCTCTCCCTGCTTACTTCCAGCTTCTGGGTGGGCTACTCTGGGACTTCTTCCCCACTGGGCCCCTCAGCCCTCAACCACTGAGCGATGAAAACTGCCCCTGCTTGTCTTGGGGGGGGCTTTCTAAGGAGCTGTAGGGGTCCTTTGAGGGTGCCTAGGTGGGTGGCGGAGCCCAGCCACGACTCCAGCACGCATGATCACATCCTCTTTTGGGCTTTCCATGGGCCCTCTCTTGCTTTTTCCAGGCTATTGCTTGAGCTGCCTGGAGTCACCTGTACCCAATTCTTTGTCTCCGAGGACTTTGGAGGAGCCTGAACAAGGACAAACTCTCAGGGCTGCCCCGTGGGGACTGAGGGGCTCATGTTGGAGAATGAAGAGGAGCATCGGTTTGTCTTCTGTATCCTGCTGACTTTTGCTGGTGGAGGAGGGAGCGCTGTGGAGGGACGGGGCCGGTGGCAGGACAGTCATGAGGGCTGAGCAGTGAGGGCGCCTCAGGGATGGTCTAGGCCTGCACGGTCTGAAGGGTGGGCCCCCTGATCGGGAGCTGGACTGGACACTCCGCTCTGTAGACAGGCTGAGTGCTGGGAAGGCAACTGGGGAGAGGCAGGGGCAGGATGCCTACTGAGCTTGGACCAGAAGGTCACAGCAGCCCGGGGATGACCCCAAGCATCCTGGGCACTGTGCCCATGTCCTGGGGAGGGAGGACGCCACACAGGGAGTTAGGACATGGCCTGGGACCAGGTCATGAGTGATTCCCACAGTACACAGCCGAACATAGCAGGAACTGGGTGAAGGATGCATACAGGCACAAGGCCCAGGCAGGAAGTCAAGGTTTGGGGATGTGTTTGTGGACTGCATCAATTCTCTTTATATATGTTGCTTTGTTGTTCTGTGGCTTTGGTGGTATCACAAACCAATTTTGGGTAAAGTCCCTAACATGGATTCAAGTAACCATTATGTATGTGTGTGTGCGTACACGTCCATATACAGGCCTATAGGTGTGTGCGAATGTGTATGTATGCATGTACGTATACAAGTATAAGGGTAACTTAACTCTGGATGCATTGTTGTTAGGTGCCATCGAGTCAGGTCTGACTCCTAGTGACACTCATAGGGTTTTTGATGGCTGATTGTTTTGGGATTGCTTTGAAAATGGACTGCCATGTCCTTCTCTCATTTTTTTTGTGGTGCTGGGGATTGAACCCAGGTCCTCAGAGAGTGCGGAGCAACACTCTACCAACGGAGCTAAACCCCAGTCCCTCTATGCCTAGGAGAGGAAAGACATACTAGGTTCAACACAATGCTGGGCTGAAGTATTGTGGATTCTATAAAGCAATAAAGCAACATGGAGAAAAAAAGATTTGATGTGGTTCAGTAAAAAACGCAATTGTATCACATCACATGCGTACATGCTAACACACATGTTAAGCTCATGCATTGCCCATTTGCACACTGCTCTGGCATGTGCTTTCTTAACTTCAGCTCCAGTTGTAGAAAGAGGTTAGGGGTGGCCTCCTCCTGAGCAGAGTTTATGGCTAGCCCGTCTTGGGGTTTCACATCAGATGTCCACATTTACAATCCCCTCAGGGACGTCTGCTGGGTTCTTTCTGGACATGTATGTAGCTCCCATGTATGTGCGTGTTTATCCTCTGTCTGGAAACAAACAACACCTGCACAGTGGGCTCCTCCCCGGACCACTCGCTGACCAGGATGGCATGAGGAAGGAGGTAGCAGCCTCTGTGATCTTGCATTGCAGTGGTGGATGCTGGACCGTGAAAGTAAGTCTCCCACATACCTCCCATCTTTGCCTGAAAAGACAGAAGTGAGGTAGTGCTGAGCAAGGATGGCTAAATGGCACCGATCTCTCTTCCGAAGTTGTCAGCTGATTTTACTGCTGATGATCTCTTCTGTCTGTCATCTTCTGAACCAAGGATGTGGTCTATAGCTAGGAAAAGCCTAGGCAGCTTTACCTGAATCCCTCTTTGCTCCCAAAGAACCCCAAAGACATGGAGGCCTGCCTTCTGAAGGTGAATTGTTCTTGAATGTATTTCCCAAATTAATTTATTAGCTGGTGGCATCCATGGGAATGGAAGAGCTTCATAGACAAAACAGGCCTGTGAGACGTGGAACGCCATGCAGAGTACAATCGCGGCTCACTGGGCTTCCTTGGAAGGTGTTATTAGTTTGCCTGGCTTCTGCTTTGGCTTCCAGCAATGTCTGTTATGTTTCAAAGCAGCAGCTTCTGAGGGACAGAAGGAAGAGGGTGGCCTGGGAGGCACCTGTCCAAGATTCCCCCTGCGTGGGGTGGTGGGTGCTGATCGACACCTTTCCCACCCTGGCTGCAGGACTGACCCTGCCTCCTGTGGATCCACATTCAGCATGGAGGAGGGCAGAGGCCATTGAGCATGACAACAGGTCAGATTGCCCAGCAAAGACTCACATGTGGGCTTCCCGAGGGGGCCCTAGGGGACCCTGGGCGCTAGCCTATCTTTCCATGTGGAAAAGGAAAGGAGAATCCTGTTCGCTTCGATGATGGATTTGGTCCCTTAGAACACCTGGGGGCAAAATTTGAAAACAACAAGATGTATTTTGTGAAACAACACCTGGAGACACTTCCCAGCAGCTGCTGGTACAAAAACTTCCCTGTTGATTGATTCCAGGGTCACCCCCGACACGGGTGCGCCCAGCTGCATGATGGCGTGACGTGTAGTGGGATTGGGTACTGTGTGGAGATTCGTTCTCACTCGCCCTTGCAGGGTAGGAGGAAGAGGTGGCCCAGGCTCTGTTGACTCCTCCGTCCTTGATGTCATTGCTCCATCTAGGAATCAGTGCTAGGTGACTATTAAGGAGCTGTCTCTTCAGTTTCTGCAGGAAGATGAAGAGGCTGCAGCTTTTCGTTCAATGACGACTTTTTTCTTCTCTCCTCTTTTTCAACTGAAAGCTTCTGCATTGTCATCCATTTGGCCCACGCAACCAAGTCAGAGATGCGGTGATTCTCGCACTGACCTCAGGGGCTGCTATGAGGTTAGGGGCAAAAGAGGGCTACTGAGAGGTCCTGGGTCCCAGCATCAAACCCAAACAGACACTCCAGGGCAGACACGTCCCTATCTCAAAACCAGCTGCTGTGTGGGAGTTTGTAGCTAATTTGTTAACTGTAATCATTAAAGTGAGGCAAGTTTGTGTAGGCCTTCTTCAGGCCGTCTTCATCCTTCCCTGCCCTGGCTCCTAGACACAATCAGTGAAGATGTTCCTGTAGGGTATCCTTCCCTGATCCGGACCCATCCCTGCCACAGCCAATCTGCTTCTTCAAACCCGCCCAGACCACCCATCAGTGGGCACATCGTTCCAACACTCTTTCACCGAGACACCCCTTGGCTCCTCATGATGTACTGAGTGACAAACAGCGTCTCCCTAGTGGCCATCGGCTGAGGGCATGGACCACAGGACCTGGCATTGCATCCCACACTGGGAAATATTTAAAAGTGGATTCATAAAGTCAAAGAATAGTTCTAAGAAATGTTGCCCTGATCAGATACTTGGGGGAAAAAAAAAAGAAAATGAAAATGGAAAAAAAATTAATTTGAAAAACCATCATAGGTAACCTACATGATTGAGGTTATCGATTGATATTTTCCTATAGCACCAGTTGTGATTTTAAAATAAGTGATACAAATAAGTAAAACTTAAGCAATGAAGATTCCCCTTCCCCACCAAGTTTCCTGAGTTGGATGCAGGGCGGTGACTGTTGAGGAACAGGACTCCAGTGGCTGGGGATGCTCTGAAGAGATCACCCTGTACCCCTGGCTTGGCAGTCTCCTCCACTCTTCCTCCTCCAGGCAGTCTTCCCTGACCACTGCAGACCGCCTGACCCCTTATTCTCTCTCACTTCCACGTGCTGCCCCTGCACCTGGGAAAACCAGCACCAGGTCTGCAGTGACCACACAGGAAATGGCAGAGAAATGGGACAGGTGCTTCTCCGTGCACTCGGGTCCTGGTCCTGCAGAATGGCAGGTGCTGCACTGCCAGGTTTCCAATTTTCCAAAAGAAGCCAGGGGCCCCTGTGTTTATGGGAAACACTGAGAATGTTTTCATTTTAATTCTAAATGAGTCCTAAAAAACCGTTCAATGGTACACATCAATCTTTGGGGAACTTGTTGTCTCCCAATTAGTCTGAGAGTGCTGAGGTCTCCTTCTGGTGAACCCCAGTGCAGGGTGAGCCCCTTAAGGACTGAAGCCATCTTTCCCACCTGTGTGCATTTTCTTCCTGTCTGTCTGTCTATCTCTCCAGCTGCTTCAATCCAGGACCAAGCATAGGAAGGTCATGAGTGCTAATTAACTGGTTATGGTGACGCGTACTGTCTGATCTGTGATAATGATTCTCACGCCTTCCCACATCAAGCCCTCTGCTGCTGTTGTGCCAGTCTTAGGATCAAGCGTGTCCCTGCGCTACACCACTTTCCCGCTCTTGATGGCCCTTCTTCCCCGTGAGATCGCTGGAAGCAGCCTCTCATTTCCCATGCCCCAGCCACACGGCCTTCCTCTGTCTGGCTCATCTCTGCCATGAAGATTCCTCAGATCCACACAAGGAGTCATCATAGTTAGCGAGAAGCGCATGAATCACGAGTGACCACTCGTGTGCTATGCATGGCTGGTAAGGATGCACATGGACACGATGGTGTCGGCTCACTTAGGGTTACAGGCGAGTCACAGTTTGTCCCCAGTGTCCAGGGGTCAGCACTAAAAGCCCCTAGCCGCAGGCCCCCATCGATCTGGGTAACTGGGACAAACGGCCACCTGTGTGCTGACACCTACACCCTTCCAGGTAGGAGTGAGCACTACTGAGTTACATACAGATGAGGTCCACCCAGGCGCAGAGATTAAATGACTTGTCCAAAGGTCCCCCTGCCCACCCTCGGGTTAGAGAGAGAGAGAGAGAGCCTAGGCTCAGAGGCTGTCCAGTACCTGTACAGGTGGAGGCAGAGGCTCTCAGCCATTTATTCTGCAACCCAGCTGACACATGGGTTTTTAAAAAATGTCCCGGACGGTTCTCCTGTGTAACTACATGAGGACTTTGGCTACAGAGTTAAAATCCAAAGTAAAGCTATCCTGCCTCAGTTTGCCTCGAGGACATGCCATTTATCCACTGTATCACACTGAACAAACAACCTAATATGCCTGCCCTTCAGTTTCCTCATCAGTAAGAGAGGGATCCCTCATGCGTCTGTCAGCTTGTTGTGTTGTGGCTGCTTATGCCCTGCTGTGATGCTGAAATCTATGCCACCAATATTTCAGATACCAGCAGGGCCACTCAGGGTGGACAAGTTTCAGCTGACCTTCCAGACTAAGACAGACTGGGGAGAAGGACTTAGCAGCCCACTCCTGAAACAATCAGCCATTGAAAACCCTATGAATAGCAGAGAAGCACTGTCAAATAGAGCGCCAGAAAATGAGCCCCCTAGGCTAGAAGGCACTCAAGAAATGACTGGGGAAGAGTTGCCTCCTCAAAGTAGAGTTGACCTTAATGACTGGAATGGAGTAAAGCCCCTGGGACCTCCAGTTGCTGATGTGGCACAACTCAAAATGAGAAGAAGCATAGTGGCTACAACAATGGGCTCAAACATACACAGCACAGTGCTGGGTAGTGTTTCATTCTGTTAGAGGCAAGTTCATTATGAGTTGGACCCAACTCGATAGCACCTAACAACAAAGACAGGGAGGTCCAAAACACCTGTCTTAGAAGACTGTTCAGAGAGTTAAATGCATTTACAATTGCTAAACTCTTAAAGGAGTACCCGGCACATAGTAACAGCTGTGCAAGGGTAGCTGTTATAAGATACTAATCCCCAAAATGAAAAGAGGAATGTAATGTAAGGATTCAAATCATATAGGGCCCATATTACTCATTTTCAAACAAAATGTTATTAAAGTTTAAAACCTTGTCATTGACTCCACTAGCATTTCCTCCCTTGGCAGTTTAGACGGGATGTTCAGGCTGCCTGGAAGAAATTGAAGTTCTCTGTCTGGGTAGCCGCTCTCATTAATTTTAATACAGACCCGACTAACTTAGCATCCAAAATGTGAAACATAGTTTTTAATTTAGTTCCTCTGGTTCCTTCAGGACTGAGGTGACGCACTGGAAAATGTATCAATTAGGTTTCTTTCCCAGGAAGAAATACTGAGCCCTTGCAAATGGGCCAGGGTAGAAGGAGCCAGGGCTTTGAAGGTGACCCCAAAAACCATAGTGCTGAAGGAGAGGCTTGGAGAAGTGGGTGGGGTACAGCTTATTCCAACCACCAGTGCTTGCTCAGAGACAGTAATGTCAGAAGACAAGAGGGGGACTGGAGGTGGGGGGAAGGGCTCAACATCTTGCCTGGCATGGGGAAAGGGCACTGCATCCTTGGGTTTACACCCCAGAGATAAACGTGGGGGCTTCTTTTCTGGGGTCCTTCTTCATCTGGCAGTATAATCACTTGCCATCTCTATGTGTTTTAGGATGCTTCTGTTTAATTTCCTGAGCACTGAAAATTTAGAATTTTGTGCATTTTATTGGACAGGGTTCCCCTTCAAACCTGTTCAGGAAAAGATCTGTGTGCAGGGCACCTGGGTTTACTCAAGGATTGTATTTTGAGAGAAGCTAGCCCAGCTGCTATGGTTTCTGCTTTTTGGTGTTGATGATGTGGATTTGGGGGATTTTTTTCCTCCTTTGATTATTTTTGTTTCCTTCCTCAGTGAGTTCTCTTTGTGGCAGAGGGAAGAAACCCACATATGGCCGGAAGCTGGGTAGTAGAAAGGCTTCTAAACTGAGACATTTCTGGATGTAGCTATGGCGGTGGGAGGCAGAAACAAGGCAAAGAGCCTTGGGTCTCACTGTTGTGGTGTTTTGGAGAGAGAACCTTCGATTCTGGTGGTGGCTTGATGGAAAGATAACACAGACCTGTGTCACAGAAAGGCCTCCATCTGCTCTTGGAGCACCAGCTTGGCGTTGTCAGCTGGGGTCTCTTCTCTTTTATCGGCACGCAGGACCCAGAGCTCCCTCTGTCGTTCCCTGAAGGCCAGCGGTTGTAGGCTGTCTCTGAGAAACCTCTGGACCCCGGGGAGGGCGCAGGGCAGGTAGGAGCCCACCAGAACCATTGCTGCTCCATTTCCCACCTCTGCTTATGTGGCGCTTGGGTCCTGCTGCTTGGCTTCCCAAAGTACCTCTTCCATGCTGGGAGCCAGGATCTCCTGAGTGGCCTCTAGGAAGATGATTTTGGGATGTGAGCATTACAGAGAGGTAACCTGCTTCCTCAAAAATAAGCCAGTCTTCAAGAGGAGGCTTTGGCGAGACATCAACCTGCTAACGGGCCCTTGATTCTCTAAGAGGGCGGGTGACGTGGCGTTTCCATTGCTGCTTCCTGGAGCACTTGCTCACGGACCTGGCCTGGCCTCCACAGAGCAGCAGCAGCTGCTGTCATGAAAAATGGCAGCACCCGCAGCTCTCCTGGTAGGGGCTGGGTGGGATGCCAGGCACTCATCATCATCATCGATCCCACGGTGAACAGATCAAAGGAAGACTGTGCCCTCCATGAGATTCCATCCTGGAAGAGGGGAAGATAAAAGGTAAATATATCATCTATTATCTATCAGGGAGTAAAAAGTAATAGCGATAAAATAAACCCGGATAAGGAAAGAACAATAAAAGTGGAAATGGAACCTTTTATATTTTTCCTTTTACAAATTAAAACAGTTTTGCCATAAAGATAATAAAAGTTGAGATAAAAGCACAATAACCCCCCTCATGCTTACTCCACCAATTATCAGCTCACGAGCAATCTCATTTTATCTATAACTTCATCCTTGTTTTTTCTGATGTGCTTTAAAGCAGATTGCAGACACTCTTCTGTTTTAAATAACATATGTCTTAGCATATAAATCTAACAAGGACTTCTTTTGGCACAACTGCATTACAATTATGGCCTCTAAAACATTAATGATAATCACCTAATAGTATCTACCACTCTGCCGGTGTTAAGTTTGCTGATTGCCTCAAAACATATTTTATTAAAACTATTTTGTATGATGGGAGAAGGGCATGGTGATCTACTCCCGAAGCAAGCCTGAAGCAATCAGCCATTGAAAACCCTATGAGGGTTGCTATGAGTCGGACCCGACTCCACGGCACCTAACAAAAGCAACAAATTTTGTCTGAATTAGTATGAAAAGAAAGGAAAAACAAACTAGCCCCCTTTGCCTTTGGTTGGTAAGTCTCTGAAGTGTCTTGTAAACTGAAACATGATCTTCTCTCTTTTCTCATCATTTATTCAGTGAAAAGGCTTTTTAAAAAAATCTCTGTGTTATTTCTCACATCTGGGATTGGCTGGCTGGGTCTGGGAAGTTTATCTTACATGTTTATCTGTACCAGATATTTTGTGCTAGTCAAAGCACAGCCCTAAAGCCTTTGTTTGATTTGGTCCCATTCTTTAGGCTGGCTGTACTTGCACTTCCTGTTGGATTGCTGCTGGAGGTGGACGTTAGGTTTGCCCAAAGGGGCTCATGTTGCAACTTCCATGTTCACGCACTAAATGGCTGTGGTATCCACTGATGCTGCTAGTTTAGAGCCACGTGCATGATAGGCCTTTCGGAGTGCCATTTCCTAATTCAATGTCTTCTGGCAAAGGACCTAGATTTTGTTTCTTTGTTGTTGTTGTTGTTGTATTCAGAAGAGAGAATAACCTATCCCATTCTTTTCCTCTGGGTAACCGCACTATCAAGAGGACAGCACCACAGCACCTAATCCTGAGGATTATTTTCTGAATTCACTGCTTGGGGTTCAGCCTAATGGTAGAGCACTTACAAAGTATGTGTGACGTCCTGAATTCATGCCCTAATTACATAAAGAAAAGGAAAGAAAGAACTAAAAGAGAAAAGAAAAATGAAAAGAAAGAAAGAGAAGCAAAACAAATATAATGGATTAGGTGGATTCAGCTCATAGACGTGGTACATATTTTAGGGTCTTTGTTTTCTAGTTAAATGTCAGTGGTACTCCCTGATTTTATTGCCACAAGCATAAATCATTGTGTAAGGGAAAGCTACGCTTCTTGGTCTCTTTAATGTGGGCCACATCCCAAAAGTACAAAGAAAGCTAGGGGAGGTTCTGAGGGTCACCACGGCTTCACCAGGTCCATGAGCATCCCTGTCCTGTGTCAGAACAGGAGGGCAGGACAGAGCTTCACTATGCTGTGCCCACAACTCTGTGCTGACTGTCCTGCTCTGTGCTGACCATCTTCAAAAGGGACAGCAGCAAAGGAAGGGCTGAAGCTGACCTCTGAAGGCAGCACTACCAACCATCACGCCTGGCAAAAAAAATGGATCTTATTGTTTGTGAGTGTGTATGTGTGTGTGTGTGTGTGTGTGTGTGTGTGTGTGTATGTGGTATTAGGAGATTGAACCCAGGGCCTTGTGCATGTGAAACAAGCACCCTACTGCTGAGCCCCAGCCCCCAACCTCCTACTTTCAGAGACTGCCAGCCAGAGCAGAAAGAAGTCCCCTGAGTCCTGCGCAGGGCCACTTCCTCAGAGGGCTCCTTGTCCTCCAGCCACGGAGCAGTGTCCTTTCAATCAGCTCAAATTGGACTACGTACTGCCCTGCAGGATCTGAGTGTGGTGTGATAGAAATCCCAGCTGCCCACTTCTCTTGACAGCCACACATCTATCTTCATGTCAGAGAGAGAGAGAGAGAGAGAGAGAGAGAGAGAGAGAGAGAGAGGGAGAATAGAGAGACACACACAAACTCATATTTATGAACTTACAGGGCAAGTGTGTAAAAAATAGAAAGTCATTAGGCTACCACCAACTTGATTATGCCAGAATTGTAGCCTCCTTTGATTTCAGTAGTGTAAATTCCCTATTTAATCCCCACGCAGAGTCCCGTAAGAGGACAGATCTCCCTCTCAGTTGCTTTACAAATTATTTTATGTCTCTAAATTCGTGCAGAAGGAGCCGATCTACATCAGGGTGTTAAGACTGGGAGCCTTTGAGCTGGCGGCAACACAGCTATGGTCTCGGCTCCTCCACCCTCATCCTGTGCCCAGGATCCCTGAGGCTCAGAACCTTCTGTGGCAGCAGTGGAGTGACACCAGGCACGCTCATTTCCGCCCCAGAGATTCTCATGTTCTGGGACTCGCCCAGGCAGTGGAGCTGTGCTCTGCTCCTCCTGCGTGCAGACACTCCACATATTATCTCGCTTTTCATTTCTCCCCATGAGCCAGAGCCCCCAGCAAGGGCATGGCAGTGAGCCCCATTTCTCAGGGTTCCCCTCTGTTAATTTAGCCCTGCTTCCCTCAATTGCCTTCTAACTATTTGGAGTTTCTGTGCGTGTCTGTGTGAGTGCAAAGTCTCGCTCTTACCATCATCATCCTCGTCCAACATAGTGGTGTGCACAGAGATTTGCTTTTATGTCTTGTCTTGCCTGCCTGCCTGCCTGCCTTCCTTCCTTCCTTCCTTTCTTCTTTCCTTCCTTCTCTCTCTCTCTCTTTCTCCCTCCCTCCTTCCCTTCCTTCCTTCCTTTTTTCTTTCCTTCCTTCTCTCTCTCTCTCTTTCTCCCTCCCTCCTTCCCTTCCTTTCTTTCTTTCTTTCTCTTTCTTTCTTTCTTTCTTCTCCTTCTTTCCTTCCTTCCTTCCTCCCTCCCTCCCTCCCTCCCTCTCTCTCTCTCTCTTTCTTTCTTTTTTCTCCTACTTTCCTTCCTTCCTCCCTCCCTCCCTCCCTGCCTCCCTCCTTCCTTCCTTCCACTGTAGTACTCAGGGCCTTGCGCATACTTCACAGGTGCTCTAGTACTGGGCTGCACCTCCCAGTCCATTCATTTCTTGTTTTTCATTTTGGGGTGAGGGTCTCCCTGAGTTGTGCAGGCTGCCTCTGGTCTCCTGTATTTTCTAAAAGGCACCACATTGTTGTTGCACTCACCCCTCCTGTTCCTCCACCCACCTCTCCAGGTTAAGACTTTAGAAATTCAAAATAAAGGCCTTTTGATTCCCACTTTCTGGTGAGTAGTCTGTCCCTTATGTGAAGTACCAGCACAAAGAGCTGGGCCACTGAGAGTCACAGCACGAAGAGAATGTGAGGGGAAAACTCCCGAGTTATGTAGAAACCTGAGTGTGTTCCCCACACACGCACATCCACACACTCACACCGAGTCAGCCTTTTCCTTCCTTCCTTCCTCCCCCGCTGCTGCATAAGCATCCGACAGGGCCGGTGGTCCAATCCCAAATTTCTGTGTACACCATCAAGTTTCTCTTCTAAACAGAATGCGTCTCCAATCAACAATATGTAATATAAGAATGTTTTCCTGTCTTTTGGGCACTTTAAAAATATAATGATCATTGTGGCCTTCTACACCTGATATTTGGTAGGCTCTTTTGTTGCTATTGTCCTAGGATTCTCTATGTATTCACTTGTCCCTTCAGTTAGTATTTGCATAATACCTACTGTGTGCTGACCAATCAGTTGGTGCACACAGGTGCACACATGGAGTCATGCTTGAGCACATGTAACCTGTGCTCTTATAGGCCTGTAGACAGGGTAGCACACAGACGATAACTTAAGAGCAATTTCTGAAGACAGCCTGCTAGATGTCCTCTAAAAATAAAAAGTGTGAAACTAGCTGTACAGCAGAACTGGATGCCGTCCACACTGTGGAGAACCAGCTGCAATTTCTATCTCCTGTTTAGCAGAGAGCTGGGGAAGTCCTTCTTATGGCTGGAAACTCACTACAGCTTGAGAGTATGTGTTGTAAATTTTAAATGCATCTTAAGGCATCTTTAACTAAATACTTATTTAAAGTAACTCTTAAATAAGCCCACAGAGTATTTTTTTATGTGTCTCTGATTTCTATTCGATTTTTTCGGATAGTAAGCTGATCAGAGAAGTTAATGTGGCAAGTTTAATGTGACCCCACAGGATACCTTCCAGGATCCACAGGACTCCACGGCCTGTTTCCTAAGCTCCCCTGTCCCAGGCATCACCCAATAGAGCCGGACAATTGTGATGTGGGAGGTGGAGCAAAGGCCCCATCAGTGGACAGATGCACATCCAGTCTCAGCAAGAAGGCTAACTCCATGACCCTAACACAAGCTTCAGATGGCCCAAATCTCCATATTTTCAACTGTAAGGTGGGAATGATGACAACCCTTCATGCCTTCTTGATGATTTAATGATATATATAAAGTTTCTATCTGGCACAATGCCTTAAGCAAATTAAGTGCCCAGTTTCTACTAAAATGGTTCATCAGCTCCAAATTACCTATGGCCTAATGACATCAGGGGAAGAAGGTCTGAAGATACAGCCAAGTGAAAGAGGAGATCTGAACATAGGTCCAATCACTAGAGCAATGTCTTATCAGGTATTTCTCAGTGGGACCACACTTCTAGACTATCGGTATTCTTGACCGAAGAAGAGGCCCTGAGAACTCTTCACATGGGGCCAGCTGGGTAAGCTGATTTTTATTGTTAGATGCTCTGGAGTTGGGTGTGACTCATAGCGACCCTATGTATAAGAGAACAAAACATTCCTGGACACTGCGCCATGCCTGGCACTATGTCAGTGCTTCTCTGCTATCCACAGGGTTTTCAATGGCTGATTGTTTTGGGATTGTTTCAAGAGTGGGCTGCCAAGTCCTTCTCCCATTTCTGTGGTGCTGGGGATTGAACCCAGGGCCTCAGGGAGCTCAGAGCACCGCTCTACCAACTGAGCTAAAACCCAGCCTGTGGTTTAGCTGAAAAATTGGACAAATAGCAACACGATGAGAAGTTAATGAAGTGCCGTTTGCTTTTATGAACCATAAGCAAGTGTTCATTTATTCTAGACAAAGGGAAAGTACAAAGTTCAGAGTGAGTCTAGCCAATTAATTTGACTCGAATTCAAAATCTTCTGACAGTGGTTGCCACTCAAATGCCCTGAATCCATAACTATCCTGGGCCCAAGACCCACATTTGTCAGCAGGAAAGATTTCAGTTTTTCAGCAGGAGGCACAAGGAATTCTTCTGAATAATGGATTGCAAAGCAATGTGCCTTCAGTGTTATTCATATAATAGTGTTATTTGATGATAATTTGCCGTTATTTATATAATAGGGTTATTTAATGATAATTTGCGTTACTTAATGTTTTAGAGCAATTAACCTGAGGGAGGAATTCTCCTCAATGAAACCATGAGGTGCGTAGAGAATGCTCAACTCAGCTCAGTTGAAAATATCAAGGAGAATGAATAAGTTAATAGGAAGAAAATTGGAAGCTAAAAGTTATGAAAGGCATGCTGTTGCAAGTTAAAGAAGAAATGATTCAGACAGTTTCAGAAAAAAATATCCAAGTACTGTTAGGTAGATCATGCAAAATGGTGTATGTTATGTTTGGGAAAAAATCTGAAAATGCATTTCCTGAAGACTATGTGTACGTGTGTGTGTGGATAACACTGTACATGCTGTGTGGTGATTTATACTATCACAGGGTGCAGCACACCCGATGGAAACTTCTTAAAGTTTACTTATTTATTTATGTCAGCTTTTTGTTGTGGAAAATTTCAAAGATACAGTGGGCCCTCATGATCCATAGTTTCTGAATGTGCCAATACAGCCACCCGTGGATCTAAAACATTAACCAAAATATTGCATCTGTAGTGAAAATGTACAGATTCTTTTTTTTCTTCTAAACCAGGGGTCCCAGATGGGTATTTATATGAATGATATGAAGCTTCACATGTATTTACACAATAAAGGTAATGTGTCTGAGTCATCCTGAAACCACACCCCCCTCTGTGGTGAAATGATCTTCCATGAGATGCATCCTTACTCCCAAAAAGGCTAGAGAGTGCTGCCCTAGACGATACAGTGTGACATTCACTGACTTAGACTTTACACTATCGAGAGATGACCTACAGGGGACAGGAGGATATGCCCAGGTGCCTGAAAGTGCTACGGCATTTTAAATAAGGATGTGAGTGTCCACAGATTTCAGTATCCTTGGGGACAGTCCTGGATCCCGTCTCGTGTGGATATGGAAGGATGACTGGACAAGGCAATTGCCCCTCAATTGTAATAGGGTCATATATCTTTAAAATGCCCCATAATGAAATCAGGAATGCTAAAATGGGTCTCCCCTGTAGGCCTGCTTCCTTCCTGTACTTCTCCCACAGGGACTCTTTCCATTAATTTTTGGTTTATCCTGCTAGACTTCTTTACTTCCAACCTTTCCTCCTTCTTTATTTCTTCTTGGCCTCCCTTCCTCCCTCCTTTCATTTTTTTTTCCTTTCTTCCTCCTTTTCTCCCTTCCTTTCTTCTGCAGCTTCGGGGAGATTTCAGGGACAGTGGGACCAGGGTGCACGCAGGAGATCAGCATGGGGCAGGGCATGGGTGACATGGGTGGCATCGTGTGCATGGTGTGAACTAAGGCCTGGCGAGTTTGCTGTATGAACTGGGCATTCCCGATGCCCTGTGTCCTTCAGATGTGGCCTCCTCCATGTCCCTAGGGCCCAGGTTGGCAAACTGTGAGAAAGCAGGAGGTGAAATCCTGGGGACTGTCTGTGCGCTTGCTGGACAACACAGGAGGCGGCAGCTTGAAGGTTATAATTTGGATGGAAAAGTATACATGAAAATAATAAAAAAGACTAAAATCTGGTTTCTAGAAATTATTTCCTAATACAACTAAGTTCTATTTTGTCTATTTTTTATTTTGTTGTTGTTGTTGCTAGGTGCCGTTGAGTCAGGTCTGACTTGTAGGGACCCTCATAGGATTTTCAATGGCTGATTGTTTCGGGATTGATTCAGGAGTGGATTGTCGGTCCTTCTCCCATTTTTGCAGTGCTGGAGATGGAAACTGGGTCCTTCAGAGAGTGCAGAGCAGCGCTCTACCAACTGAGATAAACCCCAGCCCATTTAAAAAAATTTTTAGATTTACCAAAATCCAACTCGCCTCTTCAGTCTGCCTTTCCTTGCTCTACTTTTTTTCCCATTCACTGTTTCGCTTCTGACTGCAAGATGTTTATTGCTTATTTTCTGTCTCTTGAATCTGAAGTGTAAGAGTCACAAGGGCAGGGATTTCTGTCTATTTCATTCCCCATCAAAACCCCTCGAGCTGCTGAGTGAGGCCACCTCTGTGCTTCTGTGCAGCTACTCCATCCACATGGCTTTCTTGGGTCACAGCTTTCTGCTGGAAGTTGGATGCCGATGAAAACCATCCCATCTCCTACCCTCAAGGAGGTACTCAAACTCTGAAGCCAGCCATGAGCTCCAAGGTTTGCATTCAACTGAGATAAAAAGGGAATTGGCACTTATAAGCCCCACATAGGCCCATGACTCTGCATGTGTTATTCCTTCAATATTTTATTACAGTAAAAGATTTTTATCACACAATGCACAAGCCAAATAGTACCATAAAGTATATGCTTATGAACTTTCTGCCTGCTTACAAGACAATCTCCCCAGAGACAGGGAGTTTTTGTTCTTCTAGGTCTATTTTCTAAAGTACTTGAACATCAATTCCTTTTGTCTACTATGTATATATGAGGGTCGCTGTGAGATGGACCCAACTTGACAGAACTTAATAGCCAATAACAACAACAAAAACAATATATGTTGTATAGGATTTTTATTATAAAATTTCTAGTTTTGCTTTCTTCTCCCTTTCCTAATCCCAGTTACCACCCAGATTTCCCTTTCTCTCATTCCTGCCAGGCTTGTTACACTGATGGAATTGAATTCTTCATGCCCATGCTATTTCATAACAGTTTTATATGTTTTTATCTTGGAATTATTATTTTTCACTCAATTAGTTTTCTATGTATCCATCCCCTCTAAGCTTTCAACATGATTTTTAAAAGTCAAGTAGTCTTTCAATTCCTTGTTTCAATTCTTTAGCATCTGCCAGTCCTATCACTCCCACTGACCCACCCGTGGGTTCCCCCCCCTCTACTCCCCTTCCCCTCTCCAATACTGACTGCACTCTTTAACTCCATTTCAGAACCAGTCTGGGGTTTTGGGGTCCTGGATGCTGTCTGGGATCAGACTGCTAGAGTCCTTGCCTGCTGGAGGAAGATGTCACTGAGAAAGCCCTGTCCCAAGACCGAGAGGCACAGGGCTAAGTGAGGCAGGTTGGCAAAAAGCAGAGACCCAGAGCCAATTTGACAAGAGCAACACAAACTATATCAAAGACTCTGATGGAAGTGCTGTCCATTACATATACAGAAGTAAAATAAGCCAAAGGGAAGAAAGATGGACACTGCAGCACACACCTGGATATGGATGGAGGAGAGGACAGCTAGGGCGGTAGGTGGGGAGGGCATGATGCCGGTTTCATTGTTATGATTGTTGTTGTTGTTGTTGTTGTTGTTGTTGTTATTATTGGCAATACTTGGAGGCTGAACACGGGGCTTCACACGGGCTTTCTCAAGTGCTTAACTACTAAGCCACATCTCAAGCCCATGTTTTTCCTTTTTATCTTGAAACAAGGTCTCACTAAGTTACACAGGCTACTTCTGGCCTGGAGCTTGCAATCTTCCTGCTCAGCCTCCCAAGCTGCTGGGGTGACAGGTGTGCAACACTGCATCTAACTTGATGTTGGTTTTTATTAGGCAGCTTCAATAATTGGTTTTAAGAGGAAAGAATCGTCAATGGAAAAGATCCAAATACAACTTCTTACTGTACTGAATGTATTAAGTGATTAAGCATCAACATTAGTGGGCTGAAATCCATGTCATCAGATATTCCTCAAAAGCAATTTTATTTATTTTAAAATATGAATATGTTTCCAGATTGAACTGTGTTAACAAGCAGGTTGTTGCAAAAATGAGTTCTATTTTAAAATATTTTTGTTAAGCTAATGAGGCAATTACAATTAACATTCTAATTTTCAAAATTAATTTAAACTTCATTATCGCCACTTAACTATGCATAATAATAGAATAAAGCTAAGAGAGTTATTTTGAGAATAAAATTGGTATTTATTCAACTGCCTATGGCTTAAGTGCTATATAAGTGTAGACTGTTGTTACTATTATAAATAAATTAGTTTAATTTTCACATAAGCTCAGAATCAAGTTATTCTTAAACTTTGATGAGTTTTAAATGGATGTGTTATTTTCAGGATAACATTGAAACAAGTAGTGTGGAGAAGGGGCCCTGAGACTCAGCAGCCGGCATTAGTAGAGATTTGTATCCCTCCTTCCAGTCAGTGAAGTGCATCTATTACTACCCTGTCGGAAAGGTCATAGGAAAACAGGTACAGCAAGGAGGCAATGCTGCTTGCCTGTTGGTCCTCAAGATTCCACTGGCACACGTCTCCTGATGGCATCTCCACCCAGAGAATCCTCGCCAGTACGAAAATGAGAAAGAAAAATAACTGAGGACTGCAAGGCAGAGGCAGAACAAACTCCACCAGGAGACACAGCCCCATTTCAGCATGACGATGCACAGGGGGTACAACTAAATTTGGTCTTTTACTAAGAAACCAATAAAGTAAATAAAATAAAGTAAATTGATGTGTTAAGGGTTGGCAGTTACATTATCTTCCATTCGATTTCCAAATGGCTTTGCTGAAATACAGTTCATGCACAGTACAATTCACCCATTTGAGATGAAAAAGTTAATGTTTTCTTTATAAATTTCCAAAGTCATGCACCAGAGACTACAGTCTAATTTTAGAACATTTTCAATACTCTGTAAAGAAATCATATTAGCATTTACTCCAAATCCCTCTCCATTTCCTGACGATCCGGAATGCATTCCTACTTCTGTGGAGCTGCCTATTCTGGGCACTCAAAGAAATGGAATCCTACAGCCTGAGTCTCTCCTGTCTGGCTTCTTTCACTTAGAGTGATGTTTTCCAATCTTCTCCATGTCATCATATGTATTAGAACTTCATTCTTTCACTCCCAAGTAATATTCCTTATATGACTATATGGCTTTCTGTTTATTCACTCATCAGTTGATGGACATGTAAGTTTACATGTTCTGGGCTGTTATGCATAATGCTTTTATGAACATCCATGTACAATTTTCACATAGCTGTGTATTTTCGTTTACTTTGACATTTAGTTTTTATTTGTTTTTGCAGTACTAGAGGGTTGAACCCAGGGCCTCACACATGCTACACAAATGCTTTACCACTGAACCACACCCCAGCCCCTTTTTTATTTTTTATTTTGATACAGGAGCTTCCTAAATTTCACAGGCTCCCTCTGGCCTCCACTTTGAAATCCTCCTGCCTCAGCCTCCTGAGTCACCAGGATTTTAGGCGTGTGCCACCTTGCCCAGCTGACATCAGTTTTAAAGTAACTTTTGTCTTCTTTCATAATTGAAATCAATATATTTTTCCATCATGGGAAGGTTTTATTACTAATAAATTTAAGCCTCTTAGTATTTTTAATTGACTGCTATCAATAAAATCCTAGTTGCTGCAATAAGTAGGTGAACTGTTTTCAAAATTGCATCCATGGGGCAAATTCCATCTTATTTCCATGGCAGTTTCTAATGTTGAAAGTAGAAGGTACTGTTAGATGTAATTGAAATCTCTGCCCATTTGTGTCTCTGAATAATGAAAATCCTCTCGTGCATAGAGAGCTGGTGGTACTTAATTTAAAATGTGACGATCCATTCATTTGGTTTTGTGAGTCCTAATTATCTTCAAACCCTGCAAAGAAAGGTGATTCTTCTGTGACTATGACACCTCAAAGTCAGTAACAATAAATAGCTGATGCAAGGCGTGAGGTTCTTGGTTCATTGAAGTGGGAGATGAGACCTTCCCATAGGGCGATGGGGCCACCCCCATGAGCAGACCCAGAGTCCCTGTGACACTGGTCTGGAAGCCCCCATCCACGTTGGGCACCCCCCACTGACTGAGGTGATGCACAGGGTCCTGGGCACTGCATAGCAATAAAGCAGAGGCTGGAATAAGGTTAGATTTGCTCTTCCCAGATCATGAAGATGCTGAAGGTCTGGCTTGCCATCTTGAAATATAAATATGCCAGTGGAATAGAAGGTCTCTGAACCCACTTTTTTCTCCTCATTCTGTGGCCAGTGCACGGGCCCCAGGCACTCTGTGGGATGGGGGTCCCTTCTTGCGGGGGACCCTCATCTTGTGGAACCCCCCATGCCCAAGACATAGGTGGCTTATGTTACCTCAGGAAGGGAGATTTTGTCAAGTAATCTGGTGAGTAAACAAGATCTAAGAAAATCATGCTAAGCACTTCCAAGCACTGGATACCTCCTGGGAACATCTTGGAAGCAGCCTTTTAGTGTAAATAGGAAGAAGCTACATGGTGTTTTTATGTATTATCCAAAGAAGGCCTGCAGGGACTTTTCTAGCCAGAACATTTCAGCAACACTTATTGTCTCTTTGTTCTTTTTTGTGCTGCTTTCTTCCCTTAAAAGTGAAACACACATTCTGTAAAAGCCGTCATTCATGCTCATCATTGTATAGTCTAAGTACCATTTGAAATAGTTCCTATAGTCAGGTGGCAGCCAGCCCTAACACAAAAAAACAAAACAAAACAAAACAAAACAAAAAAAACTTTAACCAAATTCCACAGACTTCCAAACCTTATTTGGGATCTTTAACAGGAATCCCCTTGGGAGAAGGACCTGGCAACCCCCTCCCAAAAATGAATCTGCCATTGAAAACCCTATGAACAGCAGAGAAGCACTGACAATAATGTTTCCCCTGTTGTACAGAGGGTTGCTATGAGTCGGATACCAACTCGACGGCACCTAACAACAACAACAACAACAACAACAACAACAACAACAACAACAACAGGAATCCCAGAGACACTCCTGCTTGTATAGCTAAAAGCACCTGGTCTGGAGTCCTGCTCTCGTCACTAACACCCTGTTCCCCTTTATTTATTTAAAATTGAATTGAGTCTTTGTAATTCATGAATCATAAGAGCATGTTTGAGCAATTTACCAGCCAGGGAATAAAGAGAGAGCAATGGATGTGGGAAGTGCTGGGCTGCAGGGTGCGGGGATCCTCAGGTCCAGTTCAGTCCTAGATACTAAGCTCTATTCAGTCCAGCCCTTGCTCAGTCCCGTTTTCCACTGTGAGTGAGAACTCAGGGTGGTGCCAAGTGGATAATTAATTGAAAAAATATAATCTTTCCCCTCATGCAAACACTCCATCTCCTTATGCTGCTGCCTCTGATGGTTTTGCATCTCTCTTGAGGGAAAGGAAGCTATTTTCTTTTCAGTAAAGCCGAAGTGTATGTGCGGGTAGCCCATTTGGGCCGAGGTTGCTGTTGCGAGACAGGAGCTTTGATTTGTCTCTTTTTCTAACTAAAGAGAAAGCCCACAGCTGCTTTCTAAGCTTGGTCATTTAGTGGTGGGGACCAAACATTGGCTCTAGAATGTGTATTTTGGTGATACAAAGTGAGGTGCTTAATAGATGCTCAGCCTATCCCAGAGGGCTGATGGTCCCCTCAGAGGACAGCTGCACAGTTTACTAACAACCAGGCCCTGCCAGGTGAGAGAGAAATGGAAGCATTGTGTATCAGTCAGACATCAACCCTACAGTGCTGTGTAACACAATTTGATACCCCTAAACAACACAAATATATTTTCTTTCTCTCTCTCTCTCTCTCTCTCTCTCTCTCTCTTTCTATTTTTTGCAGTACTGGGGGTTGAACCCAGGGCCTGGCGCTTGCGTGCTTTGCAAGTGCTGGACCACTGAGCAGCACCCCCAGCCCCCCCCCCTTTTTTTTTAGATTTTGAGACAGGGTCTCACTAAATTACGCAGACTGCCTATGGTCTCGAACTTGTGATCATCCTGCCCCTGCCTCCATAGTCGCTGGGTGTTGAGGGACGTGCTTAGATGGATGTGAGATTTATTCAAAACAATTCAATTTGTCACAGTATGTTTCTACTAATTCTTCATATTTCAGTTCTAAACTCCTTCCAAAGACCCTTAATATCCCTAGCATTGGCAGTCTGGAATTTAAGGCCTCACAACATCATATGCCTCGGCTCCTAACATTATCTAAGTTTACAATTATGCCTTTATTATTTTCAACCTTATTGACTTGCTATCTGTTTCTGACATCAGGAAACAAGTTCTATTGGGAAAGCTTTTTCATTTTCATTGTATTTTTCATAAGATACAGGGTCATGCCTGGTCCATAAAGTCCACTTAGTTCTAACCTATTTGATGAAAGAATAAATTAATCCTCCTTGTGTTTAGAAAATGCGCTTTCTCAAATACCTGGATCTGGATAAGAATATTGATCTTAAAATTCACTCATCCTCCAAATATCATTCAAACCTAAACTTTGTGCTGAGGCCCAAGACATGATATTCATATGACTTATGTGTGACCTGGGTGCACTTGTACTCCAGTGACTTGGGAAGCTGAGGCAGCAGGGCCATGAGTTCAAGACCAAAGGCAGCCTGTGCAACTTAGTGAGATCTTGTTTCAAAATAAAAAATAGGAAGGGAGCTGGGGTGTGGTTAGTGGCAGAGCACTTGCCTAGCATGTGTGAGGACCTGGGTTCAAACCCTTAGCACTAAAAACATACAAACAAACAAATAAACAAAGGCTTGTGTGTGTGTGTCCTAAATGCCTGGTTGGAGGTGTACAAGTCTCTATCTCCATGGAGCCTCCATTCCTGAACAAGAAGCTTATGAAAAAATTGCCAGTTAAAGGTAACTTCAGATATGAAAAATGTTATAAAAGGAAATTAAGTAGGCAGCATAAAAGAGAGTCATGTGTTGGGGGTTAAAGAAAGTAACTATGAAGGAGTGACCCAAGCTACACAAAGTAGAGACCATTCATTTCATGGGTAAGTAATAGCACACACAAAGGCCCTGTGGTGGGCACAGGAGGACTCTGGGCCTCTGTGGAGAGGTCAGCAATGTCTCCTCTGTAAATCCGCAGACTGCATCATGCTTTTTCATTTAATTTTTATTTTACAGTACCCGGGGATTGAACCTTGGGCTTCCCACGTGCTGGGTTTGCTGTACTACTGAGCCACACCCAAGACCCCTTTTCTATTCTTATTTTGAGTCAGGGTCTTGGTAAGTTGCATAGGCTGCCTCTGCCCTTGAACTCAAGATCCTCCTGCCTTGGCCTCCAAGTCGCTGGGATGCCAGGCACATGTCATGCCCTTGACTAAAATGGTTGATTTGCCTTTTTTTTTGGAGGTGGGGTGCTGTGCTGAGATGGCACCCAGGGCCTTGTGCTTACTAGGTCAGTGTTGGACCACTGAGCTGCATCTTCAGTCTCTGCTCTTCACAAAGGGATAAAAATGAAGCTGTGATTTTCAGTTTGCTTCACACGCTCACAGATGTTTTCAGTTGTAGCATCTGGGCAAGAAATGTGGCCCACTGGCCCTCCTTTATGGGAGCAGCTGTAATTTCTGCCCCAGCTACTAACATCGACATGGCACCTGTTAGGAACCACACAGTGGACTAGGGACTGAGCTTTACTTACTACACTGAAATTATAAAAGTGCCCAGCCAGACAATGATTTGTGGATTTCAATATTTAAGACTAGCATAGTCCATCTCAGCATTTCACAAAGAATTAGTTGTAATCACTGGTTTTATTCGAGGTGGTGATTGGGCCATTGTAACATCACTGAATAACACTGAATTGCAAAATGACTCCTGCCACATTTCCAGTGCATCCCGGTAGAACAATTAGTTTGACATATGGGGGATTTTGAAACATCACTTGAGTGTTTTTTAATCCCCCTTTCATTAAGACTCAAGCCAGCTCCCTTTCAGAGCCTTTGCTACCGACCAGTCTCAGAGGTAATTTAATAACATCACTGTGTTTTTTCCCTGGATGGACGTCCCCCTTGCCTTTCGCTTATGACAAGTAATACCGATTTTCTATTTATAACATACTCTGAAAATAAATCAACTCATGTGGGATCCATTTAAAAATTACCTAGTGCATAGGATAGAGGTCTTATAAATATTGAAAACTCATAAAGGTGGTTTAAAGAGGTGCGGAGAGAAGGGCTTGAAGCACAAATCTAGAATAGACGTGGCTGAAGCTGGGAACACAGGAGTCCATATTTTCCTCACCCACTGTGCACATTTCAGGACTACCAAGATGTCTTCCAAAGGCCAAGTGGAGCGCTTCCTAATGGGCAGCGGGACCTGGAATGCTGGAGCTCAGGGAATCATTATAAAGCCACAGAAAATAGGGCTCCAGGGAGCTCACGATCACTCCAGCCTCTTCCCTTCTTTTAAAAATGAATTGGCCCTTACGGTGAATGAACACAGTCTATGACCCAGACCAAGGCACATTCTAAGCAAAATCAGTCACTACTAACAATTGCACCAGAAAAAGAGGCAAGAGAGAAAGACGCAATCTTACTTCTGTGCAGGTAAACTGGAGAACAGGCTCACCTTACCATTAGTGACATCGTTACCCCTATTTGGGAGCGGTTGCTCAAGGATTTAAAAGACATGTTCTCTGCCCCCAGAGAAGCCGGGGTAACAATTCCCTGGCTAGAATTTTTCCACGCCTGTGGTCTGCACAGTGTTGGGTCTTCATGTGGCTCCATGAGGACCAACTCTGAGATTCCTTCTGAAGCTCTGCCTCTTCCTCTGGAGTCTAGATGTGCTCTGCAAACTGATTTTTAAAAACTTTATTGGCATATAATAATCATACATATTTATGGGACACAATGAGATGTTTCTATACATGAATACATGATATAAATATCAAATCAGAGTAATTAGCATATTCATCACCTTAACCATTGATTGTTCCTTTACCTTAAGAACATTTAAAATCCTCTCTTCCATCAATTTGAAATACAGAGTGCATTATTGTTAGCTGTAGTCACCCTGCTGTGCGATGGAGTGCCAGACTCATTCCCCCATCTAACCATAACTTTGTACCTATTGGGCAACCTTTCCCCATCTCTCCTCCCCCTATTCTTTCAGCCTCTAGGAAACACTATTTTCCTCTCAACTTCTATGAGATGGCCTTTCTTGGGTTCCATATGACTAAAATTATTCAGTATTCATCTTTCTGTGCCTGGCTTATTTCACTTATAATATCCTGCAGGTTCATCCATACTATAGCAAATGACAGAATTTCTTCCTTTTGGTGGCTAAATAATACTCCATTTTGTGTATATACATTTTCTTCATGAACTCATGTGTTTATCGACATTTAGTTGGTTCCTTTTACTGGATATTGTGAATAGTGCCACAATAAACTTAGAAGATGTCTCTTTGACATGATTTCATTTCCTTCACTGAACTGCCAGGAGGATCCTGGGAGCTGATTTCTACCCTTGGGACTAGGCATTTAGCTCTGCACTTCCTGGAGAGAGCAAACTTGCCATTTCAGAAACCATCTGTGGTTTAACTCCCTTCAGAGGATGGCCAGGCCCAATTGAACAAAACACCTTCAGGGCACTCCCCTTGCACATGGCTGCCCCTTGGTTACCCCAGGCCAGCAAAGATCCCTTCATGCAAGCCCCAGTTCAAACACCTGGAGCTCCACGCTCCGTCTGTCCCAAGGCACCTGCTTCACCCTCCTTTCTTTTCTTATTGTTCTCACGGCTCAGCTTGGTCAATGGGATGATATAGGTTTAACCAAGAGAAGTGACATAAAAGCCCTGAGATGCTGAAGAAATGAGACGCTTCCACTACAAAGCAACCATCAGCCCTTCATGAATACACATTTCTCCATCAACGACAGATGTGTGGAGAGGGAAGTTCACGGTAAGTTCTGTGTCTGGGCTCAGTTTTAATAACAGGCAGCACTGTGGGCTGGAGGCAGAGGCTCCTGGGGCATCCTCTGGGTTTCAGGGGATTTGAGCCAAGGCAGAGGTGGCACTGTGTGCAGATGGGATGGCCCTTTGGCCTTTGGGGACAGAACAGCCTGGTTAACAAGGGCCTTTGAGGACATTCTTTGAAGTCCTCTCCTGTTCCCTGGCGACTCAGGCCAGCCAGCCAAGCTGTAAACTGTTTCCAAAGCCTGTTGGCTTCAAAATGCTTTTAAGATATGTGACTTCTTGAAATCCTCAATGGGTGAGATATTTTTGGTGGCTATGAACAGACACAGCCTCTGCCTCTCATTAGTTATCCTCTAGAATATAAGGGAACTGTGAATGTGTGTGTGTTCTCAGCCCAACAGATTGAACTCAGGGCCTTTCTATTTTAAATGGAGTGATATGGTTCATAAATATTCATCAAACACAAGGAAGCCTCCAGGTCATCAGGCTCTGGGCCAGGAGGATGGGCAGGGAGGTCCCTCTTCTCTGCAGGGAGCCCGCTTTCCTGAACCCATGAGTAGCTCGCTGCACCTGGGAGCAGGGAGGGAACTCATTCCACAGGGATCCACTGAGGGCTGGAGGGTGTGGCCAGGATCTGAGGGGCAGAGCACATAGGAGTCTCTGTCTGCTTTCAAGCAGGGCTTTCTGCACCTCTACCTACTTTCCTGTGCCCCAGTCACACTCACACTTACCAGGCAGCTCTCTCCATGTCAGCATCCATATATCCTGGACCCACACACCCACACGGAAACGTATATATACACTGTTGTCAGGTGCCATCAAGTTGGGTCTGACTCAGCCCTCGTAAGTACAACAGAACAAAGCACTCTCCGGCACTGTGCCATGCACGTGATCTTTTTATGTTGGAGCCCAATGTTGCAGTCACTGTGTTTCTTCTCATTTTGAGTTGTGCCACATCAGCAAAAGGAGGTCCCAAGACCTTGACTCCATTCCCATCATTAAGGTCCACTTTACCTCGAGGAAATAACTCTTTCCTAGTCATTTCTTGAATGTCTTCCAGCATAGGGGGCTCATTTTCCAGCACTATATTTAGCAGTACTTCTCTGCTCTTCATAGGATTTTCAATGGCTATTTCAGGAGTGGGCTGCTAGGTCCTTCTCCTTAGTCTGTGTTAGGCTGGAAGCTCAGTTGAAACCTGTCCACCATGGGTGGCCCTGCTGGTATCTGAGATACCAGTGGCATAGGAGAAGGAGAAGGAGAAGGAGAAGGAGAAGGAGAAGGAGAAGGAGAAGGGGAAGGAGAAGAAGGAGGAGGAGGAAGAGAGGAGAGAAAGAAGAGGAAGGCGGAGGAGGAGGAAGAGAATGGAGAGAAGGAGGAGAATAAGAAGGAAGAGGAAGGAAGAGGAAGGAAAGGAAGAGGGAAAGAGAAAGAGGATGGTGAGGAGGAAGTAAAAAAAGAAAGAAAGATTAAAATAATAATCTCAGAGGTTTTCTGTTTGAAGGTTTTCTATGCAATCTCTTTAAACTAAAATAGGCTATATTTCTAGGGTGATGGGTATAAAATTCAAGTCAGTCGCCTCATTTCCTAAAATGACTTCTCACCGTGAGGGACTTCTTACTTCTTTTGACCCTCTCATAGGACCTGCTGCCAGTCTGGCCACCTCTGAAGTCTCTGCACAATTAAGAGAATAAACAAGTCACACCCATAAGTCTCTGGCAGCTGCTTATTCCTGCCTGTCATGAAGTAGTGCTGAGAGCAAAGTTCTATCCTACCTGACTCTGAGCCCTTCCAAGGTGGCTACATTGGAGTAGGTTCCAGATTTTTGGTCCTCAGGAATATTTTGCAGTTAACCAGAAGCAAACCCAAGCCACGTAAATCTGTTTCAGATCAGAAGGTGCTGTGTGTTCAGAGAGCCGAGGCTATCCCACTGCTAATAATCAAGGGAGGCTGAATTTCCTTTGATGGGGACAGAAACTGAGAGAACAATCACAATCAAAACACAAGCAGTGGCTCAAAGAGAAATATCTGAGTTTAATTAATGTCACTGGTGCGGCTTGCTCGGTCTAGGTTACCATTTTCTCCAGGTGGATAGCATTGTTTGCTGATAAATTCCAGCTACATAATTTGTTCCAATTGATGATAAAATCACACACAACTAGCATTTGTTTTCTTCTTCTGAACACTGCACTATCCTTTGGAAGTATCACAGAAGGCAACAAAGTAGTCCTTCAGGGTTTAGACCAATTAGATGATTAAGCAACTAACTCAGAACAGTGAAGGAAAAACAGTCTGGATTACTGAGTGTTGGGGATTTTAAAAATCTACCCCATAACTAGGGTCCCTCATGTTAGCCTGAGGGGCTGACCCCTAGTTGACCCCAGGGCCACATCTCACTCACTCACACCTACCCCTCCCATCAAGTGAGTGAAGATGGTGCCTGACCAGCCTGGTCTGCCTCAACTACCTTAATCCTGATTGGCTGTCCTTGGCATCTTCATTAAATAACTGCCCCTACCTGGCAGGTATGTCAGTTTACCTGCTGTACGTGTCAGGTGTGTGCCCTGATTGGCTAATCCCAGCACGTAAACCCCTCCAGGACCCTATATAAGCAGGGCTCCCGGACTCCCTTCACCCCTACCACTTCTGACCTTCCCTCATCTGCTCCCTGGACCCCATCACCTCGACCAGGGCTCCCTACTCCAGCAGACTCTTCAAGCAAGCCAACGGAGTCAAGACCAGGGGCCCCAAAGGACCAAAGGCTACAATCAAGCCACAAAGAGCCTCCCAATTCCTCCCATCCGCCCTCCCAGAGAAGGCGAGCTGCAAGAGTCAAGACCAACTGACCTCCAGCCCTGTGGAACACTAGCTGCTGTAGCTGCGCCTTTAAGGCTGAGCTATTCCAGCACTCAGCCTGCAGCATGGAACCAGGACCAGCATAGGGCCAGCACTTATAGAACTTGCTTAGGGTTTGCTTGCTTGTTGCACCCCACTTGGGGAGCACCCAATAAACCTTCCTTTCCTGTTTCCCGGTTGAAGGTCTCCCAAAGTCCTTCATTGGTGCCACTAGCCATTACACCAAACCTGGATCCGTGGGTCCCCGATACCCATGTGGTGTCTGGGCAGGGCTCTGACCTTTGCCGGGCCTGAGCCAAACCCCGACAACTGAGCAAACAAACAGTTTCATTGGCTTTGGGGGCCACACTTTCTGTGGATACTTTGTCTTCCCAACTGCTGCTTCATCAATCCTGTTCCTGCAACCCCCCACCCCACACCAGGCCTAGGAGAGAGCGAACTTTCTAGTCACCCGTGCCCTGATGTCCCTGTTGCCCCCTTCCCCTGTGAGGTAAGGCACATCTCGGCGCAGAGCATCCTTTCCTCTCAATGTCCACACTGATCAAGAAGGTGCCACTAGGCAGGCAGCAGAGTGAGGCCTGGACTGTCCTACACCAAGGGCCCCAGGCACTTCAGAGCAGATGGCTGTGTCTTTGATGGAAGCCAGAAGCTGTTGGCTTGCGTTTAAGGGGTGGATTATAAACTGTTAGGAATCTTCAAATGCTAGTTATATGCAGTATAATGAGACTCTCCCATGCTAACAGTCTTTAAAACTGGGGAAGAGAGCAGAGTAGATTTTGGTCTCTTGTTCCCCACTCAATTTTGGAAGCAAACACTTATTAAATGAAATAGCCAATGGATTTATCAGAGCTAACTATACCTTGTTTACTCTTCCTTTCAAAATTTCTCTCTCTCTCTTTATCTCTCTCCTACACACACACACACACACACACACACACACACGTGCACACAGACACGCACACATGTGCACACACACAGGTGGGTGTGAATAAGTTAATTTGGTCTATGCTTAAACGCAATTGAATACAATAAGCTACATCATTGTCACATCATCACGTTAAAAGCTTGATTTTCTTTTCCCTTCACTCTTCCATCCATGATTTTTGTGACAAGGATGCATTCCTTGACCAACTGTAGCTAAGTTGCTCTGAGCTCTCTCCTCAGTCAGGCCCATGGGAGTTGAGGCTTTCAGCATGAGTGGTTCATCTGCCCATGCTCTGAACCCTTGAATCAGCCCTGCACAGCTTCTATCAGCTCAAGGCCATGATCCCAGGACAGCAACGCCAGCCTCCTGTGGTTTCTCATAGAGAAAGCTCAACCCTGCTGAACTTCCTGTTCGTTCCAGAAAATCCTGCTGACAGGTCCCTGCCTTCCCTTTCTTTGGAGTATTTCCTTTAGAAAAGTTGTCATTATAAATTCTTTCTCTACCACTCTGAAATAAAAACCTTCTCCCACTCTCCTAGTTTTGCAAAAGAGGAACTTGAGGGGCATCTTTGTCAAGAACCTGGGCACTCTCCTTTTAAAGTAATCCTCAAGAAAGATGGAGCCCCTCTCTCACGGTCTTGGTGGTAGGAGAAGAGCTTAATTTGGATAAGATCCATTAAACACACACAGGTGTCTTAATTACATCAAACACCCATCTCTATGCTCCTCTATTTTAGCTTACTACACCTCAGGTTTTAAAAAGTATTCTGCTTTTGTTTCACCAGAGTTGGGATCATTTTTTATTGAAATATTTCACCCCTGCTGCAGCAGTCTGTGTCAAATTCATCTTAATCATTTTGAACAAGTTTCTGGCTTTGTTTCTGACATGTGAAACATAGTAGGAGATCAAAAAATACTTGCTAAATAAGCTGGGCACTGTGGTCCATGCCTGTAATGTCAGTTACTGGGGAGGCTGAGGCAAGAGGATGGAGAGTTCAAGGCCAGAGGCAGCCTATGCAAGACCGTACCTCAAGATAAAAAAATGGGGGCCTGGGTTCAGCTCAGTGGTAGAGTTTGTCTAGCATGTTTGAGGTCCTGGGCTCAACCCCCAGTACTGAAAAAACACTTGTTAAAAAAATCAGTGCATACGTGGAGACTTATAAGACAAGTAATCTGGTGTCCTTATGCGAAACACGGCAACATTCCACGTACATAATTGGTCCTTAACAGACAGCAGTGAGTGAAGAAGTGGATGGCCAGCGCTTGGCACTACATTGTGCAGCTGTCTTTGTCAGAAAGTCTTTTAGTCCATTGTTCTTCTCTGAGTCCCAGTTCCCTGGCTGAAATAATGGAGCTTCTTTTTGCCCTTAAGCAAAGCAGTCACTTTAGGGGCAATCTCCTACACTTACGAGTTGGATGTTGCCACCCCTTTAAAAGATAGTCAATGCTCCTTCCAAGTTTTGTTTTGTTTTGTTTTGTTGGGTTTTTTGTTGTTGTTAGTTTTTGTTTCAGCTAAAACTCTTTCAAGAAGCTTATGAGAAACTGAGGTCATAGTCACTCTGACTCGTTCTTTTAGGTGACCTAGAGTAACTTTTTGGGAGAAGGACCTGGCAATCCACTCCCAAGGCAATCCTGAAACAGTCAGCCATTGAAAACCCTATGAGGGTCGCTATGAGTCGGATACTGACTTGATGGCACCTAACAACAACAACAACAGAGTAACCTTTGGGCTTGGGTTTAGCTCAGTTGGTACAGTGCCTGCTCTGTACTCTCTGAGGACCTGGGTTTGGTCCTTGACACCACAAAAATTGGAGAAGGATATAGCAGTCCACTCTCTACACAATCCTGAAATAATCAGCCATTGGAAACCCTCTGAGGGTTGTTAGGAGTCAGATGTGACTCAATGGTACCTAACAACAACAATAACAAGAGTAAATTTTTTTCATTATAATACTAAAGTAAGCATTCAGGTCCATCATCTCTTTTTTTTTTGAATATCTGATCTATGAACTTAAACTGAGCATGTTCAGAAGTATATGCCTAAACTGAGCATGCTTTCACAATTGTATACCTTGAGCTGAGCATGCTCAGCAATGTGTCTACCCCTCTATAAATTTTCCTATATGCATATGTACAGTCTTCCCAAATAAAATCCCCATGCTTTATTTATTGGGGGAGAATTGCTTTGCAAATGACTGTATAGCTCTCCTTACTTGCTACAAGTAATAAACCTTTCTCTGTTTTTTTAATCTTCTCGTTTTGCTTGTTGCCTTTGCCATCAAATCAGTTACACTTCCTGAGGTGGCCTCTGGTGCCTCTTCCAGCTGTGGTGTTCACTAATTTATGGATCACAAGGTTTGGTCACTTTCATCAGTCATCACTTCCTGTGTGCTCACAAGAGTACCTCACAGAAGTCCCCATGACGTCTCTACCACAGCTTCCTGGTTCTAGCAGACACACAAGGTTGCTCTGCCCACTGCTGATGCCTCTTCTATCGTCTCCCACAATGAGCAAATTCCAGGTGCTGCTTGTCCCTGGGATGTTTTACTCATTAACTACTCAGCCTTTTGTTTGCCAACTATGCATTTACATTACAGCTTCCTTTGGCTTCCTAGCTTCCTAAATGAACATGTGGAATGATTAACTAATTAAACTAATAAATCCATTATTTAAGGTTTATTTTACTTTGTTCAAGGCTTTGAGGAGCACTTGTTCTTTTCCAACCATGAAGCCAATGGCTAATTGTAGAAAAGAACCTGATTTCCAGAGAGAGCACAAGATGTGCACCACTCATTGGTTAGCTCTGAAGAAAGCCCCCAAACTCCTGGGTGTGTTGCTTTGACCACTTTGAAAGCTTTCTGAGGACATATGGGTCAAGAAATATTTGTAGTGGAATAAAAGTTATGTGTCACTTTAAGTGTGGATGAAACCTACTTGTCACAAAAGTCAGACATAGGGATTACCCTCTAAGCTGGTTAATGTCTTCATCTCCACGATCTCCTAGATGTTTAACTCTGGAAAAGTTAACTCACACTCTTGACCTCAGAATTTATGCATATAAAAATAAAACAAAGTACTGAACCAGGGGGTTCTTGAATGAATGTGTACAGTCACCTGTGTTTGGTCCATGGCTGATGCCCAATTACTGTTAAGTAATTTCCAAAATTCTTAGTTGCTGAGAAGGGTAATAAAAAGATCTATCATTGGTTGAGGAATAGCTTTTCAAAGATAAAGAAATAATAATGTACTAAATGTTAGTATTATGTATTATAGTAATACATTCTTGGGAATATGTTATTAAATTAATATTAAAATAAGTGCAGTTTAGAGTGAAGGATTTTATACTTTCTTCTTTCTTCCTCTGTTCACACTTGTTGTTAGATGCCGTTGAGTCATGTCTGACTCAGTAACCCTTATAGGGTTTTCAATGGCTGATTGTTTCGGGATTGCCTCAGGAATGGATTGCCATGTCCTTCTCCCATTTTTTATGGTGCTGGGAACTGAACCCAGGACCTTGGAGACTGCAAGAGCAGTGCCCTACCAACTGAGCTAAGTCCTAGCCCTGTTCACACTCACAGCTGTTCAAAATTCTAATCCTTAGAACCACTCCATTGGAGCATACACAGACATTGGTTGAACTACTGAATTTGTCAATTGGGTCTTTCCTTGAAATGGCTTGAGAGGATGTTTCTCAAGAAGATATAGGTATAGGGATACTTCAGCGGTGAAGAGGAGAGTTCCAGGCTTCAATTTCTTTCATAAAATCTTTCAAATGATCTTTACTCCTCAGAACTCCCTCTGCACCTTCACTTTCCTTAAATTTCAGAAGGTATGTGGTTCCAGACTTTTCTTCTATGAGTTAATTGTTAAAAATCTTCTAATTTTTAGATTAGGGATTCATATAATCTAAATTTTGCATTGAAAATTATGTACTTTTGATGCTAATTGGTTATTTTTTGACTCCTTTTCTGATATGTAGTTTTCATCATTTCTTCTGGGATTTATTCATTTATTTTTGTTGCTGGAGATCAAATCCACCTGCTAAGCATGTGCTAGACCACTGAGCTACACCCCCAAACCCTTTTCTGGGACTTTAATTTTACTATCCAAAAGACCTTTAGAGTAAGTGATTAGACTGCTTACATGTTATTTCCTCCATATTGGTCTCTTATTGAGGATATGAGGTTACTTTAAAATTTAGTGGAGAAACAGACCAATAATAAATCAGTATTTTTTTATTTTGGATCAAGGATATAGTCATTTCAACATTCCTGATGATTCTTTCTGACACTCAGGACCACGGGAGATGATGATGATGATGATGATGATGATGATGATGATGATGATGATGATAGTAGTGGTGATGGTGGTGATGGTGATGGTGGTGATGGAGGTGATGCTGATGGTGGTGTTGGTGATGGTGGTGATGGTGATGGTGATGATGGTGATGGTGGTGATGGTGATGGTGGTGATGGTGATGGTGGTGATAGTGATGGTGGTGATGATGATGATGGTGATGGTGGTGATGGTGATGGGGATGATGGGGATGGGGATGATGGGGATGGTGTTGGTGATGATGCTCAGCTGTTTAACAGGCACTTTTTAGTCACTGTGATTTAAACATATTACTACCTACAGGATGGACTTATTGACATTATTAAATTTCATTTTTGTTTTTAAATGACAGATAAACATGTATACATTTATCATTTACCTGATGGCTTGAAATATATACATTGGAAATGGCTAAGGTGACTAACATATATGTTATCTCACAGAGTTGTCTTTTTTAGGAAGAACATTTTAATCCCTTAAGATTTTAAAGAGTATAATATATTGGTAACTCTAGTCACCACATTTTGTAACAACTCTCTTGAATTTATTCCTTCTCTCTAATTGAAATTTTGATCTTTGACTATCATTGCCCAAACACTCTCCCTGCACCACCAGGCAGCCTTTTACAGATGAATCAAAGCTTCAGAAAAACCCAAGTGCAAATATCTGTTAAGTAATCACAGAGATTAATTCTCGAATAATCCCTACAAAATTGAATAAGATACAATTTGGTTCAGAGTTTCCCTAAGTGGAGAAGGATTTAAATGACATAAAATATTAAATGGCATTGACTCATACTAAGAAAGCTCCTTCCTATTCAATTACCTTTTAATTCTTCCAGTGTTACCAAGGAGAAAAATCTCATTTTTGGCTAGAACATCATTTTCATTTCCCAAACATTAGCTAATTTCAATTTTTTAAAAGAAATTCTAACAACAAAAGATTGACGATTGGTGAGGACAGTTAGACTTTGTGTGTGTCCACCATGTTTTTACTTGGCCACATTCTGTATTGGGCAATGGGTACCATATTTTCATTAATGCAAATGATAGTTTTCTCTCAGATAAATTAATTTTTTCTTTTTAATAAGTAAATTAAATATGTGATTGAATTACTTAATCGTGAGGAAAAGTTTGGGAAGGTTAATAAAGCATGAAAACCACTGCATATAAAATATTATGTGTCTAGTGGGAACAGCCATAATAAAGCCAACAAGAAGAAGAAAAGTGGGGAAAAGAGATTTTCCCTTAGATATCCACCTCACTACCACTGACATCAATGTTTCTTTAAGAAATAGAGTCTCCCTGTTTGAGAACAAAGTTGAATAAGGCCATTTGGAAGTGAGCCAGTTATAGGCTGGGACTGTGGCCCTTGGCAGAGAACAAACCCGCATGATCAGAGGAAAGCACAGGTATGTGTCAGTCAGGCCTCAGAAGCGAAGGTGCATTGGCATAACCTGAGCAGGGGAGTCTGCCTCAGGAATACCTGCCTTCAAACCTTTCTTGGCCAATGCCTCTGTCTATGACCTTGGGTGAGTGATGAGACCCTGCTGATATCTAGATTCCTCCCAATCTGTGCATGGTCATCAGGATTCAAAGACACGACAAATGCAGAGTGATAAACACTGAGCTTTGTCTATGTAAATATTTTAACAAGTATAAGAGGCTATCGTTTTGGGGATCTTGCTCCTGCCTGTATTGGTGACCTAATACTGAACATATGATTAAATATATGTATAAATGTAGGGATAGATAGGCTACTAGATGGATAGACAGAGAGCCAGCTAGCCAGAGACAGCTAGATAGATAGCTAGATAGGTGCCGTTAGGCATGTCTAGAATCCCCTGACTCGGGAGGTGGAGCCAGGAGGATCACATGTTTGAGGCAGAGGCAGCCTGCACAATTTAGTGAGACCCTGTTGCAATGAGTCGGACACAACTTGATGGCACCTAACAACAACAATGAAGGGTTTGGGGTTCTATTCTGCTGCAGGGCAGCTGATGCGGGGTTCGTACTCCTGTAGAGACCTCAGGATCCAGCACATGGGCAGAAGCTGTGTGGAGTCATTTGTAAGCAGTGGGCACTCAGCCTCCAGAAGGCACAGATGCAGAGACCCTGAGGTCCAAAATCAGGGCTTGTAACCGTCCTCTTGGCTTGGAGAAAGTAGTAAAGGGTACATTTTAAAGCTGGTTTAAAAACTTTCTTGCTTCCTGTATTATAGCAACCTTTAAATGTGCAGACCATGGGATAGCCACCAGCTCTGTTACTCACAGGCTCTGGAATATGCACCAGAGGCTAAATGGCATGATTGGTAGACTTACTGCTGAGAAAATTCACCATGCACAGCAACTTCACTGGATCCAACTGCCTTTCAGGAATTACAACATTAATTCTAGAAATAGTGTGAGACCCCAGAAAGATAATTGACCTTCCCAATAGCTCTGAAAAATGAACCATGTCTTAAACCCATATTTCACAACTATTTGATTGAAAAAACCCACCATTATTTCTGTTATAATTTCAGGCGGCAGGAGGCCCTTTCTTATCTAGACTCTGTAGGTCCAGCTAGGATAATTGTGAAGAACAATTACCTAAGTGTCAAATACCTTATCTGTCAAAGTGCCAGAACATGGCCCTGTAATTAGCAGAAAGGAAGGTGACAGATGACCTGCAAAGTTGGGGTGGAAATGACTTTCTCTTTCCTCTGAAGGAAAACACAATGAGCAGGATCCAGAAAAAGCCACAGAAGCACGTCTGTATATGTTGACATGGAAGGAGCTCTCACATTTACAATCGAGCAACAAAATGTGAGAGGCAGGGCTAAGTGCAGGATCTGCTTCCGTAGGTAGTTTTGAAAGGGTGACCTATGCTTGGCCGTCCACCAGAGAACTCAGACAGTGCACATGCACGCATACACGACTCAGTGATGACTCAAGGCGGGAACAGGAGCTGACTGGTGGTGTGATAAGATAAACTTAATGCATACTTCCTTCTGTTGTTTGATTTTTTTATTATTATGGTGGTGTGTGTGTGTGTGTGTGTGTGTGTGTGTGTGTGTGTGTGTGTGTGTTGCTATTGAGGTGCTGGGCATCAAACCCAGGGCCTCACATATGGCAGAGGTGCCCTGTACCACTGAGCTGTATCCCCAACCCTCATAAACCTGGTTCTTAATCATATATAAACATTAATGTATTTCCTCAGGCATAAAAATAACTATGACGATGTTACCAAGCATTTCTTTCTGATCAGGAGTCAGATGATGTACAAAGGCCTCCAATCATGTCACCTTTCATCATGACTTTCCATGAAGAAGGGATATACAAAGCATTCCCATTTTACAAACTAGGAGTAAAGGCTGAGGAACTCTAAATAATCACCCAAAGATACACAAGTTCTTGCCCAGGGCTTCGACCCTGTGTTTCTATCTAGGAGGCAGACTGGTGAAGCCCTGTACCCTGAAGCCTTTTAGATTTCCAGCAGGTCATGGACTGGAGTCTTACAGACAAGGCTTTAGGACTCATTTTCTCAAGTCTGTGATGCTTTAAAGTTGTATAAAGGAAACTGGCCATGGGTTCCTAGAGGGAAGTTTTCCTTGTAGATTAAGTATTTCAGGATCATTTCATAATTTAACTCTTTACAAAATCAAAGGAGAAATTCTTACCAAAGGAGAAATTCTTATTCCTTTTTCCAAATTGCTGAAATTATTCTTTAAATAGTGTTTTGTTTTTCACAGCAGATAATTCCTGGGGTTTAATATTGCGACTCTGCCTTCAATCTTTGACTGAATTCCTTGATGATAATTTGCATATCATTATAAATAATTACTAGCAAATTTCACTTGCAAAGTTCTGCTCGGAACTGTGACATTTTCTCCGAATAACTGGTTCAATAAGCAAAATTGCATTCATTGATCTAAAGCTAAGTAAATATTTGATAAGATCTACCATGTATTCAACTCAGGAAAACAAGGAGCCCAGCCTTTACAGCTGGTGTCAAACTTCTCAGGACTGTTTTGTTGATCTTGCTCCTTCTTACTACAAATGGCTACAACTAGCAGCAATTTGATTTTTCAAGAGAGCACCTGAACTGAATGCTTAGTGATGCCAAACTAAATATATTTTTTCATCTTCTAGGATAATTACCTGTAAGAAAAGGAAAATAATAGGTCTTATAAATAAAAACTCAATTTAGTGTAGTAATCCTAAAGAAAAATAAAATATTGCAATCATCTTGTTTACATGTTTAAGAACAAGGAATATAAAGCTATTCATTAACAATGATAAATAACCTTTTCTTTCAGCTCTATATTAGGGTCAATTAAAGATAAAATTGAGGTGATAGGAGGCAGAGGCTGCAGGAATGAGCACAAGTTAAGGAGCCCCTGGGCTATGTGGTGTGGGTTCTGGCCCCAGAGACTTAGGGAGAGTTTCTCCAGCGATGGAAGCAGAGAGACGAGGCTGACAGTCTCTGAGATTTCCTGCTATTCTGTTTGTCAGAGAGGAGAGAATCAATAGCAGAGACAAATCATGGAGAGAGACTCAGGAACGAACACACAGACACACACACACACACACACACACACACACACACACGACCTGGAGGAGGGAAATGTTGCATCTGTGGAAATTAATGCCTAGTTTTTCTGTCAAGGAACCTACAACCCAGATTTTTCTTTTCTTTCAAATCTTCCAGATCAATGACTTTGTAAAATTTGTCCTTATTTATCACATTTCTATGGAGGTAATTTTAAATGTACATGAAATTGTAAGACATCATACAGAGAGACAATGTGTACAATTTACTTACTTTCTCCTTACAGCTAACATTTTGCAACTCTGTGATACAATATTCCATTAAGGATCTCACCACGAACACAATGTAACCAAGCTCATTCGGAGTTTCTCGGTTTTATTGGCATTTGCCTTGGCGGGGGTAGTTCTACGCAATTGTATCACCTGTGTAAATTCAGGAAGCTATGGCATCAAGGTGCATTTCCGCCAGGAGGCTCCTGTTGCTCTTTGTAGGAATGCTCACTTCCCCCGACAATAGCTGTGCATAACCCCAGGAAAACATTAATCTCACCTTTATTTCTATAATTATGCCATGGAAAAATCATCACAGAAATGAAACGGCCCAGTGTTCACCCTTTGGGAATTGCCTATTTCCTTTAGCATGATTCTCTGACATTTCTTAGGTTAGTTCATGCACTAACAATTCCTTCAGTATTACTGCTGAGTAGCATCCTGTGGTGTGCACCGACCTCAGCTTATTCTGCTATTCACCTACTCAAGGACAGCTAGACTGACCCCAACTTTGGACTATTACCAAAACAAAACAAATAAAAATCCTGCTACAAGCCATCATATGGGCATTGTGTCACTGGAATATTCTTTCTTAGTTGCATTGTAACTGCATGTTTTTGTTTTTGTTTTTATAAGACATTGACCAAGTATTTCCTGCCATCACTGTACCGTTTTACATTCTCACCAGCACTGTGAGACTGGTCCAGTCTCTCTGGATCCCCGCCAGCCTTTGAGAGTTCACACTTTTTTTTTAGTTTGGCCATTTTGATGGCTGTATAGTATCTCACCATTATTTTAGCTGTGTTCTTCTGATGTCTAATGATAGTGAACGTCTTTTCATGTCCTTATTTGTCATCTGTATATCTTCTTCAGTGAAATAACTATTCATATGCTTTGCCTATTTTTAAATTATATTGCTTATTTAACTTTTGGGTTTTGAGAATTCTTTATATATTCTAGTTAGCAGATGTTGATGAGATATGTAGTTTGCAAATATTCTACCAATTTGTTGCTTTAATTTTCAATTGTCTTAGTGCTTTTACTCAGAGTATAAGTTTTAACTTTTAATGAGGTCAAACTTATTTCTGCTTTCATGAATTTTGCTGCTTGTGCCATATTTAAGTTGTTTTTGTTTAGCATATCATTGTCCAATTTTCCAGCACTACCCAATGGAATGACTATCAATTTCACATTGATTTATTTTTCACCTGTGTCAAACATTAAAAATCAATGGACTGTCTTTGAGTCAGTTTATTTCTGGTTCGTTCTCTGTTCCATTGATCTATGTGTCTGTCTGCTTGCTAATATCATGCCACATTGGTTGCTATAGTCTTAGATGATTTTTCAATATCAAGTACCATGAGCCTTTCAACTGAATCATTTTTCTACATTGTGCTTGCTATTCTAGGTATTTTGCCTTTCCATATAATCTTTATAATCAGTGTTCCAATATCTACAAATTTTTTTCTGGGCATCTGATTGAGAATGTATTTTATCCCATGATCAAGGTAGAAAGAATTTGCCTCTTAATCTGGAACTTGGGGTGCACTCTTGTGATCTCAACTCTCAGGAGGCAGAGGCGGGAGGATGGTGGGTTTAAGGTAAACCTGGGCTAGTTATAAAGATCCTCTCTCAAAAAACAAACAACAACAAAAATAAATACATAAAATAAAAAGACAAAGTAGACCTCTTGAGACTAATTTTCCATTCTCTCAGCATTGATTTATACCACTAATTTGAGAACATGAGTCTTGTAGTTTCTCAAACATTGGTCCTTTATGCAATCCTTTTTTGGATTGATAGTGAACTATTTTGTTCTGGGAGTTCTATAGTGAATGGTTCTTCTTTGTTGACCTCTTGTAATTTTATTTGTCTGTGCTGATATAGAGGAAAATAAGTGACTTCTATATATTAAACTTGTTTTCTCCCACCTTGCTATATTTATTAGTACAAAAATTTGGTTGTTTGGGATTTTATATGTAAGTAATCATGTCCTCTCTGAATAAAGACACTTTTATTTCTTCCTCCCCTGCATGGATACATTTTATTTTTACCTATTACTTTATGGCAGTAGCTATAACTTCCACTGCAATGTTGAATAGAATTCCTGAGAGAAGCTATCTTTGCTTATTCTGCATCTCACTGAATTAAATATGATATTTGTGGGTAGTATCTTTTCTTTGTTTTAACATTCTTTATCAAGTTGAGACACCCCCGTTCTGTAGAGCACTATTAATTCTTATGATGGATAAGTGTTGGAGTCTATCAAATGATTTTTTTTCTTGCACCAGTTGGCATGAATATAAACATCTAGTCTTTTGCTATGGTGGGTGACATGGATTACTTTTCTTTTTTTATTATTAGTATTTTATTTATACATGGTAGGAGGGTATAGAGTGATAAGTCAGTTGATATATTCATCATGAAATGACCAAAATAGAATTGCTTGCACTTCCATCTCCTTAAATATTTTTCAGAATGAAATAAATAAAAATAAAAAACCCAATCATACCAAAAAGAATTTTAATTAGCATGTAATGACAATAATGGGGCTGGGATTTAGCTCAGTTGGTAGAGCACTGCGCTGCAGTCTCTGAGGTCCTGAGTTCAATTCCCAGCACCGCAAAAATGGGAGAAGGACCTGGCAACCCACTCCGAAGGCAATCCCAAAACAGTCAGCCATTGAAAACCCTGTGAGGGTCACTATGAGTCGGATACCAATTTGATGGCACCTAACAACAACAACAACAATGACAATAATATGCAACCATGAGTTATACCCTGATTTTTTCCCCTCCTCCCCTTCTTCCTCCTCCTTCTTCATTTATTTTTGTATTTAACAAAGTTGCATTTGTATTTTGCATTTTTCTCCCCCTCTTAGCATTCCTTTATATCAATAACCAACAGAAAGAGAAGGAAATCAACAACCCAATGATAATACCCCAGCAAAAAACTTAAATATTTAGGAATCAATACAACCAAAGAGCCTAAAGACCTGTACAATACAAACTTCAAAACACTAAAGAAAGAAATCACAGAAGATACTAGAAGATGGAAGGACCTCCCTTGCTCATGCATCAGCATAATTAATATTGTGAAAATGGTTATACTGTCAAAAAGAATATAGAGATTCAATGCAATCTTCATCAAAATTATGATTATATATTTCACAGAAATAGAAAAACAATCCGAAAATTTGTACAGAAGCCCCCAAAACAGCATATAGCTAAAACAACCCTAAGCAGTCAAAACAGTGCAGGAGGCATCACAAAACCTGACTTCAGACTGTAATACAGTGCCATAGTGGCAAAACCAGCTTGGTACTGGCACAGACACAGGCATGAAGATCAATGGAACAGAATAGAAGACCCAGATATACACCTACACAACTACAGCCAACTGAATTTTAGCAAAGAGGCCAAAGACATACATTGGAGAAAAGATAGCCTTTTCAACAAATGGAGCTGGGAAAATTGGATAACCATGTGGAGAAGAGTGAAAGTAGACCTATGCCTCTCAATCTGTATGAAAATCAGCTCAAAATGAATCAGAGACCTCCACATAAAATCAGAAACCTTAAAACTACTAGAAGAAGAGATAGGAAACCCTCTCTATGTCGGCATAGACAAGTACTCCCTTCACAAGATTACTTTTCAAATGTTGAATAAGCCTTTCAAACATGGAATAATTCCCATCTTGCTCAACGTGTTTAGTTCTACTTATACATTGTTGGAGCTTGCAGCCATAGCCCTGTGGCATCCGATCCCGTCAGACCTCGGAAGCTAAGCAGGGTTGGGCCTGGTTAGTAACTGGATGGGAGACCGCCTGGGAACACCAGAGCTGTAGGCTTGGGAGAAAGACCTGTCAACCCCCTCCCAAAAATCAATCTGCCATTGAAAACCCTATGAACAGCAGAGAAGCACTGACAATAGTGTTTCCCCTGTTGTACAGAGGGTCGCTATGAGTCGGATACCGACTTGACGGCACCTAACAACAACAACAACAACAACAACATACATTGTTGGACTCAATTCACTAGCATTTTATTGAGGATTTTTGTGCTTGTGTTTTTCAGTGATATTGAGCTGTACTTTTCTACTCTTTAAAGTCTTCTAATGTCTTTACCTGGTTTCACTCTTATGGTCATAATGAGTTCATTGTATTTTTTCTGTTTCTTTCTTTCTTTCTTTTTCTTTTTTTTTTCTCAAATTCTTCTCTCCTTTATTATTTTTAATTAAGAATTTTACATGAACCCATTTTATATCTCTTAGCACATCAAACTCAGCCATCCAGCAACTCATCAACATTACTCTTTACGTGTTACTCTCCATTTATACCTTCAAGCAGATTTTCTTCCCGGGAAGCCTGTCTTGGGTCTGCCTGTCTGGATGCTCTCTTGTCTCCCCAGATTGCTGTGACAATTTTCCTTCCAATCTCAGTTCTCAGATGTCCAAGACAAGTCACTGATTTTCTAGCTTGCTTATTTCTGCCTTATAGTAGAGCCAGGATTGACTGCTTCCCAGTTCTTTGATGTGTCAGAAGTCTGCCAGACTAGTTTATTTGACCAAAGGCTGTACTTGCAGGAAACATGAACCTCCTCTGGCAGGGTGATCACTGGCCTGGGCACCTGTGTCTTCCTCCTGCCAGGCTCTAGGTGACTCTCAGAATAAGATGAACTCAGGCAGATGTGCAGGGCCCTTCACTGAGTTTCTTCGGCCTGCAAGGTCAAGCCTTACTCCTGGCCACCACTCTGCCACAAGGGTCACTCTTGCAGGTGACATGACTATGGGAGAGCAGAGTGGTGGGACAGTTGCCATACAGGTTCTGGAGCCAGACTGGCTTAATGCCTGGTCCATGCCTTACAAGATGCAGAGATTCAAGAGTTTTTTAAAGCTCTGTGCTCCTTTTCACCAGCTATAAAACAGCAATTATGATATCACCTTGCTCTTAAATGATTATTACCTATTCTTAATCTTATCCTAAAATGCACAGCTGAGATTCTGCCTCCACTTTATGTTTCCTCTAGCCCTTCCCTCTCCCCAGTTGGCTGGAACTTTCAAAGCGCATCACTTAGATATCCTAAGCCTAAGCCTTTCAGTACTTGCCATGATTCTGTGGTTATTGGTCTACTTGTCAGTAAGGTAGCCATACAAATGACAGGACAAGCAATTCCATTTTAATTTAGGATCAAATAAAAATGCTTTTTATTGTAAGTATATCCAGAAATTAGACTGCACACATGAACCCACAGCATGGGTCCACATTATACCACAAAAACCACTTGTCCAGTTGATGGGGAGTCTTGAACTTCTATTTGCTAGATCTGAGCCTTCTGAGTCAGCACCTCTGGATGGAATCGAGGTTCCATTGTACAGGTGGGTCCAGGTGTGAGTGGCCTGTGATTCTCCCACAAATATCATTTGGTGGCCTCAGCACATATTTGCTGAATTATATCCAAGGGACAGTCAGACAAATACCAGCGTTATTTGGAAATCTCAAGTCTGAGCAGAGCGCAAGAGAGTTCCAGAACTATTGACTCTCATTGGCATGGAAACAAAACCCAGGCCGGCTGGCAAAGTCAGCCCCACCCCATCTGGTCTTCAAGGCAAGATCCCGGTGTTCCCGAGAGGGACATGGACATGCCAAGATGGCCCCACCAGAGTAGATCTGTAGCTGAAGAAGCAATGGGAGTCAGTAGGACCTAATACTCACACGCCGTCCTGCATCTCTGGTAGGAATGTCTCCTTCAGCTCTACAATGCCTGAGCAGGAATTCATGCTTTCTAGGCTTTTGAGGGAATAAAATCCTGGGAAGCCAAGTGAGTGGTGGGTCCCAGGGAGGCAAATATACACTGACATGAATTAGTCACTGGAAGGAAGAACATCATTTTCTCCATCAGACTGAATTACAGCAAACGAGAACTGTCAGTCCCAGGTGACAGGCCTGCAGTGTCTCTTTTTAAATTCCTGCAGTCCAGGGGCTGGATGCCGCTCAGTGGGATGGCATTTGTCTAGCATGGGGGAGGCCCCTGGTTCCATCCCCAGCCCCATAAAAATAAAAATAAACACTGCAGTCTATCCTCAGAGCTAAGAAACCCACTGAGGCAGACTAAGAATGTCTCAGGTTTATTGAGCGTGGCGTCTGTGGAAGGTAATGAATAAAAGCGGAGTGTGGATATTAACAGGGCTTGTCACCATGCAGGTCTGACCCCAGAGAAGGGGGGGCAGAAGAAGGGAACATAGAATGTGCAGATCCTCAGGCTGCAGAGTGCTCTGTGAAGAAAATGACGCATGGCCACGTCTTGCATGGAATTGAAATGGCCAGAACCCAGCACCCCTGGCTGTGCTGCAGGAGTTCTGCAGTTGCAGGCTCTCAGCACAGGCAACTCCTGCACAGTACTTTCTTGCAAGAAACAAGAATGGTGCAATTCTGTTGCAGCCACACCCTCCTCTTAGAAAAACTAAAATACTCAAGAGGAGGTGATGGGGGAGATCAACATGAGCAACGTACAACGAGCACGTCTTAATGAATCTCATTTAGCTATTTAGTTATACATTAAAAATTACTAATAAAAAAGAAGAAATAAACTAAAATAACTAAAATATTTTAAAATTATGCAATAGGCAATTTATGTAAAAATAAGAAGATGTTGAAATGGCCCAAACCTTATCATTAAAGAGAAAAATGTCTAAATAGCTAACTCCTAGTGTCCATGAAAATATAAACCTACACATGTAGCCACTAGGATTGAGTGCTTATAACCATGGTTCCATCATTTTAATTTCAAGTAACACTTCCCCAGTGATATCACACATATACAAAGGTACCAAATTTGCCATGAAAAATCAAAGAAACATACTGTGCTTCTCTTACTTATTACTTGTGAGGACTGAGCCCGAGTTTACACCCAGGACATGGATTTTAAGGATGGAAGTCCACCGCAGCCTGCTAATACCTTCTGTGCCTGAACGACATGGCACCCCAGTGGGAAGCCATCCCAGAATTTGAGCCTCACCATGATGCTATTGCCTTCCATCTCAGTTTGAGAAGCCACTTTGAAATCTCTTATAGCCCAAATCAACACCTTTGAAACATGTCTCCTCTGTTGAAATCGATAATCCATTAGCTCAATGAATTCCTTGGCTCCTCTAAATTTGAGAAATGGGTCATTTCAAACAGTTTCCCGTGGCAGGCTCTGTCTGAGCCTTACGGCCAGTTATGGATGCTGCTTGCCGCTCACATAATCGCGGGTGTACAGAGAGGCTGGAGCGTGTTTTGGTAAAAGTCTAAGTGACTGAGATGATGAAATAACTTGCCCTCAAAGAAATTAATTCATCGCACATAGAAATTCATTTTCCTCAGGAATGGCTAGGTAGGAGCTGCAATTTTTACCAATTAACTTGTGGTGATGTTTCTGCAATGTCTACTTTTCTTCCTTCATAATAACTCTAACAAAAATGCTGAAGTAGTTATTGATACTGTCTGCTTTGTCTATGTTCCCCCTCTGTCATACATGTTTTGATGAGAAATACACCCCTTTCTCCCTAATGACTGAAACCCTAAGGAACAAAAATCATGTAGGTATGTAGCCTACATACGCAAAGCACTTGTGGAAATCATGGCTACAGACGAAATGTAATTTTGCATGTGGTGTGGGGGCATCATCTTCTGCTCTGTTCTGTGCTATCGTTGCGATTGAACCCCCTTCTCCTGAAAAAAAAAGAAGGAAAGAAATGAAATTTAAAACTCCCAAAACACCAGGTAGTATCTGGTGTAAAAGTAAAACAAGATGGGTTGTTAAAACTAAATAATTATAAATAGTGCAATGGTATGTTATTTTCCAGAAGCTAAGTTTTCACTATTTTCTTCCGTTGTCATTTTTCCCACTTGCAGAACTGTACAGATGGGTCACTGGCGGTGAGTGAAGGTGGGTAGAGGCTGTTATGGCATCCAAGGATTTCAGGAATAAGTGAGCTTCATCCCAGGAGTGCAAAGTTGCTTTCACATCAAATATCATCTCAATAGATGCAAATAAAAAGTTGATTACCATTCAATATTTATTCATCACATAAAATCTCAGCAAATCGAGAATCAAAGGTCACTTCCTCAGACCCATGAAAGATATTTAGAACCCCTGCAGTTAATATCACATATCATAGTGATAGATGCCTGTTTTGTACCCATGATTGGGAATAACACTGGTATTCCAACCATTACTACCACTTCTTCTTCTTCTTCTTCTTTTTCTTCTTCTTCTTCTTCTCCTTTTTTTTTTTTTTTTTTTTTTTTTTTTTTTTTTTTTTTTTTTTTTTTTTTTTTTTTTTTTTTTTTTTTTTTTTTTTTTTTGTGGTACTGGGGGGTTGAACCCAAGGCCTTGCACTTGCATGCTCTGCAAGTGCTGGACCACTGAGCTGCACCCTCAGCCCATTTTTTTACTTTTTGAGACAGGGTCTTGCTAAGTTACACAGACTGCCTCTGGTCTCAAACTTGCGATCCTCTTGCCTCTGTCTCCAGAGTCACTGGGATTACAGGCATGCGCCACCACGCCCGGCTCCATTACCACCTCTTTACAGTACTGCATCAGAGCATGAAATAAAACAAGGTGAGTAAATAAAGGACACAAAAATAGGAAAGAAAGAAGTAAAACTGTCTGTATTTTTAGGTAATCTGATCACTCAAGAAAATCCTAAGTATTTTTAAATGCTACTAGAATTCATGAGTTGAGCAAGATTCAAGATAAAAGACCAAAATACAAACATGAACTGCCTTTCTATGAACTGGCAATGAACAATTGTAAATTGAAACTGAGAACACAATGCTATTTACAGATGCATCAAAACATTAAATATTCAGAGATAAATTATCAAATAATATCCAAACCCTATGGGCTGGGATTTAGCTAACTTGGTAGAGCGCTGCGCTGCAGTCTCTGAGGTCCCAAGTTCAATTCCCAGCACCGCAAAAATGGGAGAAGGACCTGGCAATCCACTCCCAAGGCAATCCCGAAACAGCCATTGAAAACCCTATGAGGGTCGCTATGAGTCGGATACCGACTCGATGGCACCTAACAACAACAACAATCCAAACCCTATACACTGAAATGGGCTGGGGTTTAGCTCAGTTGGCAGCTCACCTGCTCTGCACTCTCTGGGGACCCAGGTTCGATCCTCAACACTGCAAAAATGGGAGAAAGACATGGCAGTCCACTCCTGAAACAAACAATCCCCCAAACAATCAGCCACTGAAAACCCTCTCAGGGCTGCTATGAGTTGGACTGGACAGCACCTAACAACAAACAACAACAGCAACAACAACAACAACAACAACACACTGAAATATCAAGGCAATGCGATTATTGAGTAAAGACCTAAAAAAAGGATCCATCTACTTTTTTCATGCTTTGGAAGTTTATTATTGTCCTTGAGGGTGAATTATTTCTTTAACAATAATATTAATAATAACAAACTGCCCAAGTTAGCAATTAATGAAAATTGTCACCCCAAATAAATTCATTTTAAAAATTAGATTATTTTCTAAAACAGAAAGTGATACAGTATGAAATGAAGGAGAAGTGTTCTGTGTGTTAAGGAGGAGAGTTTAACTTCCTTCTCCCTGATCAGACTAAGTTACCTGAGCCCAGGCAGACCTTCTCTGTTCACCAGCCAGTGACTGGTACTTCGAATGGTATTTCAGGGACCATGGATGATGGATACATCTGAGAATAAAAATGCATGAAGTACACACAATCTGGTTATCATTTTTCGTTTGCTCACACTTTTGCCAAGAACTTCCTGGGGCACGGATGACTTCCCCTTCTGGGTGTGTGGCAAGCTGCCCTTCTTGACTTTGCCCAGGGTAGACCTGGGAAGGTGGCTTGTCTAGGCAAGAACAGGTGAGAAGAAATTGAACACAGGGGAAGCATTTAGCTCCAGACACCCCCGTCTGCTCTCAGCCTGTGGGAGAGTGTCCCTTCTTCCAGCCTGGATCCTGAGTGGACAGTTACCAGAGCACGGTCAGCCAGACCAACAAATTGTGGCCCTTTAGCATGACTGCAAAACATTCCTTTTTTACTTTAAAGTCAAGATAGATGAAAATGTTCTCCACTGAACCAGCTGCTGAAAACATTTTGACCTTGGGGGCAGGTGGTCTCTGCCTCTGTCTCCTACTCCTGCCCTCCTACCTTGAAAACCACCACGCGCAAGGTGTAAACCCCCCAGCCATGGCCATGTTCCAATGAGACTTCATCTATCAAAAAACAGCCCATGGGGTTTATTTGCCCCTGGGGCCGTGGTTTACCCAGCTGCTCTTCCCCCACTGTGAGGGGCACTGTCCACTCGTTCTCTAGCTCTCTGGACAAGCACTCCCGCTACTCACTGACCGCTGCTGTCTGCCTGGTGCTCAAGCTCGTCTCTGACCCTAAGAAACAGTGTCTAGTGAGAATGACTATGTGACACCAAAGAACAGGTGCTACGTGATGACATAACTGATGGAAGTCCCCATCAGGGAGCGCAGACGATGATTACCCTGCTCAAGCTTTTTTTAAAAAACTAATTAGCTAATTTTTTTTTACTGCATTGGGTTATTGTAATGGCCTTCACCCATGATGTGACAAAGGCTTCGCGTCTTTCCACATCCTCCTCACTCTCTTCTAGCTCCTCTCCTACTGCAAGCATGTATCTGAGAACCTGCAGGTCCCGTCTCTCACTACACAGCTCCGTGGCTCCTGCATGTACTGCACAGATAGGAGGTGTGACCAAAAGCTATGGTGAACGCTTTCATAAAAATTTTCCTCCAGGAAAAGACACGTAGGTGCCTTGGAGTCAGGCCTGACTCACGGCGACCCTCATAGGATCTTCAATGGCTGGTTGTTCTGGGATTGTTTGGAGAGTGGGTTGCCACGTTCTTCTCCTGTCACGGCCATTAGCCCCCTCAACACTCTCCCCTGGCTTTGAATATGCTTAGCCTACCATTCCCTCCCCTTTCTGAGGCTGTTCTGGAGTCCTCTGTCATGAGTGTCTTCAGCTGCACTGTCATGGCTGCCTTGATGTCCTAAATGGAGTCACAACATTGGCCTTTCCTGGTCATTCTGACTTGGGGAAAGAGCCACAAGTCACACCGGGGTAGGCCCAGGGAACAGCATGGATGACTCACACCAGAATGACTTTATTGGACAGAAATTTCCATACCAGAAGCGATGTGTGACATGGAGTGTTGTCACGATGGAGGATGAAACCACAGATGCCCAGGAAGGAGGACTCCAGACCTGCTGCAGAAAGGGGGAAAGCATCAGGGTAACAGTGAACGATGGCACAGGTGGGAGGGAAGCAGGTGGGGTCTTTCCAGGGGGATTAATAGCAAGATGTCTTTTACTGTAATAAATTTTTTAAATTTAAGCATTCACCATATTTTTCATCAAGCTGCATCTTATCCTCATATTTAGTTTTCCCTTCACAGACAGGAATGAACTAACAGCAGGAAGATTTCATTACCTGACTCCTTCGCAAGTAGCCTGCCACTCCACCACTGAGTCTGCACTGGCCACGATGCTGGCTCTCATTTCCACATTATCACCCTCTGTATTCAACTTCCAAACAAAACGTCACTATGGATGGAAGTAGAGTTTTTGTCTTGGGATGGGATTTGGTGTAATAATAACTTTCTGTGTAATTTTTGGTATCTTCTAAATTTTCTCTAATAATCTCGTATTACATTAGTACTAAAAATGAATTTATTTGAAGAGAAATAGATGACCAGAGTTTTTCTTAATAAGCCTCCTAATTGTTAAGCAGATATTGCCTATTTCAGGACAAGGTACCCACAACCAGAATAGACAGAATTCCTTGGAGCAGGGTTGCCGAATTAGACTGAGTTTCTGCGCAGTGCACCTACAGGTGGTGTTCGACTTAGGGAATATGGTGAAAGAGATTTGAAAGGCCAGAGCTTTGTTTCAAAAAGTAACAGAATTGATTATCTATATCAGGTCTAGGGTTAGGAATGGTAAACAGACGCGCTCCCAGTGTGTATGCTGCTGACCCCAATGTACAACCACATGATCAGTCAGTGGGGATTGAGCATCTTTACTGAAGCAAATGAGAGGAAACTGAAATCGTTTTGTTTCTCAGAAAAAACTTCATGCTAATAGAATGCACACCAAGCCAATAATGAGACTCCAGTCTCCCATAAAGTCCTTACCTTCCTGAGTGTAACATGTGGTGCTCAGTGCCACCCATGTCACCGGATACCAAAACTGCCACCCCTGCCAAACGAACAGCAACTTTTGAAGAAGTGAATCATGCATTTCTTCTTATCTCTGCATAAACAACACTGAAGGCAATATTAAAAACATAACTGCACATTTATTCACATATGCAAATCAAAAAGTAAACTGGGAAATTAAATTCATCCCAATCCTAAACTAAAAATTATATGATTAATCTATACTTTGTTTTCCTTTAAGCAACATCCAGACTATCAAAAATTGGATTCTGGAGAGTTACTAGGTGAATTGCTTAAGGAAAGTAATACATTTACTTTTGCATTTTTGTCACTTTTGCATAATAGATAAGCAATTGAGTTACCTAGTTACAAGTGCTTTTATACTGAGGAATTTATTTCCTCCCATGTACAAGATGTTTTATCTTCCTTTGGAATCATATCATTATTGCTTTATAATTGATACAAAATAAATTGTATGTGTTTAAAGACAATTTGATAAGTTTTGACATGTTTATATCCAGTAAAGCATTACCACAATCAAGATAATGAACATTTCTATCCCTCCCAAAAGGTTTTTTATTGCCTTTTGTAATTCTCCCCTCTTTTTCTAGGCAACCATTTATTACTTTCTGTCACTATAGATGGATTAATATTTTTCCAGTTTTGTACAGATGGAACCACACAACATGTAGCACCCTTTTTGTCTGATGCCTTTTGCTTAGCATACTTACTTGGATATTCATTTGTGTTATGGGGTATATCAGTAGTCCATTCTTTTTTTGCTGCTGAGCAATATTCCACAGTGTAGATAGACTACAATGTGTTTATCTGTTCGTATGTAGATACGCATTTGAGATGTTTCTCGTTTTTTGGTTACCGCGTTCATGTACAACTTGTAGTGTGGAAATATGTTTTTATTTCTCTAGGGTAAATACCATGGTGTGTAACAGTTGAGTCACAGAGTAGGTGTGTGTTTACCTTTCTAAGGAACTGCCAAACTCTTTCCAAAGTATTCCGAAGAACATTCCTTTTCCACGTTCCTACTTGCAATGCATGGATATTCCAGTTGTTTTTCATCCTCACCAATAACTGTCATGGTGAATATATCTAACCTGGAGATTTTAAGAGGACCAGAATGATATCTAACTGTGGTTTTAATTTGCATTTCACCAGAGGATAAGACTGTTTAGTGTCTTTACAGAGGTTTACATCAAATCTCTTCTCTGTCTTAATAAAGTAAAATAATAAAATAAAATAATATAAAATAAGCAAAGCTAGGTACCAAGGCACATACCTATAATCCCAGCTTCTTGGGAGGCTGAGGCAAGAGGATCATGAGTTTGAGCCCAGATACAGCCTGTACAACAGGCATGACCCTGACTCAAAAATCAAATAAAATGGTAAATCTCTTATTTCTTTTTTATTAGTTTTTTTGATTTCATATTATTTGGAGAAAGTTTATGTATATTCTGGACCCAAGAACCTTATCAGATAAATATAATGCTCAAATAGCAGGTCTTAATTTTAATTAAATCAAATGCATCATTTTTAAAATCTGTTATGAATCATACTTTAGGTGGTGTGGTAAATAAAACTTTGACTTTCCTGAGGAAACAAAAACCTGCTGTCTTACCACTGTGGCATCCAGCCCCATCAGATCTTGGAAGCTAAACATGGTTGAACCTGGTTAGTCCTTGGATCGGAGACTGCCTGGGAGTATGGGTGCTGCAGGCTTGGGAGCAGGACCTGGTAACCCACTCCCCCACAAATCAGTCATTCAAAACCTTATGAATAACAGAGAAGCACTGACAACTGTGCTGTGCATGGCACAGTGTTGGGGAGGGTTTCATCCCTTGTACATGCTCACTATGATTCACACCCGACTCAAGGGCACCTAACAACAGCAACAAGAACAAAGGCAACAAAATTTTCTCCTCAATCTTTTTCTAGGCATTTCATAGGTTTATGGTGCATTTTGAGATAATCTGTTTATCCTTTTATACAAGCTAGGGGGATGAGGAGTCCTTGATACATCCATCAGGCAACTATTAAATCAGTTTGCTTATCCTTACATCTCCTTAAACATTTTATACAACAGCATGAATGAAAGAAGAAAAATCAAAGAAAAAGTAGAAATTTTAATAAACATGTAATGACAGTCGTATGTAACCATGGGCTATACCCTGATTGTTTGTTTTCTTTTTATTCCCTTTTTTCATATATTCATGTAGCTGCATCCTGTATTTTGTGGTTTTTTTCTCTCCCTATTTGACCTTCTACATTTTTTCCCACACCCTAACCCTTCTCCCCCAATATCTGCTTCAGCCCACTGGTCCCCTCCTTGTTCCTATGGGGTTCACTTATATTTTCCATTCATAGAAAAGTAAGACTATTTGTTTTTATGTATCTATGTATGTATTTTTTTCCCTTTAAGTTAGATTTAGCTACCACATATGAGTAAGAACATATGTTATTTCTCTTTTTGAATTTGGGTTAATTTGTTTAAAATGACACTCTTCAATTCCATCCCTTCTTCTGTAAATGACACAATTTCATTCTTCTTTACTGCTGAGTAATATTCCTTTATGTATGTATAATGCAATTTTTTGAACCAATCCCCTGTTAATGGACATCTTCGTTCATTCTATACCCTTGCAGTTGTGAAGATTGCTGCATTAAATATGGAAGTGCAGATGTCCCTGTGGTATAATGACTTATCTTCCTTTGGGTATATTCCTAGAATATTTATGACAGGGAACATGGATAGAGTGTGCTCACTCTGTGGGTATTGAACTGCTATAATTCTCCTCAGCTACTTTATGCTTTTGCCTTTCTGCAATCCCACCTCTGCCTCTCCAACTAAGAGACATCCATTATCTCCCCCTTTATTTGTGAGCTGTATACCTTGAAGCAATTATACAGCTTCATTTTTTCTTATCTTCTGTGTTCATTTTCCCTAAACTATCTGAAGCCCAATCTTTGTCACTCTTGTTTGATGTATATTCCTACAAGCAAGAAAGATTAATCCAGACCCTGCTCTTTTATACTGTCAGCAGGAGAAATTTTTTTAATCCAAAATGTATTTTTAAATAAATTCCCTATTAAGTACACAAACACAAAGCAAATTACAGAAAGCACTATGCCACATGCTATCAAACGACTTAAAATCATTATTTCAAGTACGTCCAAGGTTAGTGTGAAAAACCATGTCACATTTACATGTCACAATGTTTCCTGGCAATTGCTCTAGTCCTTAACTTCAGTACATGGAAATGAATTTGTTTTAGTCGAGAAGGCATCTGGGGTTCAGCGGGAGATTTAAGTCTCCCAAATTGATCTCACATCAGTGGCATTCATTTTTCACTAAGTGATGTTCCTGTACAGGATTATAAATACGTACATTCTCATTTATATATTCACGTTACAGGCAGCCGAGAAAATCTAAATGTATGCATAAATGTATGGATTTGCATAACACTTTAGAAGTATTTATCTTTAAGCATTCTTTATTCTATCACCTGTTTTTATGCTTTCATACAGACAGACACATTGGCAAGGATTTTATAATATGTAAACAATTTGTAGATAGTCTCCATCTTTCTTATAAAGTAAGCCAGACAGGCTCCAATTAATCTATGTTTCCTCTTATTCAATGCTTGGAAGGATATTGGAAACTCAAAAATGGAGTATCAATCATAGAAAGAAATAAGGAAAGTAAAATATATGTGCATGAACATATGTATGTATGTTCTCATACGCAGTGTTTTTATTTTTAAATTTTTAGTTATGTTGCTTTAAACTGGCTATCATATTTATGGGAAGATGCTAATCCAAGCAGATATTTTTAAATTTTGCTAGAGAGAAAAACCTGAAAATATTATTGGAAGAAAGTACAAGCTTTATTTTTGTTTTTCCTAAAGAGTTCTATTGCTTTTTTTCTTCTTTATCAGGATAATGCAAAATACTGACTTGTTCTAAATCACCACATAAAACACACTGCTCACTGTTAATATTTTTTATATTTGTCCCAAGAATGTAAGTGAGGAACATTTTGGAAAGAACATTGCTCTCCACAAATGTATTTACCTTTTTATGCTCCACTAGAAATATAACTTTGTTTTTAATACTTTTCCTCCCCCAATTATGCCCTATTTACACAGGTAGGTACAAAGTGAGAATCAGAAGATCAAGGGAGAAGAAGGAAGGGATTAATTTGAAGAAAATTAACCTCAGTTCACCATCTAATATTAATATCCGACAGACATTATTTTGTACTGAGTTGTTAGTTATACTAGCTATTTGGATTCTAGGTAATATTTTTGTGGGGGAGCTACTAAAGTGACAAGAATTTTATGCATACTAGTAAAATCAGCTCTCACTTACTATACACCAGTTCTGTTCCAAGCAATGGGAAAAGCACTTCAACATGGACTATTTTATCCTCACATATGACAGATGTGGTAGGTCCTATTGTTGCACACATTTGTACAGGTTTGACAATTCCTCAGTGATGAAGTACAGGGTTGAGACTTAATCTAAAGCCCTAGCTCTTGCCCAACCATATGATATGGCCTCTGTTGAGGAGACTATCATGTGCTTAGAAGAGATAATAACATTCAGTAAAAATTATCTTAAAGTAACCTTATCTTGGAATCATGACTGTGCCAAGGGATAGACACTGCCAAGCCCAGCATAGCTGAGAAAATTCTTAAAATGAAAAAAAGGGAGACTTTGTACTAATTATCAAGATATATATTTTTTCTAGTAATTACCACTGTGGTATAAGAGCAAGAGTAGCCAAATTGACCAATGAAGTAATCTGACCACCTAGATAATCTGACTGCAAATTTGATATATGATGGAATTGGCCAATGCAATTTAATTTGAAAACAATAACAAGTAATAAATAAGTTGACTTTCTGTAAATGAAAATCTCGATAATAGATCCCTACCTCACACCATATGCAAACTACAATGTGAACATCTTCTTGAGTGTATATTAAATATGTTTACCTTTTTGTATGTTGATCTTACCATAATAAAGTGATTTTCACAAAAGAAAATATAAGTATACATTGAAATTTATGTGAGCATAAGTGCACAATTGCATATGAAATAAAATGCTAGATACTTTAAAAAAGATATGTTGATTTCAGAATTTGTTCTGGGTAGAAATGAGACCTTTTTCCCCAAGAACATACAAGTTACCTAATTTTGGAATATTCTTATTTATTTAGGCAGTAAAATTTTAAGAGGAAGCTTCATTTTTAATAAAGGAAAAGATATCCTAAAGAGATAGATAGTTTGAATCAATATTATGAAGGAATAATGCTGAGGACAGGAGATTGGCAGGAGCTAAAGCATCAAGCAATGTGAAAGGAACAATTCAGATTAGCTGCATCTGTGAAGGGTGGCAGGTGGTGCAATCAGAGTTCCAGGGATGGATAGAGACATGTGGGGAAGAGTGTTGGGGGCAAACCCAGGCATCATCTAACTTCTCAGCTGGTAAGCAGAAGGATCTGGGAGATGATCAACTGCTGACCAGAAGCTTCACAGAACACAGTGTCCTCAGGAGAAAGGGGTCCCTGATAATGGTCACGGGTGCAGGGAATAGTTCAGAAAAGAATACAATGGCAGGTTTCCTAGGTGAACATCACCTGCACCATGAGCTCAGGAAAGCATGAAGAATCCATAGTGTCAGGAGAATCTGCAAACACAGCCCTGTCCTGTTTTATCTAAAAGACAGACAATACGGGTTAAATCCTATCAGAAAAGCAATTCTTGCAGTGCAATAACTGTGATTTCTTGTGACAAAAGTTGACTTATCTCAGGGATGCATTGACTTTGGTAAAATCTATTAAGGCAAAATAGATTAAATGTAGAAAAGATCTATAATCACATCAATGGATTACAAGAATACATTTGATCGAATTCAGTATGTTTCCCAAAAACAAAAACATCTACAAACAAAACTCATATATCCTCAACAATCTAGAAGTGATGTAAATTTACCAAAAAGAACAGCCTACTATCTTGGCTAGCAATGCAAACCAGGCCCATTGGGAGGAAGACAGATGTGCACATGACTCTACCCTACCCCACAGAGTCTGGAGAAATCAAGATCCTCCTCAGGATTCAGAAAAACTCACTTTGGGGCCAAGCACAGACCTTCCCAGCACCCTGGGGCCAGGAGCTCCATGCTACCCGTGACTGCTACACATCACCTGCACAACTGGAGCCCCAGGGGACAGGCTCTTGCGTGTCTCCTTACTTCCATTCTCTACCTTATCTTTCCTCACCTGTCAGCCTTTCATGCTGTGGGGGGCTTGCGTGTTGCTGTGACACTGAAAGCTATGCCAGCAGTATCTCAGATACCAGCAGGGCCACCCATGGTAGACAGGTTTCAGCTGAGCTTCCACACTAAGACAGACTAAGGAGAAGGACACAGCAGCCCACTCCAGAGACAATTAGCCATTGAGAACCCTATGAATAGCAGAGAAGCTCTGCCAGATAGTCAGACAGTATTTTGTTCTGTTATACATTGTGTTGCTACAAATCAGACTCGATTCAACAGCATACCAACAATCACTTTATCTACTTGGTCACTTCAAAGGATCCTACTGTGTGCCTCATGTTGACCTCTTTTAATTTCAACAAATCCGTCAACTACCCCACCCCACAAGCCATAATTCTGCCACATGGCTGAGCCATTACTATTCTGACAGAGGAAGGTTTAAGCCTTCGACCCAGCTGGCATCCTACCAATTCTTCCTTTGAACTTTATCCTTGCTCACACACTTCTATACCTGTACTTTTCTAGCAACCCCTTGGATAGATAAGACCACTGGAATGGAAGCGGAAAGTAATCCAAACTATCAGGCTTCCCCACTCCTGCTTCTGGACCCATAATCCTGATCAGACCAAATAAAGCTAAGGAGGAAGAGGAACAGATGGAGGTGTCCTGGAAAAACAGAGGGGGTAAATGAGGGAGCATCCATGCCTTTGTGCTTGTTATTCCATGAGACAGAGACAGAGACCAAGACAGGGGGTGGGGTTCCCATGACTTCTAAGAAATCGTGACTTTGAGATGAAACTTAACACCAAAGGACCACACACTCAGTAACACTGGTGATGCTGAGATCAGCCTCAGTTTGTAGTGTACCAGGTTGGTGTTCTTCACGTCTCAACTGTTCTAAAATAATACATCTCACTTTTTGCCTTTGAGTACAGAGTAGACCCCACAGAATTCAGGCTTCTCTGCATAACTCGCTTTGGCTAATCTTACTCACTGGTATGTGCCATGTGCCTTCCTAGCTTCACTGTCTGAAATGTCGCCTCCATTTTCCCAAAGTGCCCTACCCTGGAGCCACCTCTGTTTCCCTTTACTCTGAGCCTCTCTGTCACATACAACTTCTGTCTTTTAGCGTTGGCTTTCATTGCAATGACCTCAGACACCTGCTGTTTCCAGTGCATTAGGCTGAGACCATGGGCTGGGCACTGCTGGACCCCGCTCTCTGCTTCTGTGGGACCCAAAATATTAGGGGCACACAGCAGGGTCTTTCCTGAAATAGTAAGAGAGCTGTGCAGAGTGCAAAGAACAGATTGTCTGAAAGGAAGTTTCTGGTTGACCTTGGGACCTGTTGTCCTCGTGATAGTTGTTCTTTTTGTCACCATTGAATTAGATCTGCAAATCAGGGCCCACAACAGAGTTGTTCAGGAGAACACGAGAGAATGATGGTTACCTCTGACCACTCCCTCCTCCACAGATTGCTCTACTACCTCTTAAATAATTGTTCCTTTTTTAAAAAAATTAAATCAATTGTTGTTGTTAGGTGCTGTCGAGTCAGGTCTGACTCATAGTAACCCTGTGTACGACAGAACAAAACACTTCCAGATACTGTGCCATGTCCAGGGATGTGTCAGGGTTCCTCTGTATTCATAGGGTTTTTAATGGCTGATTGTTTTGGCATAGTTCTGGGAGTGGGCTACCAAGTCCTTTTCCCGTAAGTCAATTAGCCTAGAATATAATGGTTTTCATAGTGGCATATCCATACAATTGTATTGGGTACTTTGCTGTTATTCACCATCTCTTTGCCCAAGTAATTGTTCTTATATTTAAAAAAAAATTCACTTTAAGAATTCCAAATTGTTACCCAGTCCATAGCAAATGCTTGATACAACCTTATTGTGTGATACAGAAAACTCCTTCCACAGAAAATTCCAAGCGACCCTCATGCCACTGCCTTAAAGCACTGCAGTGCCTTGGAAGACTTCAGTGACGCTGCTAGAGCTTATTTTGGCTGCTCCAGGCTCCCTATAACGAACACAGTAATAACGTTCTCCCTCCACTGTGATGTAGAAATCACTGTAAAAACAATGTCTTATTTACTCTTCCAAGTGTTCATCCTTCCCTGATAGCAGCGCCTTGAATTATTTTTGATATTAAATTCATGATAGATGCAACATCTAATTTGAAAACCGCCATTTGCATGAATTTTAATTATGTGTGAATTAAAATGAAAGGGAAAAACCACTTTCTCCCCCGTGGCAGAAACTTTTGACCTTAGCGAAATCTCTCAAATGTGGAAATATTTCCCGAGTCCCAAGTCAAAAGAGTCTAAGTCTCCTATGCTCCTGGTCTCCCTGAGGCCACAGAATTTTGCTCCTTGGAGAATGGTGTCTAAGAGCCAGCTGCCCCCACAGTCGGTGACATGGTCACCTACACATGCCTCCTAAGAGGATGTGAGCTGCCCAGACACCCACTTCCTCTCTGGTGTGCCCCCTGCCCTTCTTCTACCCTGCCTCAGTCACAGCTACCAGCGTTTCCCAGTACCTTTGCTTCTAAGTGGTTGGATGATGCCAAGACAGACCTTCGCATTTATTTATTTATTTATCTACCTATCTATTTATTTATTTTTGCTATCTGCACCTGTGCAACCATGACCTCAAGCAATTTTTGAGCATTTTCAAAGAAAACTAGCACACATTTGCTGTTGTTCTCTGGGGTCCTCCGACCCCATCACACCATTAATCTACTTTCTCTGCAGATTTATTTATTCTGGGTTTTCCTATAAATGAGATTATATGATACACGGTCTTTTGCGATGGGGTAGGTCACTTAACGATATGTAATAACATGGAAGAACCTGGGATCTGTGACACCAGGTAACAATGGGTCCCTGTGTGAAGTCTGGCTCACAGTCTGCCACTGAATCTGTGAATTCACCCATTGGTCACTTCCCCAGCCTGCAAATAAATTTTTAAAAATTATTACAGTAAAAGGCACATTGCAAATAATCCCCCTCAACCCCTTCCCCAGCTTCAAACAGTGCCCTGTTGTGATTGCCTCAATGTTCTGAATTGGTTCAAAACCTTTATCTTTCTTGGTCATTTTGACTTTGGAGAAGAACCAGAAGTTGCACGGTACCAGACCTGGTGAATAAGGTGGATGAGGACACACTTTCATGTCTTTATTTGACAGAAATTGCCAAACCAGAAGTGATGTGTGATGTGGAACACTGTCAGGATGGAGGATGACACCAAAGACACTCATGAAAGAGGACTTCCTGAAGTGCTTTAGAAAGTGGCAGGAATGGTAGAGAGCCAGGTGCAGTGGCTCATGCCTCTAATCCTAGCGACTCAGGAGGCAGAGGCAAGAGGATCACAGGTTTGAGGCCAGGGACAGCCTGTGTAACTTAGCGAGACCCTGTCTCAATTAAAAAAAAAAAATTTAAAAAGGGGTTGGAAGAGCAGCTTTGTGGCTGGGAACTTGCAAAGCATGTGCAGGGCCATGGGTTCAGCCTTCCAGTACCACAAAAAAAAAAAAAAAAAAAAAAAAAAAAAAAAAAAAAAAAAAAAAAAAAAAAGATTGAAGGAATAAGTGCATTTGAAAGCAGAGGAGCCTTTTGAGGGGGATTAATGACAATGTGTCCCTGACCAGAACAATTTTTAAAAATTAACTATTCACCATATTTTTTAAAAATCATACTGCATAGCTCTCGTGTGCCTGATCCCATCTTGGTTATTGTTCTCAGAAGACCCAGCCTCACACATCAATGCTGACCTTGGGAAGAAAATAATAAATAGAGGTGAAATCACTGCACACCTTCTCTAAACTGTCCCAGCCATCCCTTTCCACTGGAAGTGGCTACTTTCTAAACCTGGATCACCTTCTCCTTGGCCACCGAATCTCGGGTGCTGGGAGGTCTGCACTAGCGTAACTTAAACATTCCACCTGAAGACCAAAGGGAGAGTTTCCAGGGAGGGGAATTTGCTTTTACACTTAGAGTAGCCAACCCCAATGGGCTCATTACTTCATTAAAAAAAAAAGTTAATCCGTTTCTGTATATTTTACACTGCTTAGCCTAATAAATCCTCTGCCACCAGCAATGCTGACACATACAGTTGCCTTCATATATAATTGGTCAATATTAAATTGTTCACACGTTTGCTCTAAATTTGGAAATGAGCTTAGTAGCTACTTTGTCCTGCCTTCTTGCAAATAATCTATCCTTTATAATTACTATGGACTCCAAGTGTGACAAGGTATTTAATTCTATCAAATGGTGAGGTCTGCCAAACACATAAAAAGAATTTGCCTTAACTACTGGTTTTGATAATCCTGAGTTCACTCACTGTTCTCCAGTGGCAGGGCAGTGCTGGAAGAGCTTTAAGAAAATCAAAGAGTTAAAGATATTAAACAGAAATGAACAGCATCTGAAGACATAACTAGGATGTGTGTTAGGTTCACAGCAAGCGACAAGTTGCATTTCCATGGTCTAATTCAGTGAGGAAATATTAATTTTAGGCCTTTGACTTCTGATGGGATGCATCTCATGCAATAACATTTTGGTGAAAAACTGAGCTTTAGATCCTATCCAGGAAAGGGAAGTGGAAATTCAGGTATATGATTTCTTTTCTATAGCCTAAGCATTTCTTCTTTTTAGTGGATAGCTGAGGTTAACGGGCTGTGGTGGCTTCTGGCCTTTCCTTATAGCTGGAGTCAGCCTTCTTCAAGCCATGTTGTTGATGTGAAGTAACAGGGATGGTCCCTGCGCTGGCTGCAGTGCAATGCTGTCCACTAGGGGGCACTGTACTCCTTTGAATTTGCCTGTAAACACCTAAAATATTTGTCCCGTCAGTTCAAAGGGAAACATTCATTTATCCCTCAGACGATGTTAGAAGCATTTCCTTTGGAAAACATTTGAAAATAATATTCCTCTTTAGAAACCAGAATGCAGACGGCTAGTATATTTCCTTTAGAAAAACATCATTTTTCAGTAATCGAGAGACAGAAAATGCTTTATATGGCAATATCTGAATCAAGCAACACTGAAATTTCAAATGCTTTCTTTCATATTTGAATACGATTGGATACTTTATCAGACCATTCAGACCTAGGAAAGAATATCCTTTTTAAGTGCATCAAGGCAACACTAATACTTATTAGCTAATTTTTCAAAAATCTCTCTCTCTAGCATCCTGAATGCTGGCTGAATTGCATGTGTGGTGCTCCAGCATTTATTTGAAAATGTGTCCATTACCGCGATGGAGAGCCTCTCTTATATTAAAATGGGGCTTGCAAAAGGCCTTGGTTTCTGACAGATGCACTGTGTGGCCATCAGTGTAAATAGAGGCCAAGGGCTGGGGTCAGGAAGCTTTGTCAGAGGCCGGGTCTCTAGGAGCTGTGTCCATGAGCAGGTGCTTAGCAGGTGCTTCTGGCCCTGAGGGCCACGAGGAGCGAGCAGGTCTCGCTTAGCCAGCTGTGGAAGTGTGGCGGCTCAGCCGTGCTGCCAGGTCAGCGGGGAGCCACCTGCTGCATTCCCCAGCCTCAGCCTGGGCTACTTCCTTCGTGGCTTGTGAGGAACTGCTGTGAAGCCACCTGCCCAACACCTGGAGGAGAAAGTTAGGTCTGCTTTCTTTCCCTCTCTATTATTAGAGCACTCCCTCCATCCTGGGGACAGCCTTCTTCCATTCATGAGAAATACAGATGGATCGCAGATCAGTACCATTGGCAAAGAGCTGTTCTCTTCCTCTGAATTAACATCATGAGGTGGAAATCCTGGTTTCCATCATGATGGGCTCTGCCGGTATTAAAAGCCCCTGGGACCTCCATTTGCTGATGTGGCACAGCTCCAAATGAGAAGAAACGTAGTGTCTGCAACATTGGGCTCCAACACAAAAAGATCACATGCATGGCACAGCGCTGGGGAGTGTTTTGTTCTGTCTTACACAGGGTCACTGTGCATCAGATTCAACTCATCAGAACCATAAACACCCACACAATATTACTATGAACTCATTGGATCCCTACTGATTTTCTGTGAGATTCTTGAGATTGAGAATATTGATTCCATTCCCAAGAATGCAACTTTCATTCCCAAAATATTCCTGTTGTCACACAGCAAAAAGTAATTGAAGCTGAAACATGCCCCCCATCTCTCTCTCTCTCCCTCTCTCTCTCTCTCCCTCTCTCTCTCTCACTCACTCTCCATGTCCTCTCTCCCTTGCTCCCTTGCCCTGATGCATCCAGGCAATTTTATGGCTGGAAGTAGATCCCACAGACCAAGCTATGGCCACATAGCTCAAGCCAGACTAAAAGGCACCAGGGAGGCCACAGCAGCAAAAGTCTTTCCATAAGAAAATTGCAATGAAAAAATGTCCATGGTCTTTCTCTACTTTTCCCTGACCTACATAAGAGTGATTATTCCTCTCTCCAGTCTTCCACAGTGCTACCTGTAGTCTTTGGATATCTGGGAGTCCCTGCAGCTGGCCAGTATTGCCAGTCCTGTCTCTCTGCCCTGCTCCTTCCCCAGCCTGCCTTCCAGCCACAGGTCTGCCATGGCCCAGGCTCTGCCAAGTGCATGTACAGGATTTGCATAAACATTTCCTTTGATTTTCTGTTGTTTTTTTTCCCCTCACTTCTTAGGGATGTCAATTGAGAGGGACAGAGCTGCAAAGGGAAAGTAATTCAAACAACATTCTCTTATAACTGCCATCTGTCACCTTTAATCTTAAGACAAATAAATCAAACATGAAGCTTATGCAGAATCCAAGATGCAATGTAAAATCATATTTAAGAGATCTAATAAATGTCAATTTCAGAAACTAGAATTTCTAAGGAGGTAACATAAAAACCTGATATTCCTATAAAGGATACTTTCAAAGATTTCCAGTAAATATAGTCTGTATATAAAGTGACATACAATTGGGGAACTAAATAACCGGAAACATTTACTGATAGAATTCTCTTCCAAATAAAAACTAAGATAACCACTATGTATCTCCAGAGGTAAAGGCTTTTTTTGTGGGCATAGGTTCTTTTGAGTTCCTTCAGTGTAACTTTAAGGAGATTTCTGAAGGCAACCAAATTAATTTGAAGAAAATAAATCCTTATAATTTAATTGGACACAAGTAATTTGAAAAAGAGTTTCCCCTTTAGCAATGCATATTGCTATCATGCTTATCACTGTAATGAGTCTGTGGATTCCCTGGGTCTAATTTTCCATAGCATTATTAGTCATATGAAGAAGTCATTCTCTGATAAATTGAAAGCAGTAGGCAAAATGACGTGGCAGCTCGTTCCTCGTACCAAGGACCCACGGTTTCTGGAAGAAATGATGGGCAGGGGTCAGATGTTTGACATCCTGGATCCAGGTAGCTGGTGGGCCCTGCATTCTCAGGATGCCTCATCTCTCTCATCCATGTCACCCAGATGGGTGGCCATCAGGCTTCTGTGTGTGTGATTTCAGCACTTCCTCTTGTTGTTGTTGTTAGGTGCCGTCGAGTCGAGTCCGACTCATAGCGACCCTATGTACAGCAGATCGAAACACTTGCCGATTCTGTGCCAGGCAAACCATCTTATTTATGTTTAAGCCCATTGTTGCAGACACTGTGTTAC